>JADBJO010001146.1:155000-250000 GCA_016801955.1 Conus betulinus | reverse complement strand
CACACACACACACACACACACACACACACACACACACACACACACACACACACGTACACACGCACACACGTACGCACGCGCTCACACACACACGCACACACACACACACACACACACACACACACACACACACACTGGCACACACACACATGAACCCATGCACACACATGCGTGTACACTCACCACACACATATACAATGATGATAATGGCACTGTCCATTTTCGGTAGGCTCTCAAGGTCTGACAAGCGCGTTTGGCTAATACGAAGGTCTAACTTCTGCCAATCCGTAGCCATTACACCCTCTTCGTAAATGATCTCATTTCAGACGTTTATGTATATTTACCCATTAGCTGTAAATCCTTCGCAGTGTGGTCTAGCGTATATGGACTAGTCCGCACGCAGTGGCACCTCCTTGAGTAAACTGAAACTGAAAGTGAAACTAGGGGGTAGGGGTGTGGTCTTTTTCAGCCGCTAAGTCTGTTTCTGGCACCATACAATATATGCATGTGGAGCAAATCTAAGAAAAGACGAGAAGCTATAACTTCAAATGTTTGTGTAGTATTTAAGCGCTGTTTATCACTTTATAATACTTCCAAACATGATCTGTTCACCGTACAATTGTCCTTCAAGTGTTCGCGCTTCCAAAAAAAAATAGAGTTATCCCCGTTCACCCGTGTGTTTACTTCCGGCTCTGAAAACGCGTAGGCCAAGCAAAGGATTTGATTTTCTGCATTAAAAAGGTTGTTTTGGAAATATATTTTCTGCGCCACCGAATTTTCAGTCGACAGTACATCTGCAGCTACTGACATGTTACTCGTAATATGCAATGCTGTTTTAGCTCTCGATAGTATGCACTACAATTTTAAATAATTATTTAATAATTATGTAATTAATCCATGTGCAGTGTTGATTTCGGTAATTTCGTTGTGTTGAATATTTGTGTGCGATTTTTTCCCCAAATATGTACATTTTTGCATGTTTGCAGGTCTATACAGTTACACAATACACTGGACAATAAAAAAAAACAATGACATGCAGACAACGTGCACAATATATACGCAGACACACAACTTTTGATGATTGCAGAACGTCAACACTTTTATTACCTGATTTTAGCAAATCTGCGAGACAGTAGTGAAAGGCAAAAACCTAGTTAAGTGACTTGTCTTTGAAGTTTAGTTCTGTGGCACTGATAAGCAATCACACGGAAAGATTGGCTATTATCGCAGGTGCGTCTTGCATATTTATTCCATCAGTCAACATCATAAACAGTCTCCGTCCTCGTACGCAGTTTTGTAACAATCGATCGTACATTTTGATAGCAAATTTGTTACTTATTGTTATGAATTTTCAGATGTCCGGCATGTTGTGATTTGAGATTTTTTCCATTCTTTACCCTCCACTTTTCATCCACGTACAATGATAAATCTCTCACCAAAATATTGCAAAAAACGTACAGCTGGGCGTGTTTTTGTTGTTTATGGGAAAGGGTTAACTTACCAATAGTTTTTTTTTTTAGTGATCCCCTTATTGATCTTGAGCAAGATGAAACTGACATTGTCATGACTATCTGTATTTATTATCACCCCACCACCACCATCACCACCCACCACCTTCTATCTTTTTTCTTACATTCAAATTTGTGGCCTTTCATGCCCTGCTGTGATGATGATGATCTCAGTGTATTATGTTACTGTGTTGTTGGTATTTTCATGACTAGACTTCTTCTTAATGTGTTCACAGCCACTTGTGGGTTGCTTGTATGTCAGTCTGTGTGTCTGATTAACTCAAACTGAGCCTCAGAAACACGCAGTATGGATGATTTACCTTAGTTGTTTGAGCAATGGTTTAAAAGCATACAGGGTAGAGCAGTGCTTCCATTAACCATGGTTTACATTCAGCTGTGGTTAAGTGATGGTGACTGTTGTTTAACAATAACATCAAAACTGTTAGAGAACCATGGTTTTTGGTGGGGGGGGAGGGGGGTTGGTGGGGGGGGGGGGGGGTACTACAACTCATTGACTGCAATTGTTTGTTTATCAAACTAGACCCGGTGTCACTTAGGCTTCACATAGTTAAAAGTGAGAAGGGAGAAGAATTTATGCACTCAATCCAAGAGCTTTATGTCTGTAACTTCATGTATGTATGTCATACATTGTGTGCTCATGGGTGCCTATGAGCATGTGTTTGTGTGTGTGTGTGTGTGTGTGTGTGTGTGTGTGTGTGTGTGTGTGTGTGTGTGTGTGTGTGTGTGTGTGTGTGTGTGTGTGTGTGGTCAATGGTTTGTTTCTGTAGGGTTTTGTTTTCAGTGTTCCCCTATTAATTTACCTACAGCTGCTATCTCTGACTTGCTTTTTCACCTGTGGCACAGATACAGTCTGTGATAATTTCCAAGATGGAGCTGAATGAGAGAAAGAAGCTGTGGTGAGACGAGAGCTAAACTGCTTGCTTGCTCAGCATTCCTTGGCAGAGACTAGCAGGTATATTGGGTTTTTTTTTTTGTTGTTCTGTCTTTAATTCTTTAATGAAAATCTTAATTAGTTTTAGCTTTAGCCAACTTTACAAACATACGTGTATGATGCAAGACTGAAGGATGGTTCAGAGTTAATTTCATGATTGTAAATTAGTGTGATATTTCATTTAAGACAAGGAAAGGCTGCTGTCTCTGCCATGTCTGCCTGTTTGTCATTGTGATGTAACAAGAAGTAATAGACAGATTTTATATTTAATGAAAGTGTATGGAACAATTGAAGGTAGCACAGAGATAAGTTTGTGTATGGTGTTGATCCATTACGCAGACGCGGATCAAAAGACAGATCTGGAATCTATTGAGCAGGGTTATTACATGTTCTTCCAGATATACCAAATTTGAAGTTACTGTTTATGAATCACTATCCATGAAGCAGTATGTGCCCATATGATGTATGCATCTTTGCACTTATGCATATAATTATGAAAGAATGTTTTTTTTCAGAAACAAATTTTTTTCAGGCCCCTTTCCTCCCTGAAGTGTTTCAGTTGTTTATTTGTTTTTTTAAACAGAATGTTGAAATGTTTTGTTTTCAAATAGAATCATTGAAATAAATACTCACAGACATTCACTTGTTTTGTTGTGAAGTGAGCATGCCATATTCTGGCACAGATATAGGAAGCACAGACAGCCATGTTCAGTTTGTTTGCTGTGTTTTCAGTGGTGATGATGAGATCGTCCTGAACTATGTGCTGGGAGTTCTGGAATGCTTATCTTCCAGTGACGATCTGGATGACTCAGAAGATGTGGAACCATTTGCAGAAACAATGGAGGCATATCTACCTGGCTTTTCTGCGATACATCTGTAAGTTGTACTCACAGGGAGAAATATTCACTTCAGTGAACTACTTTTACCTTTCCAACCTTTATGACAGCATTCCCCAAAACCCATATAGCCAGGGCTTCCAGTGACACTCCTTTGTATAACATGCATTGAAGGCCAAATTCACTCTTCATTAATTTTAATGTGCGCATGAGATTCAACCTTCAAAATACTATATTGTGCAGTTCATCACCCTTTGAAATGCAAGTAGCATGCCTAATTTGTGAAAACAAATGTGAGTGGCGAAGTCAGAAGTTTTTTCCATCAGAGGGAAAGTTTCTGATAGCGCACTGTGTGATTGTTCACATTCTTGTGAGGGACCCAGACAACCATGTCAACGCTTTCAGTCACGAAAGTGCTGAAAACTGGCTCAGAGCTGCTGTCATATTTGTCAGCCTTTTGCATGCAGCAACTAAGAGAGAGGATGTAGTTAATGAAATTTTACCTTTAATTTCATGCTATATAGGCAAGGTATCTGGCTTTTATCCTTGACAGTAGTTTCCAAATCAGGGTTTAGTTTTTCATAACCTCCACAAACTGAAAGCGATGAGTGAAGCAACACTTCAAACATGAATGAGATGGGGCAGCCCACATCGTTCCCTCTGCCAGTCTCCACTCCACCACCTCCACTACTCGTGACCAGTTTTAACCCACACCCAACATTTCCCCCCAGACAAAATGGATGGTTGGGCTGTGTTCAAATTTTGTTTTCTTTTCTTGTGTTTTTGTTTGTGCACTGTCACATCTTTGGTGCCACATCAGTGGTGTTACCCTCTGGCTTCTCTCCCCTGCTCCCAGTCCACTGTCACACAGCCAGTTCCAGCCTCAGTATCAGCTATCCACAAGGATAGTTGATGTCAAGTCGACACAGGAGGACTCGCCACAGGAGACACTGCACTGCTGTCGAGTCACTTTGGCAAAGTTCAGTGGTGCCTGTCACGATCCAACATACACAGGACACCATCTGCTATGCCCTGTACTATTGACAATAATTGGTTATTTGGGGAGCCACCAAGAGTGAACATTTCCCAACCCCCTTTCCCTTCCCCACTGAGGGAGATACCATGTCCATCCAGCCACAGTCCCCATGCATTTGCTGATGCTGGCGACCCTTGACATAAACTAGCCAAGGACATGAAAATGGAGAAGTGGAAACTGAGATTACCTTGAGAACAGGGCATGAGGGAGCCAGACAGTTTGAGGCATTCTATTTTATGCTGATTGATGAGGATGATGAGTATGGTGCTAAGAAGTTCCACTCTGGTCTGAGACTGCTTGACAGAGCTGTAATCAACATTTACTTTCATAGCATACCCCAGAATCAACCAGTCATGAGAGATACAGACACCTGCAGTGTTGGTTAGGAAACAACAGTTAGGAGATGCATTCATCAGACTCAGCTGTGAGGGTCCAGTTTCCCCAGTGGAGCCCACAGCAAACTCAGCTGTGTGGGGTCCAGTTTCCCCAGTGGAGCCCACAGCAAACTCAGCTGTGTGGGTCCAGTTTCCCCAGTGGAGCCCACAGCAAACTCAACTCTGGGATAGGAGCCAGTCATGGGCAGACAAATCCCACAAATATGAAAGGTTCTGATTTGATACGAGCCTAGCAAAGAATCTGCAATGTTAACCACTGCATCCCAGTGGTGGTATGACATTATTTTCCATGCTTATGTTGGAAAAGTAGTATGTGTGTGTGTGTGTGTGTGTGTGTGTGTGTGTGTGTGTGTGTGTGTGTGTGTGTGTGTGTGTGTGTGTGTGTGTGTGTGTGTGTGTGTGTGTGTGTGTGTGTGTGTGTGTTCATGTGTGTGTACCTTTATTTACACAGAGAGAGAGGGAGAGAGACAGACATTTATTAAGACATGTTACAGGGCAAATTCAAATTCTGTTAAAGTAATGTGCTCTTTAGAATTGTTAAAGATGCTGTTAGTATGTTCTTCTACTTTTCTTTTTGTTTTTTTTATATATATATATCACATATGCATGCTTTCATACACAACCTTGAAACTTACGCTCATTCATGCACAAAAGGGAGAACAGTGGAAGAAATTACAGGAAATACCAGAATTAAAAATATAGGATTTTCCTTCATTTAGGACTTTAAGCAGATAAAACAGCTCTTATAGAACTGTGACTGGTCATTGTGATATAATGAAAATGTAGCCTGAAATGTGTATTGCAAGATTTTTTGGCAGACAAGTTGTTTCCAGTCCAGACTGTAGGGAGTCAAGTGATCATGAATCTGTACACAGTGAGATTCTTCAAGACATGTTATTATTCTCAGAACACAGAATCTGTATGGAGTCAAGAACACATTGAAAATGAATGAAAAAATTGCTTTTTTTTGATATTGAAAACATGGCTTCTTTAGTATATATATACTTTTATTTTCATACATCATTTTATTTAGAGATTAAAAAATTTTTTTTAATGTGAGTGAGAATGAACTCGAGCATGGGTTTATATAAGACAGGCAGGAAGTTCCTGCGCTTCCTCTGCGTGTGTGTGTGTGTGTGTGTGTGTGTGTGTGTGTGTGTGTGTGTGTGTGTGTGTGTGTGTGTGTGTGTGTAGAATCTGCTGAAAATGAGAATGGTCTGCTGAAAAAAAAATCTACCATCTTTTTTTATATATCTGGAATCCATGAAAATGAAAATGGTCTGCTATTAAAAAAAAAAAAAAAAAAAAAAAAAAAGCACAACTGAATACACATACAAAAACATTGCAAACTGTTGTTGATGTAAAATGCTAAGAGCAACATGTGAAGGTACAGAAGCACTCTTCTTCTCCACCACTTATCCCTTCCCTCCGCACCACCCCGCCCTCAAAAAAAAAAAAAAACCCTTCCCACCAGCTTTTTACAAAAGTTCCACCATTTTTTGCTTCTTTATAAAGACTCATGCCTGATAGGAGCTGCAGAATGAGCAGCGCTGGAGAAATGACACTGAGAAGGCATGCTAGATGAGAGAGCAAGGGGGAAAAGCGTCAGATGTCTATCATTTGTGACATGTTGACTGTCTGTTAGCGTGTAGGATTTGGCAGACTTTGGGCCATTGCATGTGTGTGTGTGTGTGTGTGTGTGTGTGTGTGTGTGTGTGTGTGTGTGTGAGTGTGTGTGTGTTTGTGTGCATGCACATGTGCGTTTGTGTATGTGTGTGTCAGTGTTATGATTATACATTCAGTACATGTCATCATGTCTTCAGGCCAGATGTTGGGGCGTGGATGATTAGCACTGCTGTCAAGCTGTCTCAGCAGATGCTATCAGGTAAGAAAAGTTGAGCTTTTTCTTTTCCCTTTCTTCTGTTTTCAGAGTGTTTGTTTGAATATGTGAATTCCAGTTGGGGTGACTTTTTGTTTATTTGTTGTTGTTTTTTTTTTTACTTTTTGCTTTCTTGCTTTCTCTCATTATTGATGTTTTTCTTCCCCTATTTCTCAAGTAAATACAAAAACATACATAAAAAAAAAAAAAAACTGAAACGGAAAGAAAGGTAAAGTGGAGCTTCTGGAACATAGAGTCTTGTGACCTACTTAATAATTTCCAAATAATACAAAGAAAAGTCCTGTAAGTTTCATTTTTCAGTACCATGTTAAATCATAACATTTGATATTTACTATTTTTCAGTGAATAATTTCAGTGTAGGTTCTGTTTTTTTTTGTTTGTTTGTTTGTTTGTGTTGTTTTTTTAATAAATGTAAGCGTTTTTTAATTTGCATGGTTTTGCTTCACTTTTTCCAGACAGCAATGGAACACCAGAACAGCCAGTGCAGCAACAAACACAAGACTGTGATAGAGACAGTTCAGTGACATCACCCAGTGAGACCTCAGACAACATCGTCCACATCGACACAAAAGGTCAGTGCAGAAAATCGCCTCCCAAATCGTCACGAGACAAAGACGAATTAGGAGCATGTGGGGAGAGGCGTGTGTGCAAGTGCAGAACGTGGACTCGCACAGTGTAGGGGCACTGCGGGAGCTGTGTCCTGCGGCCAGCACTGCTGAGCTAGAGCACTGCCTGCACATGAGCAGGGGCAATGTGGAAGAGGCGGCCTGCCTGCTGCTGTACCGCCAGGAGTCTGGCACCGCCATCACCAGAAAGCCAGAGGCCAAGTCACGCAAGGTATGGAATGTTAAATATCATCTGTGAGCTGGCATCTGTGTTGCCAGAATTTTAAAAATGTGAAAAAAAAAAATTCTGTAATCAGTGCACACAATAAATTATACTCATAGTGAATGGATGATTTTGTTTGTTGGTACTAGAAGAATTAAGACTGACTGAATAAAAAGAAAAAAAAATATTTAAAGAAGTCAAATTGAATGGGAAAGTGTGAAAAGTTAACATCTACCACAGGCATACATTTACACACAACAAACACACAGGTTACATAATGGATAATTATGCTGACAATACTTTTTTTATGCATTAGAATTGGAAATTATCGAAGGAAAAAAGGTATGCTTGCTCTGCAAAAGTGATAGAAAAGACAAACCAAGAAAGAGCAACATTTATATACAATCATTTACAAGTTATTACATAAAAGCTAGATGTTGACATCCTTAAGGCATGTAAAACTAAGCCGTGATTGGCCCTTCTGCTTGATTTGATTTTTAACACACATTGATTAAACTATTGCTGCGAACTTTCCTGAATTTTTCAGGAATTTCCCTTATTCAGAAATTATTCCCCGAAATCCTAAATTTAGAGAAGGAATCCAGAATTTCAAAATTTTGATTAAAAATTTGGGATTTAGAGGGTCACTGTTTGTTTTTTTTTTTTTTTTTTTATAAATGGGTGATAATGTATTGCAGAATAAAGCCCAAATGATATATAGATTTATGTGAAAGGAATTTTCTGTTTAAAACCCACCTTTGTCACCAGAAACACAAGGTGGTTAGAGATGCTTCAGTCAAAAGCCAAACTGCCCTCTCTACAGCCCATCCCAACCCTTTCATTTCCAGGCTCCAGAATGTTGACTCCAGAAGAGATGGTAGCAATGTTAAATGTACAGATGAACCTTTTTATGCAGTTTGTGTTTCACCATTATGGTTTCTGGTAAAACTTACCATAGCTGTCTCCTAGCAGTCCTTTCCTTCGATTTTCGATCACTGTTGATTGAAGGGGTTGTTTTGTGTGTGTGTAAATTATCACATCTAAAAACATCTGTTTTGTTATCAATTGAATAGTGTACTAAACCAAATCTAAACCATTTCATTTACCAAGAAAAAAAAAGTTGTTTGAGAAATTTTAATATCATTGCGTAGTTAGTGCTCAAAAAATGGGGAAAACTGAAAAACTGTTGAGAGCTGATAGCTACTAACAATTGAAAACATTTTCTGTTTATTTTCCTTTTTTTTTTTCTTTAAAGTATACACTTTTATTAAAAGCCCTTTACATTGCTACGAGATATAGTGTCGTAAAATTCTTCATGAAAATAATCACTTTAAATCAAATGGTGCCGTAGACTGGTTACCATTAATTGAACTATGAATATTTTTGCCATCTTAGCAATTGGTAGATTGGTGCAGGTGTTGCCTCTGATGTAGAAATTTTCCCATGCAGAAAAATTCCAAAACAGGGTGCGATCTACACAAATGACGAATCTGTGAAAGACTCCATTCTTGCAAAGTGAGTACAACCAGGAGAGTACTAATGTGTGCCTTCTGTTCCCAGTCTCCTATTCAACACTTAGCATTCATCGATCTCCCCTTTGCTCCCCCCCCCCCCCCCCCCCCCACCCCCTTTTTCATTTCTTTAGATTTTCAAAAGTGGTGTTGCTAGGGTATCTTACAGTGTTACTTTTTCACTGACTGATGTGTAGGTGTAACTCAGTTTCTTCAATTTTCTTTATTTTCTGTGACAATGAAATGACTGTATCAGTGCTTTCTTTTTAAATGCACTACAAAAATAGTTTGCTAAAATAAATACATGAGAAACAATGTTACTTAAACACATTCAATTTATTTGGGATTGAGTACATCCTTAGTCTCAAAGGAAAATGCTAGTATTGTGCATTTTGAAGTTGAGACTCATAATTAAGAAGCATCATTCTTCTGATGTGTACAGTTAAGAGTAATCTTCCCTTGGCTTGTAGTCCCTGTTGGGAATGGAGATAACTTGGACCATTTACAAGTGTGTTTGTGGACAAACATGATACAGGTTTCATCACTATACATCTACAACTAGCATGTGACACATGAAAGGATATGGCTTGTAAGCCAAAAGTTAATAGAAATGGTCATTTAATGCTACCAGTTAAATACGTGTTTCAGTGTGAACCTTCCAGTCATTTTGATTTTACTTGTCATTCAGTGCAGTGCAGTCAAGACATAACATGATTACACTTACCACAATCTTTTTGTTTGTTTGTTTTTAACAGATACTCTTTTGTCGATACATCAGAAGATAAAACAGAACATCGACCCGAGTTATTCCAAAAGGTAAGGCAGTGTCTTTGACTTTCCATAATCATTTTGTTTCTACTATATACGCAGATGCAGATGATGTGTGTGTGCAAGCATGCATACACAGCATTAAGTTCATGTGTTGACGGGACATAATTTTAATCAATCTTAATTATTAAGTTCATGGTTTTTGTGTTGTTGGGTTTTTTTTTTGTTTTTTTTTTTTTTAATCTTTGATATTCTCCTTCCTGCCTGTGTTTCTATCTGTACTGTAGTGAGTGATAGCATCATCCTCTTTTTTGAGGCTTCTCAACTTAAGGACCCAATTTTAGCTGATTGTTCAAAAGCATGATTTTGAGATTTTGCTGTATTTATACTTTCAAGAGCAGAATAATGAAGATGTATTCCTTTACTGCCCCAGTTATGTATAGAGAGCTATTGTGAAGTGCTTTTCATGTTGCTGTTTCACCAATCAAACTCATTGCCCATCTCCATCAACCACGTGTCTGTCACTCTCATCCTTCAGTACCAATCTATATACATTTTTTTCCCACTTACCTCTCATCCGATGAAATGCTCTATACCTTTGTGCTTTTCTTACTGTAAAGTGCTTTGAGGTTTTGGAAAGCGCTGTGCTAATTTCCTCTTATTATGATTATATACATGCAATAGTTTAATGAAGAGCTCATAATTGAAAGAGCAGGTAATGTATGCTTCCAGTTTTGTTTTTTTGTTCAGTCTTTCCGAATGGGTGAAAGATTTATGCTTCCAGTTGTATGATTTTATGAATGATTCTTACTTTCAAAAGCAGAAGAAAAAAATTCACGGTTCCAGTTATATGGTTAGATGAATGCTTTTTTTTTCTAGAACCAAAATTTTAAAATGCTCAAGTAGTTAAATGAGTGATATGTATTTTCAGCAGTACAAGAAGATTGACATGCTAAGTTATGTGATTTGATGAATAATTCATGAATCAAAAAACAATTTTGTTTTCTCTGTTATGTGTAGTTTCATGAATGATTCTTACTTTCATATCCATAATTCAAAGGCATAAGAAGATTGGTATATTTAGTAATAGTTAATAGTTTATAAGACAAGAAAAGATTTATACTTCTAAGTTGTCTAGTGTACTGTAGGATTAATTCTTCAAAAAAAAAAAAATACACACACATTACTGTATTTAAAGTTGTATAGTCTGATGAATGATTTGCTCTTTTAAGAGTGAAAAAGCTTTATGCTTGTACAGGGTTCATCTTCACTTAATTACCAGTATTTCATCTGTCCAGACAAAACACTGATAGAAACATTAGTCACCAGTACTGTGTATTGACTGAATTTTTGTCCGACTGGATGTTGGTGGTGGACAGTTATGTTGGTTGCGCATGACATTCACAAACTACTATGACCAGGATACTGGTTTTGTTGGACCCATTTGCCTTTACAGAATTTGTGTACTACTTTTTAACATCACAAGCACTCTATATTACTGTTTCCAGTTATATAGTTTAACGAATGATTGATTCTTTCAAAAGCAAAAAAAAAAAAAAAAAAGAAAAAAAAAAAGAAAAAAACTCCAGTCAAATGATTTTGATAAAATGATTTGTACTTTCAAAAGTGAAACAAGAATTAAATGTGCAGTTATCTAGCTTGATGAATGCTTCATTCTTTCAAGAGCAGAGAAAGATATAGGTTTCCAGTAGTACGGTTTGATAAACGATTCATATTTTCAGGAGCAGAAAAAGTTCATACACACTTCCATTGTTATAGTTTGATGATAAATGACGCCGTACTTTCAGGAGCGGTAACAGTTCATTCACACTTCCAATGTTGTAATTTGATGATGAGTGATTTTGTACTTTCAGGATCAGAAGAAGATGATCCGCTATCGGGAAGGCCAGGTGGTGAGCACAAAAGGCGAACGCTTCTCGGAGATCAAAAAACAAGAGAGTGAAGAACTGAAGAAAACCTATGTGAACTTAAAACCACAGCGAAAATACAGGTTTCACTGACCAACTTCTTAAGCCTCACTCATCGAACATCCCTGTCAGACAGGCCTGGTAAACTGCAAATGTGTTGTGCTTTTTTGGTGTCCAAAGAGTAGGGAACGATCATGTTTGATTCAGTACCTTGTTGGTTGTGTGTAAAATAAAAAGTACAAAAATTGTAGCATCCTATAACCATGCCATTTCGTAACTTTTAATGAGGATTCGAGAGTTGAAGATTTCTTGTATTAGAGGATACTAGAAAGCCATCATTTTCTCTCAGAATTTTAGAAATGAAGATTTCTCATGTATAGGATGGTAAAAGTCAATCATTCTGGATAAAACAGTTAATATATGTAGTCATGAATCTCTTACATGTTTTAGTATGATCTAGTCAGTACCAGCATAGCATCTCCTGGTATTAATTACACTACAGAAATAGAGATGTCTTAGTAAATGTGCTGTTTAAATACAATCATGTTACTTAGGGCATTTAAACATTCCAAAACAGGTTTCAAATATTGTATGAACATCAAACCTCTTTCTGTAAAAGCATTGAAATAAAACGTTTTTAGTGGCCTCCTTCTCCATCTCATTTACATAATATTATGTTTCATGCAAAGACTCAAACATGGTTTGTAAATATTTTCACAGAACAAGACAGTGATGTCCATAGTGAATGTGCTGTTATACATACAATCATGTTACTTAAGGCATTTAAACATTCCAAAACAGGTTTCAAATATTGTATGAACATCAACCTCATTTCTGTAAAAGCATTGAAATAAAACGTTTTTAGTGGCCTCCTTCTCCATCTCATTTACATAATATTATGTTTCATGCAAAGACAAAACATGGTTTGTAAATATTTTCACAGAACAAGACAGTGTGAATCCATCCGTTTCAACCGATACGGTTTGCAGATATACAGGAAAATCAGCATGTGGGGCATATTTGTCTGTATCATCATTTGTTTTTCAGGTAAAATGGTTGCAAGGGTTATTAAAAAAAATGTGTTTAGAAAGTTCTCAAACCTAGAGTTGGAACCTTGTGCCCCCATTTCAGCTTGTTAGCTTATGCCTCTCACAGAATCAACCTACATGCTTTCTGGTCTTCCATAGAATGTCTCAGACTTCTTGGTCATTGAGCTGTGGTTGGTTGCTGCTGATTTGATCTAAGCACACGCAATTTCCATTATTTTCAGCTGTGTGGTTATTTATATGCGTTAGGTTTTTTTAGGAATGAAATGATTGGCGTTCAGTCTAAAGTGGCTTACCCATATGTGAATCAGTTTCTCTGTGAATCAGTTCTATGAGGCAATGCTGTTGCAGCATTTTTTTTTTTAATGTGAATCCAATACTGTCTCAGGATTCTTTTTCTTGAATCTGTTAGATGATACTGTTCCAGGATTTTTTTCTTACGGGATTATATGGGCCTTAAGGAGGATAAACAAGTGAAGAAGGGGGCTCATTATATTCACAACAAAAAGAAAAGTGGAAATCAAAGATCATATATCATCGAGACATCTGTGATCTCTGTCTCCCTCTACCCACCTACCTCCCACATCCCCATCATGTGTCCCCCCTCTCCCATGCCTCTCCCACCACCAACCCATTCTCATCACCAAGATGTGTTCTCAATTTTCATGTTCATCCGGAACAAGTGAAATGGCCTAGCAGCAGACCTAGTTGTATATTTTCAGGAGAGGCCGCCTTACCAGGTACTCTTGCAGCTTTTGTTTCAGCAGTTTTATGAACAATGTTTGGTGTGTAGATCATTTTAATGAACACTACATCATTGTATTCTCCCACCAGTCTGCATTGTTGTGAATGTACAATTATATATTATACCTCATTCTTTTACTTTTAGGTTTGGTTGCTTTTTTTTTTTTTTTTTTGTAAGCTGTGATGTCTGTGTTAGTGAAAGTTGTCAGATCTCTTTTGACAATGAATATTATGAGTTCATGTTTAAATGTGAAAGTGTTTTTCATCTTTGATATACTGTTGTTTGTATACTTTTATTCCACTTTATTTCATGTACATGATGAGAAGAACATACGTTTTTTTGCACTGCACCTAGAGTGTAACCCACCCAAGGTGCTACTCCCCTAATATCAAATAATGAATATGCACAGAATTTATGTTGTGGTAAACCGTTACTGTAAACTCTTAGCTGTTTTAACTGCTCTTTAAATATATTTTCGGCTTGTTGTTCAATGTCTGCTATTGGCTTTTATTTTCCTTTCTTTTGTATGATTACTGCATTACTTTCTGTCACCAGTCCTCATAGAAATCAGCATTACAGATTGAGAATATCATCTCTGAATGTGTATGCCATCAACTCGTAATTTTGAAATATGTAAAACCACTTTTAGGGCCAGTGTAGAGACATGTTTTACTGGGTTCTTCAGACACATTACGGTCGACATATATTACAATTCATAATTGCGTATATGCTTTTGTTTTGTTTTGTTAGTCTCTTACAGTCTATGTAGTCATTATGATTAATAGATCAATTACAAAATTTTGCTTCTCCATTTAATTTTACTTAACTAATTTTCTTGAATTTTCTTTTCAGACCAGCAAATTTTTGTAAAGAGAGCAAAGAAACTTATCAGTGATGTTAAAGAACTCACATAATTTTTAACTACAATCAGTGTCTACCGTTTAGTTTGTCTGTACTCGGAGATAGTCATGACGTATGAGAACAAGTTTTCATAAGTATAAACAAATGTGCATGCTGTGTGCACCCACGAACACATAAAACACTAGTAGCATTACAACGGACTTAGAACTGTGTTAAAAACATAATAGAGGCTTTAAAGTTCATTCTGTGTTGCAATTAGTCAGATCTTGACGATGATTATTCAAATCTTGACGATGATTTGTTCATGGCATAAAAATGTTCTTTATTTATTCATTATCATTTGTGTAATTATCTATGGATTTTTATCATTTGTTTATTCATATATTTTTTTTTCGTCTTGAGATTAAATCTTAGACTATTGAATTTTGACAAGGTTTTTCACTATTCTCGACTTCTTTTTGGCTTCTGTTCTGCTGGTAAATTTAGTTGTGTAATTGGTATGCGCTATGTACCTATGATCGAACACAACTTTGTGAACAGTCTTTATGCACACTTACCCGTCCAAATGATTTGATCTGTATTCATTTCTTGGTTTAGCCTTGTTACATGCATTTGGTTTACTTTTCTTTGGACATGGTCGTTTTTACACGTTCCCTTTTTAATCAACTACCATGTGAAGTGATATTTTGGCTTTGAAAAGGTTTTTTTTTTTTTTTTCCTATAATTGTATTTACTGCTAATGTGTTCAAGCAGAACATGTTCAAATTCATCATTGTGTTATGTCATCGAAACAGAAACAAAACAAAAAAAAAGTCAGTTCTTGGTTGTTGTGTATTTACTTGCAAGTGTGATAAACTTTGCTTTAGGTCAGTTTTTTAGTTTTAATTCATAACTTGGTTGTGGATTTTAGTCTTGACATTTTGATGTGTACAATATTGTTTCTGGTTGCTTGCAACCTTAATGCAGCTTCGGTGAACTGCTTAGCTATAAACAGCATGACATGACTTGCTTCATTTTGATGTGTGGAGAGCAGGTAACTTTGTTTTTTTGAGGGAGGGGGGTTTTCTTTCATGACAGAAGCACATGATTTTAAAATGAATAAGTTGGCAGTATGCTGTATTCAGTCTATTCCCAGCAGTAGCTCATGGAGGGTTGGTTTTGTTTTCCTCTTTTGATTTTGCTCATTAGGTATTGATAGTGTCTTATCAGTAAATCCATGAAGAAATACATGCTGTGCACACCCAGGTGCACACTCGTGAACATGTGTGAGCACCTCCTACCACTCAAAAATGAGGCAGCGTTTGTCTTTATTCAACGCAAAACATTTCATCAATCAGCAGGAAACACAAATTGACAATCTGCAGAGAGGGAGGGTTTGGTGGTGGTGGTGTTTTTATGACAGAAACACATAATAGATTTAGAAAGGAGAAAGTACACAGTCAGTGCAGTGTAATAGTCAGCACAAGTCCAACAACTCTTCCCTAGTTTTCCATTTTGATTTGATCCTCGGGTATAGAAAGCATGCAGCAGCACACACCCAGGTGCACATATGCGCTCACATTTACACACACACACACACACGCACACACACACACACACACACACACACACACACACACACACTCACTCACTCACACTCACACACACACTCACACACACACACACACACACACACACACACACACAAACACAATTTGTGTGCACATGCGCACCCCACTCACCAGTTAAAAATGAATTGCCAGTCATTCATTGAGGATGAGGAATGCTGTAGATAAAAAAGAAACATACATGGACCTTCTCCATGCGTCTCATTTCAACCAAACTCCTTTGTTTATAGCTGTATCATATGTCGAGTTCTTTGTCAACATGAATACATAAATACAATCTCTTTATTTCACGCTGGGTTTGGTTTGGTTCTGTTTTGTTTTTAGGAAATAAACCCATTTACCATTCCCATAAATATTTGGCTGGTGTGGTATTGTTAAGTTTTGAATTAAAATGAAAACTACCAAGGTGCAAATACCATCTTTGTCTGTACATTAAAAATATCAAAATCAGTATTAACCTTTATGTGTTTAGTATAAGTGATATTAATGATGCTTTTTAGGCATGATAAAGTTAGCAGAATATGTCAGTCAACAGTTTAGTGCTTTTCCTCTTTAGGTTTACAGCTTTCTGCAAGAGAGCTCTGCATGTAAGGGTCCATGTAAATAACATTCTTACAACACTCTGGAGCTCTCTGAAAGATTCCCTCAAATTTGTAATCCAAGTTAATCGCATGGCTTTGTTTGGAATTGAAAAGCATTTTCCCATCCTCGGGCAAACCACTTTTTTTTTCATTTATATTGATCTGTTGTTGACGTTGATCTGTTCATATATGTATTGGTTAATCCTGTTCTATGTAGAATATTGGGAGAAAAAAAAAAAACTGATGAGGACTGAGTCAGTGTTTCAGATATTTCACTTTTGTTCACCATCATATTGATCTGTGCATAAAACTGCCCTTCTTGATATGTCCAGACTAACTGTCTACTTTTTTGTCTTTTTCATGAAGTAGATCTGTGTGTTGAATGTCCAACAAACTGAATATATGTTAATAAAGATGATGTACCAAACACTTTCTTTCTATGAATCTGGGGAGTAGAAAATAAAGGTTCAGTGGGTGGAATGTGTGTCAGTAGAAAAAAAAAAGAAGTTTCTTACATGGTTTGTACTCGGTTTCAATATTTTGACATTTCAGAAGCGTTTTTTCTAGGTCTGGAAAAGAAAAATGGAAAAAATTATGTGACCAACAGAAGGTCTTGCGAGAGAAAAATACAGGATTTTGCAAAATGAGCAAAGTCATAGTGAATAATGAGGATGTTGAGGGAAAAAAAGAGAGGAAACGCAATGCTTTTAGCAACATCGCTTTTCATTGATTTTGGACCTCTTTCAACAGACAGTACTGTTCAGTTGACCTTAGTAGCAAGATTTTGATGCACATGCATGAGAACTATGTTAAGATGATTACCTCCATGGCAGTTCACTACATGGGTATGTGCGTTTTCAGTCCAAGCTGACTTTGAAAAATCAAAGCACAGAGACTGAATTGAGAAAGATCTGCCACCAGTGAAAACAGCACAATGTTTGCTGTGCCAAAAAAAAGTTTCGACAATATCTGATATGAAATGCCTGTGTATTTGTTCTGCCTTGTATTGTGCATGCATATCTTTTGACTGAATCCAGTTTTCTTTATTTTCATTATGTGTTTTTGTCTGGAGTCTTGGTTTCTTTTAAAGGTTGGAAAACTTTCAATCTGTTATGGAGAAGTCGAAAAAGTGTGGAATTTTGTTTGATCAGATATGTAACTAGTAATTTTTGAAATGTTTCCATCTCTTAGAAACCAACCACGCAGTCTTCTGCTCAAACCCTGAACTTTATTCACACTTACATTCAGCAGTTTATCTTGACAGAGAAGAAACGAGAGAGAGTGTGGGTAGGGTTGTGTTCTTGTGTGCTTGTATGTATGTATAGCATATACAGCACTTCACATCTCATAACAGGACATACAAATGTATTAATTGCATATTTTTTTAACTCCTCCTCATGCTAAATACCTTACCCAGATCTTAAGCAACCCAAGAAAAATGAACAGCAGAATCGCCTTGGCTTAAGACTGTTTCAGACCAATTGACATAGGGTAGACCAAGGCTACATCAACATGTTGTTATGCTTAGCATAGTTATGCAGGGATTGTCTTCCGTCATGACAAGCTCCTAGCATAACATCATTAGTCTCCAAAATCCCTTGAAATCAAAGTGTGGCTGCCCACGTGGCAGAGTAATCAAAAATGGTCACACATGTAATGTTCTCATCCCTAGCTGATGCATTAGTACTATAGTGTTCAAGTGATTCGGATGTTCCATGGAGTCTTTTAGCCAGGGTATAATGACAACAACAACAACAACTGCAGAAATTCTTGTAAAGCCAATCGGATCAGTCTTGCTCTCATCCTGTTTAGTGATTCAGATCTGTCAATACTTGGTAAATGTCCATCCTATTGGCAAAAATTTGCTAACAAAGTTTTTTTATTGTGTAGCTTTTATAAAGCGCGACAGATCTGTTCGAAACACTTTTGCCTGGCATGCCTGGATTTTTTGTTCAAGATCTGCTGTCATGCACCAAATTATCATTGCATGTTATATAGATGACACGTAATACAAGTATGCTAAAAAAAAAAAAAATTTTAAAGGAAAAGAAAAAGAAAAAAAACAAACAAAGAAAAAATGCGAGCTGCAAGTCTGCAACATCTGCTTTTATGTATTTTTTTGTGTATTTTTTTCCAAAAATACACCTAATTTTCCACTTAATTCAAAACTCTACTTATTAGTGAAAGTGCATACAGTATTTCAAGTGAAAATAAAAAAGCAAATTTCTTATATTCTTGTTGTTTAAGTATTGTTGTTTTCCAGTTCTGGTAAGACAGACAGGCCACTTTTTTTCTTCACAAGATGGAACACAAGACAGAGATCAATTTGTGAGGGAGGAGGAAAAAAATCCATTGTATGCCATCAGTTAAATCTGATTGTGCAATCTTCTGATGCCAATCTTCGTCTTCCAGAGATAAACTATCAACTGTAAAGAAGCTTTAAGTCTTGGTCTTCAAGAGAATCAATATAATCAACTGTAAAGAAGCTTGAAAAATATTATATACACAGGTTTTCCGAAATACAGTTCTCATTTTGTTTGGAAACCAATACTCCCAACAGCAAGTTTGGGCGCTCATGTCTTGAGTGAACAGTGTTATCATAAGAGAAGACACTGATGGTTTGGGCACAAAGATTGCAATGATTGCAAAGATGACATCCATTAGAATCAGCTTCCTGCTTTTGCCACACAGTTCAATCATAGATGTCAGTTTAAGAACAGTGCCAGCAACAAGTGGAAAACGGTAAATCAACTTAGACTCCAGCACGCTTTCCATTTCACTCTGAATGACCTTCAGAGACTCGGTGTGGACGTCTCCCAATTTGACAGACAATATTCCTTGTTGCAGGCAGTCCAGAGCAATGCCCAGGGATTCGTAACAATCCGGGTCGACTGCTTTCCCATGGGAAATGTCATAGGTCAGGGAGGCGCACAGGGTTTTGGAATGACTAGCCACAGAGTGAAGCAGCGAGTATTTTTCTGGTACTCTCATCTTTGTCATCAGATGCTGCAGCATTTGGTGTAGCAGTTGCCTTGCTTGCACACTCTGAAAGAATAAATGCATGGTCGTATAACTGTACACATGCTAAACAGTTAAAAAAAATCATGGGATACAGGATATTTTGAGTACGTAAAACAAAAAAAAAACGTATCACATGGGATACAGATACACACACACACACACACATGTAAGTACGCACACACACATGTAAGTACGTAAGCACACACACACATACATGCGTACTTACGTGCGCACACAAACACATTATACTTGTATGCACGCACACACACACACACACACACACACACACACACACACAAAATATTATTTCAATGGTTTCCACAGCTCAGAAACATTGAACATTATATATCTCTGCACACAACACACCATTCATAACCAACATGCAAGTCTTTCTGTCCAACACTGGTACAGTTTTTTTTTTAAACTTTCTTCTAGTTCAAAAGACACTGACAGTCTTTTTGCCCAGACAGCCCCATATACCAGTTACCAACGCTGCAACATACCTGAATGACACGACAACCGTCTGGCTGAAACAAGCGCTCCAGTAAATCATCAATCAAACCGCCAAGCTGCTCCAGCAACAACCGTGGACGGCAGCCAGCGCTCACAGACTCCATCCAGTGCACGTCAAGCAGTAGAATCAGGCCGTCCAAGCCTTGCAAGACACCCTGGGTGGAGACATCCGTGTCTCCTTGGGACACCACCTCTCTTAGATGTCTGGCACACGTGGGGACAGTTTCTGACAGCAAGGAATCCAGTCTGGCGATCAGTTCGCTCGGTGGCGCCCGTCTTGAATAGCGTGTGGCCGAATCTGATTCTGACAGCTCCGTCTGCAAAGAAGATTCTGTTCGTACGATTCACATTATTTCTCGAAGTGATTCTATGCGAGGTAGAAAATTATGATCGGCCTCAAAGACATCTTTACTGAATCAGACGTCAACCCACTAAAGGTCTACTCACAATCTCCCAAAACATTGAGTAGTTCAGTTAAAAAAAAAAGGGGGGGGGGGGGTATTAGGGCTACACATCCTGTTTGACCTTCACATAGTGGCACTAACAATTCACTGACAGGGAAAGAAAAGTCTGAGTCCAGTAACTTTCATTTGATTTGAGTTATTCTCCACTCGAAAACAAAGATTTGGCAGTATGGGAAAGGAGGGACCGGGGGGGGGGGGGGGGGTTGATCGCATTTATTTCTTCTACTATAAAGCCCACACAGGGATATTTGAAAGTTGTCTCAAAAACAGAAACATGAAAGTTCAATCCTAAAAAAAAAAAGACAGTACCTGTACATGTCCACAGTTAATAGTATGGTAGGTGAATTACTGACATCCTACGGCGGATTAGACTTGGCCCCGCTAAGGGAACCGCCATTTTGCTGATCTTGTGACCTGAGGAAAAAAGAGTAAAAGGCTTTCTAGACTAAAGACTTGAGAATGGGCAACAAAGGCACAACAACAAAAAAGTAGTTGAAAAATGACAAATCACTGGGGGGGGGGGGGGGGGGGGGGGGGGGGGGGGGATCAGGACAAGAGAGTGATAAGAAAATTACCGGCAGAAGGTGGGTATACAATGACAGAATGATCTCCTGGCATCCCTATGGAACTGAGAAAACGATAAGGAAAGAAGCTTAATCACGGAAAGCAAGAAGAACAAAGACTGAAAGAAAGATTACAGACAGGCCACAGTGCATGCAACTGCATGGAACTGTATGTAAAGTAACCATTGAATTATTAAGAGAAAGGTAAGCTTCAAGACTTGAATCTCGACAGCAGAAAAGAAACTTAATTCATGTGGAGTAAACTTCGTGATATTGAGCATCACTACAGGTTCTTTTCTACCCTTTCTTGACCGATGTGAATCTGGTCAAGTAAACAACCCTGAATCTGACTAGAGATGAATCTCAAGGAATGAAATATTACGTAACCCTCCAAGTGAACTGCACAGGATAGTAACCCTCATTTACTTCACCTTCAGGAGAACTGAGCCACAAAATGTGAAAAACGCGAAGTTCTTCTTCAGGAACTCGATTTTAATATACCTTTGCAACCTGATGGTGGATATCCTTCAAAAGGTTTAACTTAGTTTATGTAGTATAGCCCAGCTGACCACAGAAATCATGCCAGCTGAAAACCTGACTGACTGACTGACTGAGACCATTTACTGTCAGATAACATAGTGTTTATACTGATAACTAAAAACCTAAAAGATATACGCGTGGTACAGTATATGCTTACAGTAAAACAAATGTAAAACTATGCCTTGAATGAAGTTAGATGAACATTCTTCAGAATGATAGCTATTTTTCAATGATAACTGCATTCAAGATGCAAACTGAGCAGGATCTCCCATTCATTACACAAATGGAATTCGTTGATGAAGTCCTGGCTTAGAGCACCCCCACCCCCTTTAGTGTCGATGTCACTGATTTGCTCTCTTGCGGTCTGAACGACTTCTCTGCCTGAAAACGCAGTTCATGACATTGACTCAATCTGAGCTGTGGAAACCATTGACTTGAAGTGTGTGTGGGGAGAGGGGGGGGGGGGCACTCATCAGGACGCTGTCAGGTTTTCTTGCGGAGTCTTGTCAGTTTTACATGCAGTTTTGTCAGGGTTTTTTTTTTCACGTAGAAACGCTCAAATTTTAACAACGTCCACAGATCGAACCTGCAAACTACCTCTGAATATTTCATACAATTCTGCCTTTTTCAAGAGGTCACTTAAACAGTAAACAAACAGGCAAAGTCCTAGTTTTAGAGGCCCACCTCTGTATTCCCTTCGTATCAATCTCATTGATTTGCTTGCTCACGAAGAGAAACGATCATTCTGTCCATGACAGCGCCAATAAATGGCGTTCATAGAAAGGGGAAGGGAGGCTCTGAATCAGGAAACAAGCAGACAAGACTGAAAACAGCGCCCAGCTCTATGGAGCTTCAACTGTGAGCAGTATACAAAGAAACGACAAAGAACATAACTTACGAAAGCAAATAACAACTAACCTGAACAGCTCTGACCAGGCTGACCACGCTGTGGATGAACTGACTGCTGGAGATCAGGGCCTCCTGAGGTGTTACAGTAAGAAGAGTCTGATGGCTGCTGCCACTTTCTGGAGTCGACGACGGTGGTGTAGGCAGGCACTGGGGATCTGCTATGGACATATGTAGACACACACAGGCAGATAATGGCTGTGGCCTGAAGCATGTGTTGTGATTCGTGCAAGCAGACAGATAATGGCTTTGGCCTAAAGTATGTGTTGTGATTCGTGCGTGCAAAGCAGACAGATGATGGCTTTGGCCTGAAACGTGTATTGTGATTCGTGCAAGCAGACAGATGATGGCTTTGGCCTGAAACGTGTGTGTTGTGATTCGTGCAAGCAGACAGATGATGGCTTTGGCTGAAGTATGTGTTGTGATTCGTGCAAGCAGACAGATGATGGCTTTGGCCTGAAACGTGTGTTGTGATTCGTGCAAGCAGACAGATGATGGCTTTGGCCTGAAACGTGTATTGTGATTCGTGCAAGCAGACAGATGATGGCTTTGGCCTGAAACGTGTTTGTGATTCGTGCAAGCAGACAGATGATTCTTTGGCCTGAAGCAATTCGTGCAAGCAGACAGATGATGGCTTTGGCCTGAAGCATGTGTTGTGATTCGTGCAAGCAGACAGATGATGGCTTTGGCCTGAAGCATGTGTTGTGATGTGCAAGCAGACAGATGATGGCTTTGGCCTCAAAATTGTGTGTTGTGATTCAAGCGAGCTATGGCCCTGAGGTCTACTTTAAAAATTTTTGTTAAGGCAATTAAATCGAATGCGAAGATTGTCTTCAGCTATGGTAAACTTGCATATTGAACTTGATTTTCCTGAAATGGAGCTATGAAGACCGACTGTGGCACTAACCTAGTGAGATAATCAGAAACTCTCTTACAAGTTACATGAAATCTTCAGTCTCACCCCAAGAAATGTATTCAGCGATCCAGCATGTGATGGTAAAGATGAATATATTACATTATATTGTATCACATCGTATTACCTCAGTTAACATACATAAACATGCGTGCCTGCACATGCACAAGCACACTAAGACTGATCAGCTTGCAAAGGAAAAGGATGCACAGATACCGCGTATATCGATAGTGGACAGACATCCGAACAGACATTAGTGAATACTGATCATATCGTTCAAACCTCGGTGGGAAGTGAAAGTAATGAGGAGGGGGATGGGGGGGTGGGGGGCGCATTGGGGAGGCCGGAGAGAGTGTGAAGGAAGTGATGGGGGGCCTTTAGAATAGGACAGAAGTTGGCAGAGGCTGGGGTGTGTGGGATGTCAATAAAACATGTGGTCTGTCAGAATATAAAAGCTCAAACTAAGCGACAAAGCTAAATGCTTCTTGGAGTACTGATATCATGTACTGTCTATAATGATTATGATTACAAAGTGTTGTTTATCTTTTCAGCAGTTGATAGGGTAAGATCTTATTGCAGGTGGGAAACTCAATTTGAGTGAGTCGGGACAAAAATACTTATACATTGTCAGTATTGCTGATCTCCACTTTTCTGTGCCATGGCAGTCTTTTCTTAATAGCATATTTTCACCTTCATCTACTGAAACAATCATTTAAAGCAAATTTAAAACTGATTTCATTGATGAATGATGACAAAAGAAAAAAAAAAAAAAAACATTCACTTCAAAAAAAAACCCATCTAATGACGATAATAGTATATTGATTGATAATCTATTCCAAATCGACCTTTCTTTAATCTGTACAATTCTCTCTCTCTCTCACCTCTCTCTCTCTCTCTCTCTCTGTTTGCGCACGCGTGAATGTGTGTGTGTTGCACTCCGTGTGTAGCCTACACACATTAATGAAGACATTTATGAAGAATGTTTCCGAGATTTAAGCGTTTTGTTTGAACCATGCGTGCCAGTAAGGGTGTGTCCGTAGATGTGATTTCTTACATATTCTCCAATACTAACTCACCTTCTGACTGTGTGTCATGCAAATTGCCTGCTGCTGTTGCAGATGCAGAACTGCACCCTGGGCCTGAAAGTACCTTGACCGCCATCGTGTCTGAGCTTGTAGATACTTGGGTACAGAGATGCTTGGTATACTGATATGCATCGGCCTCAGGAGGTTTTCTGCGCAGGACAGCAATCGCAGCTGCAAATTTCAGCTGGAGCACAACTGCATCTAAAACAGAAAATGTACTGGAACCCAGGATCGCTACCTCCATAAACCCTTCTTTTTTAAATGGAGGTAGGGTGGAGGAGGGGGGGGGGGGGGGGGTCTTCAAAGGACAAAGTCAGTCTTCTTTGCTAGTAAATCTTGTCAGAAAAAGATGGTCCTGGTTCAGTTTAAAAAAAAAAAAAAAAAAAAAGTCTCTAAACAGAGGAACTGTTTCTTCGGAGGGACATTACGAGAGGTTTAATGGAAGGCCTATCCTCCTCCTTCTCCTCCTTCTTCTTCATCCTCTTCTTTTTCTATGTGTAATGCCCTTTCCCCGAAGGTCAAGTCTGATAACAAATCTTCCAGGTCAAAAAGAAAAGAAATTGTGGCTGGGAGCAATGGAAAGAAAATGTTTGAAATGCACTGAACTCATCAAATGATCGGGGTAATCTTGTAAGGCCAAGTACCAACAAGGCCAAGTAACCTCGCGCAGACCCCCACCCCATATAGTTGATTGTTGTTTGCAGGCTGACAGATGCTGGGCCCTTTCATTACTGGGACCATATGACATTGTGCTGCACAATCTGAAAAACAGAAAATAAAAACGGTTCGTGCACATAATGCCAGATTATAATTAAAAAAAAAAAAAAAGAAAAAAGCGCAATACACACTTGTGATAACAAAGACTAACGATGATGTAAATGATTAAATTTAGATATATCTTCGATGTAACCCAATAATTCATCAGAATCATGTTAATCTTCCCCGGAATGAAGTAAGAGAAAGAATTTTCTGAGCAAATACCTTTCTTCTACAATCAAAGTCACCTCTTTCAGCAAGAGCTGCCTATTCTGGCATGATTTTCGTTATTTAAATACACAGTGTTAAAAAGTAAAGGGAAAGAAACTGTACCTAAATATCGGTATTCATCATCATCTCTTTCAATAGTTTCTCCATCAACAGTAAGTTTTGGAACTGGTGGCGGATCTTTTTACGAAAATCGATAAGCAGTTCTTTTGTTTTTGTAACATTGAGAGGTCCAGATAATTATCCCTGCACCAAGAACAGAAACTTTTCTATCTCTCTAAAATAATCTGTATCACAATTTGACAAATCTTCAAGAGCAGAATCGTCAGAGTACTTGATGACCGGGAGTTTTTTCTGTACCTCTGCAATCATTGGTGTATAAAGTAAAAAGTACAGGGGACAGCACTGTACCCTGAGGAACACCAGTGCAAGTAGATTGTTCAGATGAGAATTATTTCTTCCCTATCTTAAAACCGGAGTTCAATCCTGGCAGTCATTTGTCTTTTTTCTGTTACTGATGTCTCGTGTGAAAAGTAAACACCGAAAACAATCATGTAGAACAGTCTGAAGAAATAGATCAACCTACATCAATAAATTGATTATGCAGACTCAAACCCGCGCAGTGTTGACACGCAACAGATTGGCAACAAAAGACAGTTCCCCCTTTTAATGATTTAATGAAAGTGTTCCCATAAAATACTTTCACGATTCTTTCTCTTGGTTGTTGTTGTTGTTTTTTTTTTTTTTAATTAAATACAAAGCATGTACCTCCTAAGTTCACTGGAAGAGATTATCAGATTTTAAGAAATTGACACTAACACCTCAACAACAACAAAAAATCAGCCTCAACACAATATCATAAAAAAAAAAGTCTGTACAACAACCCCCCCCCCCCCCCCCCCCCCCCCCCCCCCAACACACACACACACTGACTTAGTCCTCAGAGATTGGCAATGCGGTTTCAGTATCTTTGGCCCTAGCAATGCCACAAAATTTCTGCTGTTTTAAAGCAAAATATCGTCGAATCCAACAATGTCGAGTTAAACTTATACTTGTGCCTGTGCCCCTCTTAAAAAGTAAGCTTACATTATTTTTCCCCATCTTAAAACCAGAGAAAAGTTGCTGTAAAAGAACTTTGTCCTCTTAGTTTGTTCACATTTGAATAAATTTCTGTTTAAAGATTAAACATTTATTTGAACAATTATGAATCTTTCTTTTTTTTTATATCTTCTTTGTAACATATTTGACTCTTTGAAGTTATCTAAATAAAAGCAGCACGCTTTTCATGAACAGGTAAGTCATGGCAATAGTTTTATTTCCAAGGGTAACAGATAAGCAAACACATGCTTTTTTTTCATCCGACCCTTGCCCCGTTAAGGGACTGAGTATGACTAGCGACTAAGACTTACAAAACTTTTAACAAACACACATATCTTCACAACATTAAAAAGTTCATCCATTAACAGTTAAGGGGTAGATGACTTTAAAAGGAAAAAAGAAACGATTGAAACAACAAACAAGAATAAAGAAATTGATTACAAGAAGAAAAGAATCAGCACACACAGATATGGAATAAGCGATCCTCTATCGAAGGGAAGAGAGAGAGAGAGAGAGAGAGAGAGAGAGAGAGAGAGAGAGAGAGAGAGAGAGAGAGAGAGAGAGAGAGAGAGAGTTACATTCCTTTTGTAAAAAAATTAACATACAACCAAACTGCTAAGGATGATAATTAGACAACTACAATGCATCCATAATATCAACATTTTTACTTTCTTTTACATTTACATCATGTGGTAATAAGGCAAAACGAGAACGATGTGTGTGTGTGTGCGTGTGCATTGCACGTGCACGCGCGCGCGTGTGTGTATAGTGTGTAGTGTGTGTGTGTGTGTGAGAGAGAGAGAGAGAGAGAGAGAGAGAGAGAGAGAGAGAGAGAGAGAGAGAGAGATGCCATTAAAATTTACCTCCCCTACCATCTTTTTTGTTTTATTCTTGACCATTCAAACACTACCCAGAACTATAATTATTAATTAAACGACAATCCATCGAAACGCAGCCGTAATTAACGGAAAAGAGAGAGAGAGAGAGAGAGAGAGAGGAGGAGAGAGAGAGAGAGAGAGAGAGAGAGAGAGAGAGAGTGTGTGTCAGTCAGTCAGTGTATTATCAGTACCTTTTTATATTAGAGGCCTAATGCAGCACTGCTGCCACCAAGAATTACTGCAACAACTTTTTTTTTTTTTTTTTTTAATCAAAAACAGCTTTAAAAAATCCAGAAACAGGGCAGTTTTTTTCAGTTCCACAACAGACTATTCAAACTGATACCGTTTTAAGACATCAGGTGTTTTTAAAACCGTATTAAAAAGAAATAAAAGGTCCCGAATTTCCTCGTGCAGAGCACGGATTAATGTTGCTAGTAGGCATTTTTTGTCGAAACAACAGATGTAAGTATCATCATTTACGTCGATGTTTTATGATCATTTTCTTGGTTTTCAGCGTGACTTGGTAGTCAGCTGTGATCACAACAAAATCATTTTCCATGAAAACAGATACTTGAAGATCACCACAAGAGACAAGAGACACACATGTGTATGCGCACTGGTATCATCGCGCAGACTGTAGACTTTCACATTACACATGTTGCTTGCCAGTACGTGATTTGACCCAACTGAGCAACAGTCCCTGAACCAGGTTTAACCCAATATGTGGTCGTTCGACCCAATTATAATCCATCCTCCCATTTGGGTCGAATCCAATAGCGTACCAAAACTGCAGTGATGTCATAAATAGGGTCGACATGCACGTACTGGGTTGACCCAATACAACAGTACTAGATGTTGGTTTGTGGCGCACGGGCCAATAGGAGACCTCTTTCATGTGCATACTGCTACTTTACTGTCATAAATGAATCGCACAGGCTTCCATTTATCTTTTCATTAGAAGTTTTTTTTCTTTTGTTCTTTTTGGGGTTTTTTTGTTGTTGTTTTTTTTTTTGTCTCCTCCACCACTGTAATGGGAAGAGAAGTCCACTCCATATTATTTCTTTGATTAAATGATGGGATGAATGTGGTATGTGATCTTCTTAAATCCGAAATTTGTGTCTCGTTGTGTGAACGTTGCAAATAGAAATAAGGTACAATGAAAAAAAAAAAAAAAAAAGCACCACGTGTGTGTGTGTGTGTGTGTGTGTGTGTGTGTGTGTGTGTGTGTGTGTGTGTGTGTGTGCATGTGCATATGTTTGCATGAAAATGGTACTTTTTCGTGTTTTCTTTGAGTTAATCACCTTTTTCACACAATATTTCTTATCATGTGTGAAAACGATTAATTATCACCCGTTTTCTTGAAAGCAGATAATGAATAATCAATTATCCGAGATTGTGACCGAGGCAACGGGTATGGATCAGGATCAGGATCAGGAGCATTGTATCAAAAACAACTTAGCTTATTTAACCTTTTTACGGCCCTTCTGTATGTATATATCTTTTTTATCCTGACCGTTGGTCCGGTCGTAGGCTAGCTCAGTCCTATTATCCATCAAATTCATATTTTATTTTAGTTAATATTTCATGTTTATCAATGAGATTCTTAAAAACATTGATATACTTGGCGCACGTTTGATGCAACACAGTTTCATTCCAAAAATGGTTACTCTGTTAGTAAAAGTGAATTTTCTCAAATTAGTTCTGGAATATGGTATGGGTGGGATCGGTGTCCTAAACTCCTTAGGTCATGATCAACAGAGCAAGTCAAAGATGTAACCATTCCTTGAAAAACAAAATCAAAAGCAAAAAACGTGATAGCTGGTCTATGATTATGAAAACGCTTTGTTACCATACCCATGTTACTCCATCAATGTTAGGGTTTTCTGCACTTGCACTCCAATTTAAAAATCTGGTTAGAACAAGTGTCCTTGTAAAACCATTATGATGAAAACATTACGGCGAATTAAAATCTTTTTTGAGTATTTTGGAGGTCCGTTTGGGCAGTTTTCTCTCGTTCTTTCTTGCAGACGACAGTGGTCAAGATAGACAATGTGCCATCCTCTTTGCAGACGACAATAGTAACGAACCAAAGCAAAACGCGAATTTTGAATGGCTGATCAACTAAACGCATTTTCTATTGGTTCAACAAGATCAAGTGGAGATCATTCATATATAAAGAAAAAAAAAATGGCTTCAAGCAAGTGAAAGAGCTCCTACTTCGTGCGTAATTTTATATGTGACAGATGACGGCCTCTTAAGAATTCGGAAGAGGGGGAAAACACATCAGTCTCAGTTCACTCAATCACTGTCGTGTTTCCAGAGGTCCATTGTCTTGTAAATTTTTGCTTATTCCGTGACAATAAAAATGTCTGAAACTGCTGGAAGAGAAGAAAAACAGAGGCGGCACTATGAAATGCTACAAGAACTCCAGAATATGGCTAGAGATATTCCGATGTGAGTATAAAAGATCTCCTTTCACTCCCACCTTTCGGTGCAAGAGCTCTCCTGTAAAATGTGTGTACAGGGTGAAGAACCCTCAGTTTCAGTTGTTTTGACAGCAGAGAAACGAGGGGCAATGTGACGGTACAAAGGGTCCGCAGAAATAAAGTGTCCGCACGCGGACACTTTGTTCCCTGCAGACACTTTGTACCGTGAACTGACATTAAAAGTGTCCGCAGAAATCCTGCGGACACTTTGTTCCGCGAGGTGACATATAACTTACAAAAGCGGAACAAAGTGTCCGCAGCCGATTCAGCCTCAGTGTGAGTGGGTGAATGTGCACGTACACTCACATGCGCGTGTGTGCGTGCGTACGCACGCGCGCGCACGTGTGTGTGTGTGTGTGTGTGTGTGTATCTTTTTTTTTTTTTTTGGTATTGTTTAAAATTTGTTGACAACTTTTTTGTGCAACAGTGTGCAACGTTTAGATTATGCTCACGTGCGCGCATGCACACACACACACACACACACACACACACACACACACACACACACACACTCGCATGCATGCACACGCACACACACGCACACACACACACACACACCACACACACACACACACACACACACACACACACACACACACACACATGCATGCATGCACGCACATAGGAGTGTACATGCACATTCACCCACTCACACTGAGGCTGAAAGTGAAACGGCTGCAGACACTTTGTTCCGCTTTTGTAAGTTATATGTCACCCTTGCAGAACAAAATGTCCGCAGGATTTCTACGGACATTTTGAATGTCAGTTCACAGTACAAAGTATCCGCAGGGAACAACAAAGTGTCCACATGCGGACACTTTGTTGTTCCCTGCGGATACTTTGTACTGTGGACACTTTGTTTTCTGCGGACTCTTAGTACCGTCAAAGGCAACAGTCTGAAGTTAGTCAAAGGACACTGTAGGCTTCAAGTTAGAAGTAATTTTTTTTGCTGAGAGAGTAATAAACTCTTGGAATAGCCTCCCAGCTCACATAGTTTGCAGCTCCAACATTGAACACATTCAAGTCCAGACTGGATGCCCACTGGAATAGCCTTCCCTCAAAGTTTAATCCAGTATGCTATGAATAGGTGGTGATAGTGCCAGTACTATTAGAAACCCCACGCATTCAAGTTCATAGGTGTAGACTATCTACTAATTTCGAAGGTGAACAGGCCTCCAACGAGGCCTCTCAAACACCTCATGTTCAAGTTCAAGTTCAAAATACTGAAGCTGATACATTGAAATGTAACTTGAAATCTGAGTTTCAAAATGGAGTGACTGAGGGTGGAAAATGAAGATCAGAATGTGGCATTCAGTGAATCATAATTCATTATTACTGTATTAGTGTATATATTTGTAAGTCCAATAAATTCATGTTATCGGGAATCCAAATATTCATATGTCACAAAAGCATTCTCAGCAACATCTGCAGTGAACTATCATTGGTGTTTGACAAAAAGAAAGGGTGGTTTGGGGGGGGGATGGTGTGGGGGTGGGGGGGGGGGTGTGGGGGGGAGGGGGGGTGGGGGGGGGGGGGGGGGGTGGGGGGGGGGGGGGGGTGGGGTGGGGGGGGGTGGGGGGGGGTGTGGGGGGGGTGGGGGGGGGGGGGGGGGGGGGGGGGGGGGGGGGGGGGGGGGGGGGGGGGGGGGGGGTGGGGGTGGGGGGGGGGGGGGGGGGGGGGGGGGGGGGGGGGGGTGGGGGGGTGTGGGGGGGGGGGGGGGGTGGGGGGGGGGGGTGGGGGGGGGGGGTGGTAGGGGGGGGGGGTGGGGGGGGGGGGGGGGGGGGGTGGGGGGGGGGGGGGGGGGGGGGGTGGGGGTGGGGGGGGGGGGGGGGGGGGTGGGGGGGGGGGGGGGGGGGGGGGGGGGTGGGGGGGGTGGGGGTGGGGGGGGGGGGGGGGTGGGTGGTTGTGGGGGGTGGGGGGGGGGGGGGGGGGGGTGGGGGGGGGGGGGGTGGGGGGGGGGGGTGGGGGGGGGGGGGGGTGGGGGGTGGGGGGGGGGGGGGTGGGGGGGGGGGGGGGGTGGGGGGGGGGGGGGGGGTGGGGGGGGGGGGGGGGGGGGGGGGGAGGGGGGGGGTGGGGGGGGGGGGGGGGGGTGGGGGGGGGGGGGGGGGGGGGGGTCGGTGGGGGGGGGGGGGGGGTTTGGTAAATGTGGGGGGGGTTAGACATTTAAAACATAGGGGGGGGGGGGGGGGTGGGGGGGGGGGGGTGTCGGTGTTGACAAATAGGGTCCTGGGGGGGGAAGAAATCTACTCAAAGGAAGTGTATGATATCTCCAATCCAGTTTTGGTAAATGTTTATAGACAGGTAAACACTAAATTAGATCAGTTTCCTGTATTATTTATACACACAAGAATAAAAACAACAGTCTTTTCAGGTCTTCAGACTTGTATCTTCAGACTGCATAGTATCTTGCACACACACAAAATCCCATCACCAACTTTCAGAAGAGCAGGCCCAGTTTGGCCGTTGGCATGGATGACATGTTACACATAGCATGCACCCTGCATGAGAGAGGGAAAGAATGAAGGAAGTAAGGAAACTGAATGAACAATATTGAGCAATATTGACTGGATGGCATGGGAAACGACTGAATGAAGCGCCAGCTGGCAGCTCTTCAGTCGGCATACCCAGGTAGGCAGTCCATTGTGTAAATGAGTGTTGATTGTAAAGCGCTTAGAGCTTGGTCTGTAGGCGCTATATAAGTATTCATTGTTATTGTTACATTTTTGACAAATTTTCTCAGGTTAACAGCTTCTGCATGTCAATTGTCAGGGTACAATGATAAAAGCTTCACATCATGTGTAGTACATACCACTTACAGTGAATTTCTGTTCAGGTAAAACCAGGTAAAATCAGATGTAATGAGTCATGCTGACAGCTGTTGCATACAAGGCAAAATGCACACATCCATGGACCTCCAACACTCACTCTCTCTCTCTCTCTCTCTCTCTCTCTCTCTCTCTCTCTCTGCATTTGAATTGCAATCAACATGATTAAAACACTGGACTTAAATCTTCTATTTATAAAGGCATAGTTATACATAAAAGAGAAAAAAAGGAAAAGAGGGGAAAAGTGTAGAGTAGGAGAGGGCTGTAGGTGGTGGTGATAGCGGAAAGGGGTGAAGCATATTAATAATTGAACAAAAATGAAGGAAAAGGGGGTAGGGGTTGTGGGAGAGAAGGTTAAGGAGAGAGGGAGAGGAAGCAAGGCAGGGGAAAAATGGGAAATATGTGATAAGTATTCAGGAGGATGAAATCTTTTGATTCTTAGGACACATTTAAAAATAGAAAGGGGGCTAGCAGGGGGAGGGGGGGAGGGGTAGTTGCAGTAGTGATGTTGAGACCATTATAAACTGCAACAAACTCTTACTGATTATGTAAGTGTGTAAAACAGAAAGAATAGGAATGAAAGGACAGGGTCTTTGGTGGAGGGGTGGATAGGTCAAATATCATAATGAAACTGGATGTACTGTAAATGTATTCATACATTTTGCGCGTGCATAAAGTAGAAAAAAGGGGAGGGGTGGGGAGGATGGACCAAATAGAGAGGGGAGGAGGAAAAGGGGGGGGGGGGGGGGGGGGGGGGCAACAGGGGGAGGGGAAAATAATATTTATGATTAGAAAAGTAGTTACGTTCTCAGAAAAAAAAAAAACCTTTCTTGGAGAATATTTCGACAGGGTCGCCGTGTCTTCTTCAGCTCACTGTTGCTGTTGTGGCAGCAAGGCCTGGTGGGACGACTGTTTTGTGGGGTGAACGGTTGTCAGGATCTGATTGTAGATGGGGGGAAGTTCAAAGCCTTGATCTCTGTTCAGGCTGGGGGCATCTGGTCTTAAATTTCATAGACATGCCTGTGTGTGTGCTTGTGCATGTGTAGGCAAGTAACATTGCATGTATTATGTATTTTTGAGCGTTGCAAGAGTGTCTACAGAAATTAGGACAGCGCATGAAAATTGAAATCAAGTTTATTTTACAATGTTATATGAAATTCAGATGTTAGTCTTTAATGCCAAGCTAAAATGCATGTGGGTAGACAACTTTTTGTTGTTTTCAGCAAAACTAATTGACAGAGAGGGCATGCGTGTTTGAAATGTATTCATGTTATTACAAGATCTTTTTAGAGAGCGACTGTGGTGCTTGTGTGTGTGTGTGTGTGTGTGTGTGTGTGTGTGTGTGTAAGCCACAAAGTGACTCTGAGAAAGAATATGTTCCATATTGTACAAATAACTTGTTCCCTTTTTCTCTTTATGTTTTAGGAAATATCAGCAACGTATTCCATACAACCTGTTGTCACAGCTAGCCAACTCTCTTCTGGATGGAACAGTGTTTGACATATTGAAAACGTTGAAGGAGCTTCAGTACCTGGAGGAGAAAGCAATGTGCAGTCAGCGCCAGCGCCTTGCTAACGAGCACAAAGGTGAGTCCATGAAGGTGAGGCATTTGTTTAGTACCTATCGCACAAAGGTGAGTCCATGAAGGTGAGGCATTTGTTTAGTACCTATCGCACAAAGGTGAGTCCATGAAGGTGAGGCATTTGTTTAGTGCCTATCGCACAAAGGTGAGTCCATGAAGGTGAGGTGTTTTGTTTAGTGCCTGTGAGAACTGTGGTTGTAGTGTAGGACTATTATTATTTGCTTGTGTACACTTAGTAATGCAACTGAGACATTCAGTCATATACATGTACATATCAATGAAAAAACTGGAGGAAAAAAAAAAGCTTTTTTAATATGTTACATGCTTTATTCAAAGCAGGACTCAGGATATAAATCAAATTTTCAGCTTTTCCCCCAAGTTGCTTTTGACTACACACTCCTGACTGTGGGTGTTGTCCACAACCCACACAGGTTACACTGGCTTTACTTTGTGTTTTTTACTGTCTTTGTCCATCCTCCAACTATGCAAGTCATGCCATACTCATCAAAGAGTCGTTGAGAGTCAATACCTTAAGTGACCATGCCAGTCACCCAGACCCATACTGCCATGTCCAAATCACCGCTTTTGGAAGTACGGTTCCTGCACAGCCTGCAGCGTAGGAAGTATGTGACGTAAATGACGCGATACTATTTTTGCTTTTATGCGCATATACCAAAGTCAGCTGACAGTTAAGTGTTCGGCAGATATCCTAAATTTCATCTGAACATTTCCAATAGTTCAAGAGATATAATACTTTTATTGTGTGTCTGGGTCATGGGTGACGTAGAAAGCATAGCAAAGCTTAAATATATCTTCTTTGACCACAACTCTGTAGCATTTTTCTTAGGTCATTTGCAAAATAGGTAATATTATCTTTTCCAAGAAAAAATGTTGCATTGCCATGAGGGGTATGCTACACATCAGCGGCACAGGAAGGTGCAGAAGCCAGTGATGGGCAGGACACAGAGATGAAGGATTTATATTTGGAAACAAAAAACAGTTTCCATACCTGTAGAAAATTGCTCCATAACTCCCAATCAGCTAGGAGTCCTGATTGGAGTTATGGAGCAATTGCAGAGGCTGCTTTGTCTCCCTTGGCATGTTTCGTTCATTTCACCATGTTACACCAACAGCACTGTCGGCACAGCTTGCTGTACAATTTGCCTTTTCCCTCTTGTCCACTTCTTCCTTTTTCTCCTAACTTTTTTATGTCATTTTTAGAAGGCTTTTTAAATTTAGAGATTGGTGGTTGGTGGATGAAAAAAAATGCACAAAACAGTATTCCTCAGATGGCGCTGCTAGCAGACAGCCATTATCTGCAAGTATTGTTTTGTAAATGTTTGTTTTGTATTGTATCAAATAAGTATTATTTTGCTTTTTTTTTTTTTTTTTTTTTTTTTTTGGTATATGTTTATTTGTATTTTGGCTTATCTTCAGTTTCATTTAGAGCCTAGCTGACCACGTGCACAGAGCCTTGTCATGGCCTTTGTTGCTCATGATAATTCACGTTTGAATGCAGATGGTCCAGTGGTGTGTAGATCAGTCATGACTACTTGGATATCTGATGGTGGAGATGTATTTGCATATGCGTTGATGTTGATGATCAGCAAGTATGCTGAAAATGTTCTCAATTCAAAAAGTGAAAGGCAGTCAAGTGACCTTTTTTTTTTATAAAAGCATTTTGATTTCAGGTAGATTGTACGACTATGACTACAAACTTTGTGAATTCCTTTTGATTAGAATTAAGTGATTTATACAGTGTTGTTGGTTGTGCAGCACAGCGCCATGAGATGGAGAAGAAACATAAAGAGCTCCGACTGCAGAACATGAACAGACCCCATAACTTGCCATTGGTGGATGCCCAGATAAAGAGAGAGAGATGGAGGTGATGATTTGGCTTTGTACTGAAAAGACTTTACAAATCCCCACCCCTCCAATCCTTTTTTTTTTTTTGCTGCATGCTAACATTTGATAAGATTAAACGTTTTCTTACGTACAGACAAAAATGATGTCTTGCTCAATCCACACAAGCTTTGTCTTTAAATTTTTCAACTCTGTGTTTTGTGTCCCTAGAATTTTCATTATTCTCCTCACCTCAAACATGCTGGATTTGAATGAAAAGGGACAGCAGCAAAGGACAGTCGCATACTGTCTCTAAGACCTTCCATCTCGTGGCTAAGATTCTGGACGGCGTCATAACCCATTTCTCAATGAGCACATTTCAACCTTTTCTCTGGGAAAGAGTAATCTGTGAGTCTCAAAAGTGGAGTTTTCTGATAGTCCTAGAGTAATTGGCCTCAGACTGTCATAGTAATGCTTAGCTGCAAAATTAAGCCAGAGCTAGCTAACTCAGGGCTGTGGCTTGCATTCAGTTTCGACATAGTATACAGAATATGATACTAAATGTTCACTTAAAAAAACTGTTTCCTCTACACACTCTTGCTGCTGCATGTAGAGTCCGATTCATGGCTATTCCAGAGGTCACATCTTGTATGTTGGAATAATGATTTATGTATGAATATAGCAAGATAGATATGTGTATATATAGCGCTTCTGAGTGTTTTCTTTGTTAGATTCGTTTTTTTTTCATTGTTGTGCTGCTTTTGAACATTGTACACAGATGCTGAAGAAGCGCTGTGATGAGGAACTGCGGCGCAAGGACTTCCAGATCATGCAGGAACTGGACAAGAAAGTGATGGACCAACAGGGCATCCTGGAGAAAGCCGGGGTGCCCGGCTTCTTCGTCACCAACAACCGTCAGGAAATACAGACACAGATGTATTTGCTGGATTTCATGTGTCGAGTGGCAGCAACACAGTCGCAAGAATGGTAGCATTGTCTGTTTGGGGAGGGAGGGGGAATGAAATTTGTGTGGATCCGAGATGGAGTTTAGAGTGGTGGATTTGATTGACAACAGTGTGAATGTATCACAGAGAACAGAAAATACGTCTTTGCCATTTCTTGGTGGTGGTTCTTTGTTGTTTTTTCCTGCAAGTGGCCCATTATAGGATATGACATCTCTCTTCAAATGCCATCAGTATGATGGTTTGTAACTTCAGTTCTGTCCTTCAAAAATAATGGACAAAAATCTATGTATGGTTTAGACATTACCTTTGTCAGGCAAAACAGATGATTATGTCTGAATTCTAAGCAGTATTCACAAAACATGAACCTTTAATTGTCAACAGTTTTACAATTGTAATTCTTGGATCAGGGTTGTTCCCCCCCCCCCCCCCCCCCCCCCCCCCCCCCCCCCCCCCCCCCCCCCCCCCCCCCCCCCATTGACAGAATTGTCACAAAAGGTGAGGAATAGCTACTTTTGGTGCTAAAAACTATGACTCAGTAGACCAGAGTAAAATTGATTTTACAATTTGTTTTTATTATTCTCAGATTTGTTGTAATTTTCCTGTGTGTTAATTGCTGCGCGCAAGTGCAAGTGGATTGAGTCAGTTTTTTTGTTCATGTTTGTGCTGCAAGTGCTGTTTCCTAGTCATTGAATGGAGTTGCGAGTGTCTGTGAATCACAAATGCTTACTACCATTAATTCATTGTCATGTTTCTGATAGTCTTCATATGGAATGTTTTTGTTCTTCTGCGTACATGTATGTGTGGAGGCCCTGGTATGTTTACTGTGGTTGGGTTGTATGTGCTGTCAACAAAATGAAATACAGGATTGCCAGCGTACTGCTTGTTTTTTCATTTGAATGGCCAAAAAATCTTGCAAAAAGCATTATGTTCCTGTTGCTTGTTGTAGACATTGGGGAAAAGGTGTGTGGTGAGGGGGATGGTGTAGTCAAGACTAGGGCAACACTTTCCCCCATCCGCACCCCAGTCATTACCCCATCTACCCCCATATAGGATAATAACCCCTGATGCCGCCATCTCTCCAGCCATCGGCCATCAGTGACAGCACAATCTGCCTCAATGTTGAAGAATAAAAAGGTAATACTGTGAAAAAAAAAATGACTAAAAACAACTAAGAGCTTAGCTGGTTAGGTGAAAGATTGTTGTTCCAAGGTTGAGAGTTCGACTTCCACTGGAAACCAGCTGTGGAAGAGACTTGGAATTAACATTGTGCAGGTTTCATTCCCCTTCCAAGTCCTTGGATAGAAACTTTAACCCAAGTCCCAAGAATGAAGGCAAGCATAGATCTTGCACAGACTTTTAAGTCCCAGTCCCATGTTTTGGAGAAGAGCAGGCCATTGTGTGCCAGTGAAATGGTCGACATAAAAAACAAAACACATGCACACTGCACACTGGCGTCATGATTTGACATCATCCTAAATGTGGCGACTTAATGGGGGATAAAAAAATGGTTATGATAATAAGCAATGTATCACCATTGGTGAACACAGCAGAGGTTATCTCAGGACTGTCACCACGTTCCATACTACCACGCATATATGTTAAAAAAAAGATTAAAAGCAAAACCTCTCCCAACCATTAAAAAACAGATTAAAAGAACCTCCTAGGATTAAAAACCAACACGTTGAAATAAGATAAGACAATGTTGCCCACAGCCCAGCCGACCGCAAAGGGCCACACCAGGGCCGTCACCACGTTAAAAACAAACTCACAAGGCAGTCATTCACACAATTCTTTAAAATACGTCCAAAAAACACATCCAAAAGTTGTTAAAAATCTTTCCACTGTAAAATCTCGGATCCGATGAAAAATGTTAATCTCTTTCAAGAACTCAAAGATCGTGTCAGGCGGAACGTCTCTGAACAAGATTTTCATGGAATCTGCTGTAAAATGTTTGTGTCTCACATCGTGCAAGTCCCAACACTCCAAAAGAATATGTTTCATTGTGAGTGGAACATGACATGGAATGCACCATGGAGCTTCTTCACCCTTTAAAAGGTACGAATGGGTAAAATACGAATGGCCAATGTGTGCAGCCGGCACAGAACTGTTTCTTCTTTACGACCACCAGACGAAGGTGGGAGGAACTCCTTTAGGTTTGGACGGATCTGAAAGAGTTTGTTATCCGTCTGTGTATTCCAATCCTCCTGCCAGAGGTCTCTGACATAATCGTTAATTTTGGGTTTCAGATCTGAGCATATACACAGATAAGCAATGTCAGATGAAGTGATCCTTAAAGCTACACTTTTTTTCGTTGAAAAAACTAACGGCAGCAAATGATGATCATGTCTTTTCACTAAAGTGTGTGTACAGTACAGTTTAAAACGGATAGAAGAGTTCTTCCATAACTACGAACGTGCCGTCCATGTTGAAGTGGTCTGCATTACCCCCCAAGCGCCTGTGCTAAAGATGTAGATGTCCGTTTGTGAATAAGCCTTTGCAAGTGTGGTTGTGGATGTTTAAAGAGTAGGCACATTGCAAGTGTTGCACGTGTGTACCAGTGGCATGGAATGGCAGGAGGCCGGAATGAGAGGGGACTATCAGGGGGGTATTTCCAATGGTGGTGAGGGTATCCCCCCTGGGGGGGGGGGGGGGGGGGGGGGGGGTATTGACCTATTTTCAAAGCTCAACTTAAAACAAAATTAATGGTCCCGAACACTACAAGGCTCAGTTATTGATTGGTAAAGAGAATCTTTTTTTTTCAAATTTCAGACAACAGAATGTGTAAATCCCGTCAATAGTTGAACTTTGCAAGTGCATAGCCATACAAAGAACATAAAAATCCACACAGAATCTGTAATCCAAATTGGTAATCAGTGGGTTGTGAAACTGAATGTAAACAACCCAGACCGTGCCAGTCCCATCATCAGTATACTGATAATTGTAAACAACAATAGCATGAAAGGAGCTCGAGATACTCAAAAGCCTGATAATGTCTTGTTTAGCGTTTTGCAGAAGGAAGCAAGCAGAAGCAGGTCATGTTGCAGGTCAGAAATGAAAGTGTACCAGTGTCTTACAGCTCTTCAGAGATAAACTCCTGTAAGAAATGGTGGTCATCACTTTTTGCACCTGGCAAATTGACTCAACAAAAGGTGATTTGCAGATTTGACTTAAGTGGCTGGAGGACAAAATATAGTTTGAAATATCTTCAGCCAATTGGCTCATTGTTTATGGAATAAAGACCCAAAACTTTGATACTTGCACATACTACTACTACAGAGTTCATTAATCATATGCTTTATCATGTGTGAAACAATGTTGTCACACACACACACACACACACAAACCTCTGTTTCATGCAGGTACGTTGTGCTCTTTCTCCACATACATAGACCATGTCCCCACCATAATTACAGTATTGAATAACGAAAGTTTTAACTTCACATTACTGAAGATCAATGATTGAGCTGATTGTGGTACTGTAGATTTCTGCTTCTGACTGAATGCGATAACCAGAAATGCATCCAGAATATCCAGGAATTTGTCTTGTGATTTTTGAAATGCTTTCCCTTATAAATCTAAACATTGAACACAAAAAACGATTCAGTGTATTTTGAAATGTAACCAGCACCGTTTTATCAGATTTATGGTTTTGTCTTTTCTTTAAATAGCAATTACAAAAAAGCTACATAATGGTGTCATTCCCCTCATTTTTTTTCAGAATTTGGGAACTAAAAAACAGCAGCAAGAACTAACAAGGAAAAAAAAAAAAAAAGAGGGACAAACCAAGTCTGTCATGAGCTAATTTGATGTCTAGCTCAAAGACAAGAGCACCATGGTCAAGTTGCACAAACTTCTCTTGGCTGAAGGCTCTAGTACTGAGAATAATAGCAAAAAAGTCTATTCAATGGTAGAAGTTTTGGCATGAGCAAGTTTCCTTTGGAAGGTCTCCCTTGCTCAGTCAGCCATTGCACTGAATAAACACACATCATAGTGACATGGAGGGGGGAAAAAAAGCCAAGTCCTGGGCATCATGCTTCTCCATGGGTTACTTATGACCCACCACAATGCTGCCGATAGGCCGGCAAGTGAATGCGTTTCTAAAGCTAAGCCAATTTTGCCTGCTTTGGCAATTCAAGCAAGGCGTCGATTTGGGGTGGGGTGGGGGGGGGGGAGGGTCGCTAAAACAATAACTGACTGGTGGTCAACTGACTTATGGTCAATCTTTACAAAGATCAATTGGATGGAAAATATATGGGCTGGCCTCTCTGGCTATCAAGTGTGTGCAGGTTTTATAAGAGTCGGAAGGAAAACACCTGTGGCTCTCCAATGACTTCTCCACATTAACAATACATCGCTCTCCACATCCAAAATAGGAACTTTGCGATCCTAGTTAAAATACCTGCATTTGTGACAACAAGAGGTTCTCTTAACAGCTCAAAAGAGCGATGGGAAGGTAAAAACACATGATCCAACACTCAGAATGCGTATGTGAAAATAAATATCAAAAGTAACACATTTTAAAAAAAAAAAAAAAAAAAAAAAAAAAAGGAAACAGCATTATGTTCAGAATGGTAACCAGGAGATTGAAATCATGAGCCAAAAATCCTTTTGCACCTTTTTTTTCCTTACAGACAGGACTTAATCATGAAAAGTGCAACTTTGTGTCATGCCTACTCTCTTAATTGTGTGCTGACAAAAAATAGCCTTTGCTCATAGCAAATACCCTTGCCCCGATTTTTAATATCACAGATAAGGAAGGAGTGCATTGTGTTGTTACAGGTCAAGGCTCAAAATATGTTGTGTATAAAACCTGCAGATCTGCTGAATTATTGTGTTGATTTCAATTTACAGTGTAGCAAATGGCACTTCATCGCATGGAAAAGTAATAAAAAAAAAAATTCACCAAAACGTTTGGATTTTGCACACTTACGGTTACTCATGCGTAGATTTATGAAAAGTATACGTTTTGTAAGAATTTTCTTGTGTGTTTAAGAAGTAAATCACTCGGGAATGACAAACACATACTTGGGAGCAGGGTGTTACATGTATTAGTACAGACTATCTTCTGCATATACAGTCTCTCCCCACAAAATATGTTCAATCTGTCATAAACTACAATGATGAAGAGATGTGAACACTCAAACTTAACAAGGAAAAAAAAACGAACAAATAAAAAAACCCTGAACATGAATCAGAGTTTTAGAAACGGAGATAGCAGGGATGCTCCAGCAGAGACCGAGGCTGGGAAGAAACCAAAAGAGATCTCATCTTTCACTTTACTGTCCTAATGCTGAATGTAAACTTCTCACTCCATATATGATCATGGCAAGTTAAGCCTAACGGGGACATCATCAATTTTCTTTACAGTTTTGATGGTGAACATGGTGACTATGATCACCAGAGGTGGTGCGTCATACTGTCAGTGTCTCAAGAGAAAGAGCCTGAATATCCAAGCACTCAAAACTCCCAAAATGTTGCCTGATCCCGAGATGATAGAAACATAATATTTGTATGCTTGCACACATGCTGCTTGCTCAGTCAAAGATTGAAAATTCATTTTACCAGATCAACTGGGTATCTGCACAGTTCAGACCAATAGCAATTTTTTTTTTGCTCTTTTGATATATTGCATCTTGTACTTGTGCCACAAGTTGTGAACAGTAGCACATGTATAAATTGAAGTGGCAATGGAGAAAACTCACAACTTTGTGCAGTCTAAAAAAAAAATTTTTAGAAGAAAATGTACAAGGAAAAAAAAAGCTTCTAATTTTGAAGCTATTTGAGAATGAATTTCAAAGTAATTTTAAGTAACTCCGCCGGTTTATAAGGATATTATTTTGTCCGTGTAAACCTGCAGAGTAAAATTTGTTAGAAATTCAACCTGCAGCCACCTCACTTTGAAACCTACTATTTGAAAATATTTCAACCTTTGTGCATACCAACCCTACTGAAAGCTTTTACAGGAAAGCTAGCAGCTCTTCCAAACAACTCTCCCATCAGTGGAAGTTATGTGCTTTTAACTTCACTTCTGCCACCCTCTTAGATTCTTTGCTCCCTTTTTGGGGGGTACATGCTATTCATTTCTTACTCTTTTATGGCCTTGGTGGACCGTTTTCCTTCCTCCATAAGTTTTTTTTTTTGACAGAGGTGGAGAGTGGGGCATTCCGTTCTGCTGGCAAGGTGATGAAAAATGTACACACATTGTCCAGAGTGGACACTAACTGTCCCACCTGCAGTGTGTGTTCTCGTACATTTTTTTTCATATTTTTTCAAATGTTAATCTGGTGTTGAGAAATCATGAAAAACGAATGGCACTCATAGCAAAGTATAATTTTCTATGTCACAAGTTTTTGCTGATCTTTACTGTGATGATTTCTAAATGCTATTAGATGTCAATAGTTTTTGATAATCTGATCTGTTCTGGATGCAATGATTTCTAAAAGCCACAAGATGTCGATAGCTTTTGATGATCTGACCTTTTCCAAGATGTGACAATAAATGACATGTCAATAGTTTTTGATGATCTAACTTGTTCAGATGCAACGATTTCTAGATGCCATAGCAAGTTTTTTTTTTTTTTTTTTTTTTTTTTTATCTGACCTGTTCTGGAAGTAATGTTTACATTCTGGCTCTGTGTGGTCAAGTAGACTATAATATGAAAGACCTATCTGTATAGTTATCTTGAAATCCCAAAGGTGGGACCACAAATAATTCATGACTTTCCAACTTTTTACAAACTTTCCTAAACAGTTTGGATTATTTTCACAAAACAAAATACAATCAACATTATTACCATAAAAGCTACCATTTCTGCTTACGCAAGAAAATGTCCATAAGCATTTCAAGTGCAAAAACCTTGTACCAAGAATATCTTGCTGACAACAAAGACGTTTCATGCCTGGTACTCCCAGCTTAGCGTTAAAAAGCTTTGCAGATATCAACAGTTCTGCTGTGAATTTGAAATATTTGTTTAGTTAGTTTGCAGAAAAAGTGTAAAGGATTGTGTCCCATCACCTGCATCCCACCGAAGCCACAGACATGAAAAAGCCCCACGTGGCAGGATTTAATGATCAATCAATCTTTGCATGGCGGTGATTGTCATTCCTGCCCACCATCCCCCTTCCCCCATAACCTTCCCTTCCTCTGTGAATAACAACAAATGTGAAAAACTCACACCATCATCTATTGCAGCACCTCTTGAGTGCACGCTCACACAAATAGCCAAGATCTCTTGCATACCTCTCAAGCACTTGCACACAAGTATGACGTATCAGCATACCAATAAATACAGGGAAAAAAAATTTATTCCTTTTTTGTCACACACACACACATCAAGATACACAAGCTGCTGCCAAATTTTAAAAATGTGCATCTCAATGGCCTGTCCAGTCATGAAGCAATTCAGCATTCACATGCTTGCAGCATAACTGTATCAGCTTTCTTAGATGAGAAGTTTACTACCAAACTTTATTACAAGAAAAAAAAAAAAAGCTTAGAGAAAAAAAAATGCTTAGAGAAAAAAAAAAAAGAAAAGAAAAAAAAACTAACCCCTAAAAACCTGCAGAAAGTTATAATTTCCATCAAAATTTTGACCATCACAAGAAACATGTACAGCCTAAAGACTTGAAACCATTAAAATCGGTTCTTCGTGCTTGGTAGCACGCTTTAGCACTGGTGCATATTGTTGTCAGGACCTCGGGGCGGTCCTGCCTGCACACGTTGGCTGCCTTGGGAAGGACACCAGTACACATGGAAAGGACTTACGTGGGGCCTTTCACTTTCCAGCTCTCTCTCCACTCATTTCCATGTTCTTTTTTTTTTTTTCCTTTTCTTTTTTTTTGATGGAAAAAATTTTCTGCGCGAGTCATACCTGCCTAAAGCAACACACCACCTTCCTCACCTGACAAAATATCCTTAATGTATTTTTGTCCACATAAGCACTGGTTCCAACTCTCTCACAAGTCCATTCCAGTACCGTAAATTTTTGTTCTGCTGGATGAGTCACTTGTAAGCAGGTAGTGTATCATTTAGCAAACTAAAATGGGGAACAAGATATATATATAGATTTGTTCCATGGTATTTCCGAAAAGTAAAAATGAGAAAAAAAAAGTGGGACGTCTATATTTACAACCATTTAACAGCCAGGAGAGAGAGAATCTTTTTAAACTTATCAAATTTAATCCGTAGGACTTTGAATCGCGACTTGACAAACCCATCTTCAACAAGGTTTGCTAATACTTCGGTCGAGAAATTCTCTTACTCTGTTCAACAAGCCAAAACCACAATCCACGTTGGGCACGGTCTTCAACCCCAATTCTGACCAAACGAGTCCTGATACCATTCGGGATCATTGCCAGAATAGTCATATCCGCCACTGCCGTAACCAGACTGGTCTAGAGGTTGCTGGGCGATGGGCTGGTTCCCCCAGTTGCCATCTTGCGTGTTGCGTCGTTTGGTTACACCTTGACTGTAGTCGCTGCCCGCCTTCCTCTTTCCTCCCCTGGGCTGGACTGGCTGTACTTTGAAGGGCGGGCCGCCACGTCCCCTCTTAGCGATCCCGCACCTGGCCGGGGGCCTCGCCCCCTAGCGCCCACCCCCTCGTGCTCCCATTCCGGCGTGGGCGCGCTGAGCCCACGTGGATGAGGGCCACCAACCCCTGCCTGCCCGCATAGGCTGCCAACAAAGGGGAAACAACATTTTAGGACATTTCATGCTCAAAGTACAAGCCCATTTCATGGGTGGAACATCATACAGATCAAACAGAGAAATCCAGGGCTCAATTTTTTTTTGTTGTTTTTCTGCTATCTTTATTACCTTTAATTAATGAAACTCTGAAAGACCGTTTCATCCTATGTAAAAGCTTGAGAACTATCCTTCAATATGCATGACTCCTTTGCTATCCTTGAATATGGTTTGTGCCACAGATCCAGTTTTTCAAGTCCTAGCTCTTCCATTTCTACTTGCATTTCATTCTTGTAAAAGTTAGTGAACAAGCATCTTTTGTACAGTTAATGAGCAACAACAACAACAAAAACCAGACAAACCCAAAACAAGAAGTAAATGTGAAAGGAAACCATTCACTTTTCCTTTTATTCAGAAACAATTTCAAAACCTTTCAAATGACTTGCAAATGGAAATTAAAACCTATACAAAACCAAATCCAATTAATATCAACAGTGGAAAGATTCTAACCGGCCACAAACATCATGTCCAGTGCACACAAACACTTCACAAAGCAACAAAAAAAATATATATATATCAAACTGATCCCAGAAAAGTCTGTCACAATCCCGAAGTACGGCACAAACACCATGAAACTATACTCAAAAACAACTAGCCTGCCATGCATTCTGATAAGTGCCTAACTAAAGACCAAGCCTCTCTTGTGAGCAAGGATATTACGCAAAATGTCACTGGGCGAGTTGCCAAAGCTGCATCAAAACACAGAGCTAGCATGTCATTATGTAAATAATGGTTAGGATGGGCAGCATTTTTGAACCAACAACAACTGCTACACAGGTTCAAAACAGCAAAAATCAAAAGTATTCATCATTAGGGTCAACACCACCCCCCTCCCCTGCCTTTTTTGTCTCCGCTGAGCATCCTCTTTTAACGTAGTAATACTTAAGGCAGACCTGTTTATCCTCCACTACTGCTATAAGTACACTTTCCAACTAAAAATGAATGTATTTTTTACTAGGGGCGTGTTCAACATTCCACGTTTTTGTAAAAGCTGGAGGGAAGGGGGAGTACACAGATAACAGGTTTCGTCATCACCTGCCATCACACAGCAGAGGCTTCTTTTGGGTTGTTACCACCTGATCTTGCACTAACTGAGGCAGAAGTGGGTTCTTTCTAACACAACTTACTTTTGAACCCCATTGGCACAAACTCATGCTCTATCACCAGGTTGTGTGTGTGTGTGTGTGATTGTTCAGAGCATTGCTCAGAGCATATTGTAAAGCGGACACAGCCTGGGGCAGTTTTACGTGCAGAAGTCAGCCCATCTGTCTCTCTGTGGTCAAAGCTCCCATTCCCACCCCTCCAACTTCGCTCCCCCGTGATTACATTCTGCATGGGCAATTACAACTCCAGAACTTTTGTTTCTCTGCTTTTTTCCATCCCCACCCAATTTATCATATTCACTGTATTTTCAATGTGTAAAAAAAAAACAGCGAAACCGTATTGGTAAACAGGTCTGTCATGGAGCTGCACAACACATCAACAGCACTGAACCTTACAAACCCTTACAGATCACCAAAAAGCACGACTGCCAACCTTCCCAAAGCTGAATTAGAAATCCTTCAGATAGGTTAAAGGAGTAGAAACTGTGCTGAGCATACCACACTTTCATGAACAGAAAGGAAAACAGTCCAGTGCACATACGTAGAACATTGCATTTATATTAATTACAATACATGAATCACAAGCCAACTTCATTTTTAGGGGTCCAAGTGGGAGACGGTCCCCAACGAGGAAAAAAAAAATCTTCACTGTTAGTAATGGCTGGCAGATGTGTAAAGCAAAAAACATTATCAACTGTGGTCACAACTGGAAGAAAATGGGAAAAGGGGGGGGGGGGGGGGGGGGGGGGGGGCATATTCAAATCATGAAAAGTTACAGTCCATTCCATTCTCAACTTCCTTGAATCTGTTCTTAATATAACATGACCCTCTCGCCATCTCCAAGAAATTAGTACATCTTTTTCAAATCAGAAAACAGAAATCATTCTCACTTTAGAATGGACTGTTAAGGCCACCAAATTTCCACACAAATGTAATGACAAAAATAAAAAACACTCAAATGAACCCACAAAAAAACTCCATGCAAAAAAGAACATTCTAGGCATGTGTGAACACATTTCACACAACAGGTAACATACTTCTGTATACAACAATGAACAACTCGCTCCAGTTCACTCTACAAAAACAATAACTGCAGTTTCTGCTTGACAACAAGAGAGGCGAAGTCAATACCATCAGCAGACAACGGCTGTTGGTGGCCAGCTCAAGCCAACCTACAGCCAAGCTGCTGCTAACTTATCCATACCACTAACACCACATGCTGCACAACACCTAATTTGAGCCCTGGATTGCTAGCGTCTTTTATATACTTACAGGTGGGGAGTAGGGACCACCACGTCCTCGGCCACGCATCATGGGATGCGGGAGAGGAGGAGGTCCGTAAGGCCCACCGTAGTAGTAGTCATCATCATAGTAATAGTAGTCATCATAGTAGGGATCTGGAACACAGCAACCATAACAAAATTGGTTTGAAGCATATGGAACACAGCAACTATTACATGTTTAAAGCATACTATTACCATTTTGCGTTCAAGCTGAACACTTTGTACAAAGCTAGTACCTCATATTAGATGTTCAACATTCTGTTAATGCCCTTTTTCAACTACCATGTCTTCAGAACATTTTTTTCCCTGAAAATGGGGAATGGCTGCCGTAATGGCAGGATAAAAAAAACTGTCATACACACAGAACTCCACTGCCTGTCTATACAGGCAGTGTCTGCAGGAGTATCAACCTGCGTATACAGAAAGAAAGAACATTTCTGCTCTCTACAATTACAGGACAAAACAGCAGCAAGCACAGCAGACATTCCTCAGCCAAAGTGCAGTCAAGCATGTACTGAGTGTGTGTGTACCAATTTTGTACAAACTTATCAGAATAAATTGCGGAGAGTCCAAAAATCTCATTTCTAACACCCCTCCCCCCTTTAAGTTACAGGATAAAGCATGCAGACGAAACAACAGGCACAAAAAACTGATTACAGAAATGGATGTATGGAGACATGTATCAGATATCAATTAAGTCCACCTTCAATGAATTACCAAGACTCGGTAATCAGTGAAAATCAACTGTAACTAAACATGGGCTACACACAAGTTTCTCCAGGATGCATTATGCATCGTCGCCATATCCCGTTTCCTTCTGCAGGCTTTTTTTTCTTTTTTTCTAAATTTCCAACCTCTGAGCTGAGAGCCCTACAAGCTTATCAGGCCCTCTCTCTCAGAGTGCTGGCCATTTTCAGGATCCCATCATTTCACGATACTTTCCCTACCTGCTCTCTAATGAATGGTTATGTAATGTACATGATTGGACTTAGAAATGAATTTTCTGTGAAAATATGCTAATAATTTGGCAAATCCAACAAAAGCAACACTATAATTTGATGAAAAGATGCAAATAATTAAGCAATTCTAACAAAGGCAACACTGTAATTTGGTGAAAAGATGCAAATAATTCGACATTTCCAACAAAGACAACACTGTAATTTCAAAAGTGAAAATTTTGCAAGTAAAATAACATTGAAGAGTGATTTTTTTCCCATCGTGAGGAGGTTATTCAAGACATCCCCTCACCTCTCATTTTGAGCCTGCTCCTTTACCTCAAGGAGTGCCTAAAAAGTCATCTACTTCTGAGGATACCATGTCTGAAGAAGCTGCTCACTCCTTTCAGACGTCTATGTAGGAACCATAGTTTTCAATGAATCAGGCCACTACCAACCCCCATTTCAAATTCTCCTCGATCCCTTCAGTTCAGGCCGTTTCTCCAGAATACTTGTCAGTCTCAGAAACATCTACTTGGCTATTCAAAAGGCAAACGCACTGAAAAACAGTTAACAGTGGTTTCACTGCTCTTGGTGTGAAAAGAAATGTGGGAAAATGCAGATTTGGGTTCAAACTCTCCACATGCATAGCCCATTTCATTCAGTTTGTGGATCCTCATAATATGGCGATCTTCCTAGCCAAGAAGGGATTATGGCAATTGTTTGGACAGACAGGTATATCATAAAACTACTTGTAGTGGTAAAAGTCCTTTTCAACACATTTCATTCAAGTTTCATATTAGTAGTGGGGAAAAAAAATGGAATGGGGGCTTCATGAAAGATTTCCAGCAAGAGAGAGAGAGAGAGAGAGAGAGAGAGAGAGAGAGAGAGAGAGAGAATCTGCTGAAAAACACAGAAGAAATAAGCAGGGAGAAAAGAGGAAAGATCAGCTGACATGCCTGCTGAACACAAGACAGGAACCAACCCGTCTCACTATACACATTTTAATCAATAAAAACAAAAAGAATATAATACTCAAAACTTCGATTCTTCTGGTGATAAAATTCTCCTTCAATAATGAAAGTTCCTTGGACGACGCACATACATAAACCACACCAACCTGGAAGAGGCAGTCTTCTGGGCCACCACGAACTGGTCCAGGCGATCTGAGAGGTGGGTAATAGTCATACTCATCCCATCGCACACACAACATGTCATGTGGAGGCAAACCAAAAGACCAATAATTTGATCTGGTACCTGTGATCCAGTGAAACGCCATTATAGCGTTTTACATCATAACTCAAACAGAATAGCTGTATCTCAAAGTATGACCTGCAACAATATCAGAGGACCTTATATCACAGACTTCCTGCTTTGAATTCAGACAAACATTAGTCACCAAAAGTCTACATATAAATAAAAACAAGTCAAAGCAATTTTACACAGATTCCTCCAACTTACCAAACAGTGTGTAACTTTTTTTAGGACTGAACTGTCCTAATATCATCTTGGACAAACCAAGCTTGCTTTAATTTCACAAGTAATCCCTAATATCTTGGACAAATCAGGCTTTGATTCACCACCACCAGTTATCCCCATATCTTCTTAGAAAAACTGGCTTTAATTTCACCAATACAAACTATGGACTCAGCATGCTATAAAACAGTGTCAATCAAATCAAGACTTTACACCAATGCATCTCGCCCCTCTTCCCCTTATACAGCTCTATAAGTTGCCTCCCTTTCCCAAGTTCAACTAGTTGTCCATCCATCCATAAGTAAACATTTGAACTCAATACACATTTGGCTTGCTTTCTTATTATATTTTACCCATATTCATAATTACTTGTGTTCAGTATGATCATTTTGGTCATCTGAACTATCAACCATTGTCACCATCATCACCAACAAACATCATCATCTGCCCCACTTCCATTACTTTCATACTAAAACTTAAAATTTAGATCAATCTAAAATACACAAGGATCTTACAAGTGTCTTGAAAATTAAATTCATCATTAAGTGATCGGTGCTAATTTCACTTGTGTCTCGGAATTAGATAACACTAATATTTTTTGGTAGGAGAGTTTCTAAACAATATCAAGCTAGAGCTATGCAGTGTGCAATCAATGGTCCCCCCCCCCCCCCCCCTCCTTACGCACTGAAGGAAAATACCGCTAAGAGATGAAAAATAGGGATGTGTAACTAAGTGCTAATACCTTCATGTACTTTTAACCACTTGGTGAAGAAGGCTTCACTTACAACTGTCCACCATCATTACCTATGAAAGAATTATTAGTTCATTACCAATGAGAATCCTCATCTCCTTAGCAGCCAGTTTTTCAACACTGCTGGAAAATGGTCTCCTATACTGTCAAACTAAAACTTACCCAAAACTGTCTCGTGTCATCATGCGCATCTCTTGCTCACGTTTGCGCTGTTCCTTCTTCTTGTTCTCTGATGGAGGCTTTGCCAGGGAGATGTCAATCTCCAGGTTACCAATTTTCTGTGCATACAAACAATTCCATTTCACACATCATGGTTTATGTGCAGAAACGTGTTAAGGTAATGTAAGCTCCAAGTTAACAACCATCATAACAGTTCATTTGCAAACTGATCAAAATATGAAAGCAAATACCATCTTATTTTGACTAACTTCGATGGAATACACAAGTTTATATATATACAAACAATAATTAATGAAAAAGTCACTGATGACAAACAAACACTGCAATACAATTGCGAAACTTTCAAGCCATCTAAATGACATAACTGCCGTTCATCCCTGACTATGCTGCAAAAGCGATAGTTCGCTTTCCCACCATCAACATCTTGTCAAAAAATAATATCAGAGCGCAGTACCAGATATTTTTCTTAGCATTTCATCATCTGAACCACCAATGTACAGGTACTGACCTGCATGGGAATCCCAAGTTAGAACAGCAAGAAATGACTGGTCTAAGACTTAACACAATTATACACAGCATATGTATATATACACAGCATATGAATAACTGACATGATTTCTTTATCTGTTTACTGGATCTGGCACTGTAGTTAACATTAATGTTGACTACAATCTGAATACTGTATTATGTTTGACACAACAATCTGGTACTCTTTTTCTCTTGATCCGTTTAAGAAAAGGTACAATGATACATTATTAATGTTATGTTGATGATTGCTACAATCAGACCAGCAAGACAAGACTGGACTGAAGTGTAACTAGACACGTTTGCTATACACAGCGTAGGAACGATCAGCACAACAACTTTATCTGTTGGCTGGAGCTGGCACTGTGATGTGTCCTTTTGATAATGTGTCAACTAAACACTATGACTGTACCTAATTCTTCAAATGTTCAGTGAAATGTCTGGTTGAACTGCAGCATTATCTACACACATTTACATCCACTACAGTCAAACCAACAGGACTGTGCTAGTGAACATGTATGTTGTATATAGTGTAAAAACGACCAGAACAACTTACAACTATTTACACAGGGTTCATACAGACTTTAAAGAAAAAAATTTAAGGCCTTTTAGGGCCTAAAATTTCAAAAAAGTAGGGCCATCAGGGCACACGTAACTGCTGAAAGGTGCTCACCATTGCCTCCCACAGATGCCATTTTCTCCAATACTGACCTCCATTCAGCAAGCATTTAATCACTTTCTGCTATGAATCTTGTCAATTCCATGTCCGTATGAAAACAAAGAAATCTTTTACAATGGCTAGAGTAAAACACAGTGTTCTTGCAGCACACACGAGGCGGAAATCTTAGGAATACAAGTCACAAGATGAAGAAAAAAGTAGGCCTATGCTTTCTTTTCCACCTGACCAACAGCTGCCTTGTCCTTGGTCGACTAGCACACACTGCCTCTGGTTGAGAGAGAGAGAACAGTCCAGTGATTCAACATAGACTTAACTATACACGGGGTATACACTCAGAATACACTCAAAGTAACTAGAAGCACTAGAACTCATTGAAGGACCAGCAACCACATGGTTTTCAGAGCAAAAACTTCTTGATTTACTAGTACTACTTGAGGCTTGCCCACTGTCACAATCTTTTCCAAAAAAATTATTTAAGGACACTGCCGCTGTAGCACGCGCCTTCTCCAAGTCTGAATGTTTCTTCCCTTTTTGGTGAGTTGAAAGGGCTTTTTCACCCATTTTCCCATGCTGAAACCCCTTCTTACAAAAAACTACAACAAAACCAATATTTGTCAAAGTTATCTCAGCAAAGCCAGAGTTTATATTCAGATTTATCAAGCCACAGATCTTGGAATACGCACTTCCCCATGTCTCTGAGTGAAACTGACGAAATCTGTTCAAGAAACTCTCAATAAAATGTCAAATTTTGTTGAGAAACGAACCGTGGTCTTGCTTTGTTCAACACATGGAAAGTCCAAGATGGCTTACAACACAGTTACGTTGTTGTGGAGTTACTTCCCTTGAACAACTTTACACCATGATCGATCGTTACTGATTCAGCATTTACCTATTATGAAAATCGTTTTTTTTTTTTCTTTTCTAATCATTCTTCTTTGATGTTGTTGATGTTTCACAAGTTTGTTTTTTTTTTTTAAGAATTTTTTTTTAGGCTGTTCTGGTTTTAGGGCCTTTTAGGGCCTCCAGCCTCTTCATTTTGATTTTTTAAGGCCTTTTAGGGCCCCTATTTTTTGTCTAAAAAGGTTTAGGGCCTTTTAGGGCCTTTTAGGGCCCTGTACGAACCCCGTTTCAATAATGTAAGGGCGACCAGAACAACAATTTTACAACTATTTAAAAACAATGAGAAACGCTGCTAAGCTAGACTTTCATATTGTCAAATTTTATTTCAGCTGAACAACCTATTCTTCCACTCTTATGTTTTCTTCCGAAAACTGACATCTACTCATAACTAGCCATAGTCAGACCAGCGAGACTAGACAAAACTTAAGAGACAATACATTCATCCTATGGTATACAACAGTCAGTCTATTGGCTGGACCAGACACTTGATAGGTATCCTGTCTGTATTGATCCACTCGCCTATCTTTGTTTTCCTCTGCATGATAATGCTTCTTTTACAAACACAACTCTGGCAAATGTCTGGCTCTTGGGCAGTACTTGCATTATCAACACATGTTCATGTCAGATAGTCAGACCAGCAAGAACTGACTAGACTGAAGTATCTGAACACATTTACTGTACACAGTGTAGGAACGATCAGCACAACAACTTTTATCTGTTGGCTGGAGCTGGCACTGTGATAGATGTCCTTTTGGTTATGGGTCAAATTACCACAATGAGCATGATTCTATACCCAATTCTTTAAATGTTCAGTGAAATGTCTGGTTGAACTACTGCATAATCTACACGCATTTATGCCCACTACAGTCAAACCAACAAGACCAAACCAAGTCAATACACTGGCTGTAGGTAGTGTAAGGACGACCAGATAATTTTACAAACGATGAGAAAAAGCTCTGTGTGTTAAACTTTCATATTTGTGAATTTTTATTTCAGCAGAACAACCTATTCTTCCAATGTTATATTTTCTTCCAAAAAACTTGCCATCTACTCACAGCCAGCCATAGTCAGACCATCATGACTAGACAAAACATAAGTGACAGATCAGATTCATTCTATGGTATATAACAATCAGGGCAAGCAGTCTATTAGCTGGACCAGACACTCAATAGGTATCCTGTCTGTATTGACCCACTTGCCCGTCTTTGTTTTCCTCTGCACAGCAATGCTTCTTCACAAAAACACAACTCTGCCAAATGTCTGGCTCTAGGGCAGCATAGCTGCATTATCAACATGATTATGTTCATGTCAGATACAGTCGGACCAGCAAGAAAAGGCTAGACTGAAGTATCTGAACACATTTACTGTACACAGCGTAGGAACGATCAGCACAACAACTTGACCTATTGGCTGGAGCTGGCACTGTGATCAGTATTTCCACTTTCTGAAACACTTTACACTCCAGACACAAATTATTTCTTTGTTTACTTTCCTTTCGGTTACTGTCAAATTATCAACACTTGTTCATGTCTGCTACAGTCATTTCAGCATTGGAAGACTGAAGTAAACTGAACACAGTTTCTGTACACAGCGTAGGAATGACCAGCACAACAACTTAACCTGTTGTCTGGAGCTGGCCCTGTGATCAGTAATCCCTGTTACTAACAATAATGCTGAACTATATCCAGGTCTAGGGAAAAGAAACCATGCTAACCCGCTGCTAGAAAATATCTGGTGTGAAATTCTCTTTAAACAACAAATTCCAATTTACAAGAGTCCAACTAGGGGGCACAACAGAAACAGTACTGTACAACAAACCATTTCCTCTCTCCCAATACACAATACATAAAAGTGTCCATGAACACTGTTCATGTCCACTACAATCAGACTAGAAAGACAAGAAGTAAGGCAGCATAGCTGCATTATCAACACATGTTCATATCAGATACAGTCGGACCAGCAAGGAAAGGCTAGATTGAGTAACTGAACACATTTACTGTGCACAGTAGAGATCAGCACAATCTTGAGTCACTGACTGAAGCTGGCACTGGGATCTTTATTTCCACATTTCTAAAGTACTACTTTGCTGTTCCCTTGTTTCTGTCTAATCAAAAATCAGAAACTGGTAGACTTATTTTACTGCATGAACAGCAAGCTTGGTACCACCGATTTTTACCTAAACCGCAAAGAAAATTCATGCAGAAAGTTGGTGTGTGATCACAAAAAAAAAAAAAAAAAAACAAACCCCAAGCAGCTTATCTGCAGCAATAATCTGTTCTTGGTCAAGGCATCAAGCTTTCTTAAAATCATTATATGGGCATATTTGTACCTGTCCTTGGAGTTCTTCCATAGCTTTCAAGGCGTTCTCACGTTCCTCAAAGTGCACGAAGCCATAGTCCTTGATCTTTTTCACCCGCTCCACTTTGCCATATTCACCAAACTTCTCTTTCAGCTGATCCTCTGTTACATCTGATGTCAAGTTGCGCACATACAGAACCTTGACCTGTCAAAGAAGAATTCAAATTGCTTTTTCCTTAAAGTTCACACCCCTTCCTCAATGACAAATTTCAAAATAACTGTAAGCCATCAATGCAACTGTGACCATCATTGGAAACAAAAGAGCCAAGTGTTGCACTAATTAGAATTCTTGCTACTTCTTCATTTCTCACCCTCCCATTCAATGTCGTAAGACAACTCTGCATGATCTGTAACTTCAATATCATATTTCAAAGACTGCAAGCTTCACATGAACAGCCCAGAAGCAGACTAAAAGCATGTATAAAGCTGGCGAGGCAAGTTTTGACATCTTACCACAAGTTACCATTTTTTTCAAAACATCAACCTTGCCAATTTTCACATTCATACCTAACAGCATCAACCTGCAAACTCTAGTTTTCTGCCATCTTACCGTCCTTCATTGTTCTGAATTTACGAAAATATCAGCTAATTCACATCAAAGAAAATAAACTCGTAACCCAAAGTAAGGAAAGTGCCCTGCTTCACTTAATTAAATCTGAAGTACTCGTCCCTGACTTTTCCCCCCCCCCCAGTCTCCCTGTCCCCCAGAGCATCTCCAATACATGACCAGACCCCATCTTTACCTTGGCCATGGTGGTTTGATCTGGCTCCTCCTGTGGATCAGCCCAGTCCACAATGATGTCACACTGCCACACTCTCACACGGCCAGTAGTCAGACGTCTCTTCGCAGAGAGCATTTTTGTGTGTGTCATACTCCAAGAAAGCAAAACCACGGTTTTTCAGCTTGGGGTTGTCAGCAGACCCATAGATGATGACTTCTGTCAAGCCATCTATACAACATAAAAAAATATAGTGTAAAATTTGTAACAAAGTGGCTTCCAGAAACTTTTAGGAGCATTGAGTCAACATAACAAACTCTTTTAGCATTTTATATTAACTTCACCCTCCTAAACGTATCACTGTAAAACTTTCAAAGGATCCCAGTGAATGCGGAGCGATATTTCAATCAATGATGCCAACATCCCCATTACTTTCTCTCTTGGATACCAGCTTGATACACTCAAGTTTTAAGTTTATCCCCAAATACATAAAAAACAAAGACAATGCAATTTACCTGCACGCTTGCTGAAACTCCTCCTCAAAATTTCAGACTTGGTCTTGTTCTTGGGAATGTTCCCCACAAACAACCTCAGGTTGGCAACTGATATATTGACCTTCAATTTTTTGCCTTTCCGAATTTCATGGCCGTCAAACTGCACACACACACACAAGAACAGTTGTAGGATGATGTTTCAATGTGCATACTATTAGTGTAATATAACATATAAATTCATAGAACAACATGAAAACTTGCTCGATGGATCTGCAGATTAACCCTCTTGACCATCGAGCGCCCGCTAGCGCCCCGGCCGGAAATCACACAGCCAAAACGCTGAGCGCCCGCCAGCGCCCGGTAAAACACGTGGCAACAATGGGCGCCGCCATGTTTCTCGTAGAAAAGGAAGTCTCGCGAGAACGTGACCCCTTCTTCCTGTAGCCATTTACTTCCGTTTGCAAAAAAACGCGAGTCGATACGTGCCGTGGTTCTCGAGTTTCGAATTTTTTAAGTTTTGAGGTCGAAATCCGTTTTTCACCGTGGCTAACCTTGAGTTCTGCCGTTCTATAATGAGATTTAGTGATGGAGATACTGCGTTTTGTAGGATTTACGGCGTAAGACTTAGTGAAAGTGCTGGGTAATGAAGCTTAGAGTGACCTAGATTTCGACTGGGATGAAGTTCCAGGTATGATGAACAACAATTCGGAAGAAAGTTCTGAAGATGATTTTTTTTTTTAATTTCCCGAGTAAATGGCTCATGTGACATTCTTCAAACTTACGATATAGCAACATATATATTCGTAGGAATTTTTAAATTATTTTCATTTCGTTATTTCCTTTCCTCTCTTTTAAATTAATTTTTTAATTGGTAAACCATGTTCAAATTACGGAGTTACTTACCTTGGCGACGGTTTTCGGTGTAACTAAGCTCAGATAAGTGCATACTGAAGAGGGTTAATTCCCATCAACTCATGTACACTATCACACTCTTAAAATATATGATAAATTTAGGCACTTAGTTCATCGCTTTGGTCTGTATCCGCCATGAGGTGAAAAGTTATATCACTGCACAACAGGAATCTCAAGACTCCCCCTACCCCCTCCTCCCCCCTCATTGTGTTCATTATATCTTACCAGGATAAATCTGTCTTGTGAAGCACACTCTCACGACTCAAAACTGACACATCAAAGCTCTGATACTTTCATGCATAAATCACTATTAGTGTGTCAAGTTTATCACTTACTCTATACATCAACCTAACAAACTTCAGAAAATCTTATAAAACCACCCCACTTACCACACATCTATTGCATGCAAGCAGAGTACTACAGAGGACAGAGGAATCCTACATGGAGAGAGGCACGAGTCGTACATCCCTCTTGAAAGCAAGGCAGTGGTTAGTGGCTCCACTTTTGAACCATGAGTTTTTTAAACCCTCTTCAGTATGCACTTACCTGAGCTTAGTTACACCGAAAACCTACGGCAAAATAAGTAACTAGTAATTTGAACATGGTTTACCCAATTCAAAACTTGAAATGAAAATAATCTTTAAAATTCTTACGAATATATATGTTGCTATATCATAAGTTTGAACAATGTCACATGAGCCATTTATTTGGGAAAAAAAAAAAATCTTCTTCTTCAAAACTTTCTTCCAAATCTTTGTTTATCATACCTGGAACCTCATCCCAGTCGAAATCTAGGTCACTATAAGCTTCATTACCCAGCACTTTCACTATGCTGTAAATCCTACAAATCACAGTATCTTCATCACTAAATCTCATTATAGAACGTCAGAAATCAAGGTTAGCCATGGTGAAAAAAAAACAGCATTTTGACCACAAAACTTAAAAAATTCGTTAACTCGTGAACTACGGCACGTGTCTACTCGCGTTTTTTTTTTTTTTTGCAACGGAAGTGAATGGCTACAGGAAGAAGGGCGTCACGTTCTTGCGAGATTTCCTTTTCTACGAGAAACTTGGCAGCACACATTGTTTCCACATGTTTTACCGAGCACTGGCAGGCACTCAGCCTTTCAGCTGTGTGATATCTAGCTGGGCGACAGCGGACGTGCGCTTGTCAAGAGAGTTAATTTTTCACACTTGAATCTAGTCACAGTGATGATTTCCTTACTTTCTGCCTCTTTCTTCTTTATTTTCACTACTGCAATGAGTTAGAAGAATATTAACTGGTAGGAGAGGAGGGGGTGAGGTGTAATTATTTATTAACACATACACACTGAAAACTAGGCAATATGCTGATCCACAGCAAAATGAGTTATCTTCTGTACTTTGATGGCCATTGGCAATATCAAAAATGTATTATTAAAATAATGACCATTTAGTTACAGCTGAAAACTAAATACTGAGGAGTAACAAAAAAATACTTGGAAAAGGAGTATCAAAAATCAAACCTTTAACAGCCATCTCTGGTTTTAAAAGCAAACTCTGGTTAAACCAAAACAAAACACAGCAAATCAAGCCTTAGAAGCAATAATTCAACTTTTTAACAAAAACAAAAATTACTGCATCTGTAAAATCCATTTGATAGAGTAGAGACACTGTACCTAAAGTCTATTCTGTAAGCTAATTTTTCATGCTAGCCCTCTACCAACAAGTACTTCAGAATCAAGCAATGCAGTTACCAAGTCAGCAGTTCATAGACATCATCAATAAGCTTTCAAAATTTGAGCAGCAAGCTAAATTTGCATTCCAGAAATTCTTATCTGAACACACAATAATTATTTTCCTAAACATATTTTAAAAACTTTAATGCTCACATTGATTTCTTACTGGAAGCACCTTCATTTAAACTGAAGGCTGTGAAGGTTTCACAACTGACAAAGTTATGTCTTATAGCACGATTACGTCGATTAATAGAGCTAGAAATTCTGGAATCATTCAGGTTAAAAAAAAAAGAGATACTACCGCATGCGTTTAGTAGGTGAATTTTCAATAATCATAATGCACAAAGGTCCTGGGTTGCGCAGCTTACATCATAAAATACCTACTGTTCATACTTACTTTTTTGACTGCCTCTGAGGCAGCCTCCTCTTTAGTAACAAAGGTGACAAAGCAGTAGCCCCGACTAAAACCAGTCACTGGATCAATCATGAGACGCAAATCCCAGATTTCCCCACACTCTTCGAAGAGAGGTATCAGCTCATCCTCAAAAATTTCCTTGGGGATCTTGCCACAGAACACCTGCACATCCATTGTAAAAACTGTTACATAATGGACAAGGATCAAACTCTAAACTCCTATTTCCAAAACTTTAGAATGCTTCAAAATAAAATGCATCAATTCAACAGGAAATAATTTTAAACAACAACAAAAAATCAAACCAAGTTGTCCACAGAAAATATTAAATTCAGGTCTGACCAAGGATTCCAGTTTTCTTGAACCGACTTTTTAACCTATTTCTTTTACAGTTACGAAAGCATAAATTTAGTCATCTGAAATCAAAGCATGTCTTTTAACACTCTAAAACTTTACAGTGTTTTTTTTTTTTTTTGTTAACAAAATGGTAACAATAACCAGCCGCCGTGGCGAAGTGGTTAGCGTCGCAGACTCCCAGCTGGGAGGTCGTGGGTTCGAATCCCATCAGAAGTCATGTGGGTTTTTCTGCCCCCGACCGGCTCCTATCCAGAGTTGAGTTTACTGCGGGCTCAGTTGGGAAGACTGGGACCACACAGTCGAGTTTCATCCACTTAATGGATGCGTTTCTGAGAGTGTTGCTCAAATTTCTGACCAACACTGCAGGTGCCTGTATCTCTCAGGCCTGGTTGACGCCGGGATATATTATGAAAGGAAGTGTAGAGTACAGCCCTGTCAAGTAGTCTCAGACAGAAATGGAAATCCGTCCGTAGCCTCATCTTAATCATCCTCATTCTCATCGATCAGCATAAAAAAAAAAGTCTCCAATTCTGTGGCCCTTCATGCCCTGCTCTCATGGTGACCGTCAATTTCGATGTCCTCTCCACGTCTGTGGCCTTGGTTTGGTTCCGTGGGGGTCACCGGTATCGGCGGCGAGTCCATGGGGGCTGTCGTTGGACGGACGTGGTGGCGCCCCTTCCGGAGGGAGAGCTCACTCACGCCGGCTCCGCGACTAAGCAATTATTGTCGTCAGTAGGGGGCTTAGTAGGTGGTGTCCTGCGTATGTTAGATCAGAACAGGCGCCACTGAACACCACTGAAGTGACTCGGCAGCAGTGCAGTGTCTCCTCCTGTGGGTTGCCTCTTGACGACGACTCGACATTGACTGCTCCCTGTGGATTGTCGGTGCCGGGGCTGCGGCGGGGCCGACCGGGCTGTGGCTGTGGACGGGGTGTCGGAATGAGCGGCGTGGGTGCACTGCCTCTGAGGTGGCGCAGAGGTTGGACAGCAAAAAAAAAAAAAAAAAAAAAAAAAAAAAGGCAACAATAACGAACTGGTTCACTGAATTCCTGTAAATGTGTGTGTGTGTGTGTGTGTGTGTGTGTGTGTGTGTGTGTGTGTGTGTGTGTGTGTGTGTGAGAGAGAGAGAGAGAGAGAGAGAGAGAGAGAGAGAGAGAGAGAGAGAGAGAGAGAGAGAGAAACTGCTATTTCTATGATACTGGTTGATTTTCCTTTCATAACTTCAGTGCCCTTGTTAAATAGTTTTTTTTTTTCTTGATTCAATATTATTCTGGCTGCCAATAGCATACCGATATGTTTTGTTTTTTTCAGGTCATAAAAACAACCTCAATACAAACATGCTAACAGACCTGCTTCAGAGATGATTACTCAAAGTCATTTTTCAAAATGGCATGTGGCAAACAAAAATTTGGACAGCCTAGCTAACGATAATTTTTCCCTTTAGCATCTCAGTAAATCATTATCAAAGTTTTACAATATATTTGCATTTGTATGTCCTTAGTCTGTAGATTAAATGGAGGCTACTAAAGCTGAGCATTCCTTTGTAGAGTAGATCAGATAGAGGCTACTTCAGCTCTGCAATATATAAATGTATGTCGTTCTAAAAAAAAAAAAAAAACAAGAGAGCTAATCTGCTCTCTAGTTAGAGAAAATTAAAGAATGAACTCTGAAAACGAGGTCATTTTCATCCATCAACACTACTGCTATATATTTACAGATTTACTACTTCCTCAAGGAATCATGTTTTCACCCACATCTGTTGGTTGGTTTGTCTATCTGCGAGACTATACAAGATATACCGAACTATTTTAAATCCTGGCCTAAACTGTATCGTACCGCACAAACCATGAACCACAATACTAATGATGTAGGGCATTTTGTTTGAACTGATCTTTAAAGAATAGAATGTGCTCCTCATTCCATAGGAAGTTGTACTACACTTCCTCCATGATCCAACATCCAACCCAAAGTGATCCTTTCACTGTAATGCTGGTATTTTGTAACTTTCGACTTTTTTCCATTTTATCCCTGCGATAATGGTGGCGGGGTGATGAATCGACAATGTGTTTCATGATTTACATGATCAACTAGTGGTAGCAGAGAGCTTCTGGACTAAACTCCAACAAACTGAGTGACATGTCACAATGACATTAGGTCGTCTGCTCTACAAATTTTTCCACCTTTCAATAAGCAAAATTTTTATACATTGCCACACGGTAACACTTTACAAAAGAGCGGTTAGGTATCAAATATTTGGACAATGAACAAGTTTCTTTTAATAAATTTGTTGGGTCCTTATGCTGCAGACTTAATACAACGCTTGCCAATAATTTTCTAAAGCCTTTTCAACACACTCCGGGGCACAATTTTCTAAAGCCTTTTCAACACAATCCAGGGTACAATCTGTAGTGGTCTTGTGATAAATTTCACACACAGGGCTACCACTGAGAACAAACAAAAACTTGAAATTCTATGGAAGTCTGGGGACATGTTCACCCAACCCCACCCTTCGGAAAATTTCTGAAAAATTTACATTAAAAACAGTGCAATCTTGTGCATGCCTCAAGTCTAGTTCAATTTAACAAACTAAAGTAAACAGAAAGGTTTCTCAGCTCTCTGCCACTTGCAATGAGTTATGTATTGATCAGCCTCTTTGACTGTCACTTTCTTCTGATGTTCCCAATCCCCCCCCCCCCCCCCCACACACACACACACACACACAGAGAAAAATGTATCTCTTTCCCTATTTACGCCACAAGTTTCCCTTCACATCTGCCAATTCCATGAGTAGCAGCCATGACACACCTGTGATTAGCACTTGTATCATTTCTGCTTACAATACACTGCGTACAGGTCACAGTGAAGTATATTCTGTGTCTGTGTCCTTTTGTTACGTCTATGCAACAGACTTTATGCAGTTTCAAAAGTTCTGATTCCTGGCACGCCTGCAACAGTTTCACATTAAATTGGTCAATGTCGCATCAAATATCAAACTCATGCACTGGGCTGCTGCATGCCTCTTGTGATAATACTATGGTGGGAACTGGACCTTCTCTTTCCCCTTCTCTTGATTTTGCTGAGCATCAGAAACTAAAAACTGTGCCTGGCACAATCAAAGTTGGTTTTAAGATGCGAGTGATCAGTTTTCGATCACTTAGGAATTGAAACAAACAAACGACGAAAGTTACAAAGACTTAAAGAAAAAGAGAGTAGCCTCCCTTCAAGCTACTGGTTTATGTCGGATTGATGCATGCTGCGTTTATTGTAGCGTGCCGTCAATAGTTAGAAAAATGCCATGACAAGTGAACTGGGGACTGGCAGCGTCACAAAGCAATCTACGATGCTGGAACAAGGATTCATTCTTTCCTTTTAATTAAGCAAATCAAACATTACAGTTTGCTAATCTTCCTTCACAGCACAAAAGGCCAAACATGAAGACAATAGACACTGCTACACTCTCATGGATTTCTTCTTCCAGCTTTGGTTGCTTTACCTGAACATGAATAACTAATCAAATTCAATAAAATTCTGGACTGTTCGTTTCAATTAAACTGCTTTCACTTCTGTGAGCCTAAATACTTAACCCTTTCACCGCCATGGGCGCTTTTTGGCGATGACTTGGCAGATCGCCATGGGCGCCTTTTGGCAACAAAGTAGGGTGACCTAACTCCCGATACTCTCACGATCCTAGTTCATGATGAGATAAAAGCCAGCAATAAAACGTCATAGTTGGGGGATGGTGTGGGCTCATGCTCACAGCCATTTTGCTTTGTCAGAACACTATTCAGTTCAGTGTTTTATTGACTTATTCCGATTGTTTTTCCATTCACTATGACGTCACCACCAAGCACTTTACGTACTTGACCTTGCCGTACATTTACCACAGATCAAGTGCTGGGAATATTGAATAGACAGTTGGTTGTTCCTAATACAGATGAAGAAGACCCAGACAGCCGAGTAAAGAACGATAGTGATGGCTTGACCGAATTATTCCAACGTGAAGCGTTGGACCGTTGCCAACTTGTTATGACAGGCTGATAAGACGCCCACTTACTACCCTACCGCGTGTGCCCCAGTGTTTTTGCGTTGAGCCAGCCAACACTGACTGACTGTTCACTAACTCTATGTGAGGAAGCAAACTAAGACTTTAGGCAACGAACTTCACACACACGCTGGGCCCACTCTCGCTGGTCGAGGTTGAAGGGGGCGTGGCCAACTGACACGTGAGAGGCGAGTATCACAGACGTCTTTCGAGTGGGTGTACAGCTGATCAACTGAATGACAAGGGTTCAGAGACCAACAGGCACATGAATGACTTTGTGTTCATAAAAAAAAATATATATATATATATTACTGTTGAGAGTGAAAGGGACGTGTGTGTGTGTGTGTGTGTGTGTGTGTGTGTGTGTTGTGTGTGTGTGTGTGTGTGTGTGTGTGTGTGTTGTCCCTTTTCTTTCTTACATGTGTAACAGTTAGGCATAAGAATGTGTGTGTGTGTGTGTGTGTGTGTGTGTGTGTGTGTGTGTGTGTGTGTGTGTGTGTGTGTTGTTCCTGCTATTGGAGTAGTTGTATTTGTGGCTGTTTCATGCACTTTTCTGTTGGAAATACCATACTTTCTGGTCTTCAGTTGTGAGTGGAGTATTTTTCCTCCATTGTTGAGAGTTTGTTGGCATTTCTTTCTGTATTTTTTTTTTACGCTTAGAAGAAACATAACATTCTTTTTTTTATTTTGCTTTTTTTTTTTTCACTTGAAATCACTAAAAAAAAATTGAAATTGTTGTTGACTTACCATTACTAACATGTTACGATATAATAAAAGTACAGTGTATCTCCTCCATTTTACAAAAAATAGCATGAGATTTGGTTGTATAGTTCCAGAGATATCCGCGTTTCACATATGCTGGTATACAATAAGAGCTTTTTTTGAAAAATGGCTGGCGATGGGGATTTATGCAAAATAGAATGTCTGGCGGTGAAAGGGTTAAGGGAAAACAGAGTTCAATGGGAACATCACTGATATATCCCCAAACCAAGCCACTATGGTTTATTTTATGATGTATTGGTCTGCAATTAACCGAACAGCCAAACCATAACAATGCATCAAATTTGAAGATCAGAAGAATTTTGACTTGCGTTCTAATGGTCTTTTAGATCATTACATTTCTCACACCAATTTGTCTCATGCGGCATACCTCATGTCCAGCTCCTGGCTGTGGTCCTGTCCATCCAGGTGGAGGTCCTCCATACTTCCTCTGACCTGACGTCACGTCCAGCTCGTATCCAGTTCGCTTCAAGATTTCCTGTAACATTTTTTTAATCACCACTTCAGGCAAACATCACAGTAGTAAACTGACAGCTTTTCCTTTCAAACCATTGGGCATCCTTACACTTCCCTAAAAAAAAAAAAAAAAAAAAAAAAAAAAAAAAAAACTAGAACACCCGAGCTTGCTAAATACTCACATTCATTTCAAACTGTTACAAAATTTAACCCTGAACAAGATGTTACACTTGCAATTACAAAGGCACAAGAAACCAAAAATAACATTTTTTGAATAAAAATTACCCGGTAAAGGTAACACAACAGCTTTTATTCACAGTGTACCACTAATTTTCTTTTGTAAGATTTTCTGGTCCAAGAGTTGTAAACACACACACACACACACACACACACACACACACACGCACTCTCTCTCTCTCTCTCTCTCTCTCTCTCACCTAAAATTAGTTTTCCTCTTGTCCACGAGTTTTTTTAAAAAAAATTTAGTCAACAACGTTGCTTTACAATGTACCTGCAGTTTTGTTTCATCTGGTCCCTTGCCCTGAGCAGCGCCTCCAGTTGCCTTGTTCTTCTTCAGGTTTTTCATCTTGTTACATAGAAATGCGCTCTTGTTTCCCACATGTTGAAGGCTGTGCTCACAGAATTCTTTCAACACTTCCAAGGCATCCGTGGGGTTGTACTCTTTCAGTGCATCTAAGGCCCGTTCATCGAGCTCGGAGTGTGATAATTTGCCTAAATACAAAAGATACAACTTTATAGACAGAATTAGGAATACGAACTGGGGAAAATACGGCTGTTTCTTCTGTGTTTTTTTCACCTGTATTTACTTGGATTTGTACATACACGATTCAGAAAATATACCAATCCTGCAAACCCTTTCAGGGCAGGATGGACACTGCCAAGTCATGGATTAAGTATTAAATATACATGGAATGTTATACAAAAATTGCAAATAAATTTCACCCCTACCCCGCACTTCCCCCAAATAACTGGCATATACATACAGAAACAAAAATCATTTCATAACATATACTCATTTTAACACAACCTTGTAAGTTCCCCTAAATATACAGAGAGAGAGAGAGAGAGAGAGAGAGAGAGAGAGAGAGAGAGAGAGACTTTTTAACCAAATTTTTAACAGATGCCGCTCCCAACTCGGTTGAGCACTTTTTAAAAATCATTGTTGGTTAGTAACACCATTATATATATATATATGGGTCCGTCTCCAGAGTTGTGCCCCACTTGCCCCTTACTTAATTAATGTTTGTTTAAAAATCTCAGAAATGTTAGTTAACAAATCTGAGTTAAACACACATCAGTTACACATTGAATATGCAGCATAAACAGTTTAAAGACCTAGCATTGCATTAGAAATGTGTTTGATGCTAAAACCTTCTGATTTTGATAAGAAAATGGCAACCTGGAGTGTGACATTGTTTTGCCTGTCACAAATAGTTATTAAATGTGTACAAAAGAAACATGCAAATGATTAAGAAAAAGGTTTACATCATTGCTTTTTAATTGTTTTTAACTGTCTTTGACATTAAAATATCAGTTGACTTGGTTTCTATTAGACATTAGCGGAAAAAAAAAAAAACTGTCCAATGTAACTTTCGTTACCGGTGTTAACTCCTGTGTTCTGGACGACGACTGTACCAAACGCGGATGAATATAGCACTACTTTTATGGGTACAGACTGGAGGCAGAATCTGATGTTGTGATAGTTATGAACTTTTTAAAAATTGAAACTGACTTGACTTCAAAATTGGATTTGAATAAATTGATCAAACATGGTTTCCGGAATTCTATGTTACGTTGGACCATGCAAATCAGTCGAGTGTGAAAAAAAAATCAAAAGATTTGGAACCATTTCATTCTATTCATGCACACAAATGTGGTGGAAGCGTCTATATGCATATTTCAGCCATGTGTCCATTGTGAATCAAACAGGCGGCCGGTTCAAAGCTGTGGTTACCGAAAATCCCGAACAGTTACGTTGGACCGTGTTGTAGCAGAGGTGCACTTGCACCTTCTTTTTTTCCTTGTACATCGGTTGTTCGTATGCATTGAATTATTCAAACCACTTCACTGAAGATTAAGCTTAACATTAGTTATGTTTTGGGGGTCTTTTTTGCTTGTTTGGGGTTGTAGTGTCCCATGATTGCGGTCTGATGATTTCGGTTTCCTTGTTACACTGGACAGTAACAATTGAAAGTGCTAAAATATTTACAAAATATCAACTGTTTAGCTTTTATATTTTTGTATCATGAATGTCTTATCATTTAGTAACAGTAAAGTCAGAGATCTCCAATTTCCCCAACAAAAAAGCTGTTGTAGATTCTGATTGCATTTTTTTTTTTTTCTGCGTTACACTGGACAAAAAAAAACGGCGTTTTTCCTGGTTACATTGGACATTACAGTTAAAGCGCTTAAATATTTACAAAATATCAACTGTTTAGCTGTTATATTTTTGTATCATGAATGTCTTATCATTTAGAGAAATATAGTAAAATCAGAGATTTGTCCAATTTCCCAAATAAAAAAGCTGTTGTAGGTTCTGATACTATTTTTTGGTTCCTGCGTTACACTGGACACAAAAAAATATTGTAATAAGGCAGAAATATTTTCAAAAGTGGAGAAATCAGTTTCTGTCTGCAAGTTTTAACCAAGTCCAAGATCACTGCTGCCCAAAACAAGGAAAGTTAGCTGAAAATTGGTTTTAGAGTAAATGTCATAGAGGAAAAAAAAAAACATTTTTTTTGTATTTTTTTGACACAGTTTAGCTTATAAATTATTCGTCAAAATTATGTATTGAAACAGTTTGTGTTGCATTTACTTGGGTGCTCATTACTGTTTTCATGATGAATAAATGTCTGTAGTGCTCTCACCTTCTTTGTTTGGTTTCAATTTGTGAAGTGTTTAGTTACCGTGTTACATGGGACACACAAGTGTGTGAGAGTGATTTTAACAGGAGTACAATCAAAGACAAACATCCATGCTGTTAAATATTTAATACAACTTGATATTTTAGACCTCAAACTATGCAAAAAGTGTAAAAAGCATGCATTCTTGGGATTTTTCACTTTTGTGGTCTGTGTCACATTATTGGTACACAACTCTGGAGACTGACCCATATATATATATATATATATATATATATATATATATATACACACACACACACACACACACACACACTACATTCTAATATCAAGTTTAAATACTGGATTTTCCTATCAAGTCTGATCCTAAACAATTAATCCTCTCATTTCTAAACCATGACTAAAAACTGCAGTGTATACATGCCGACTTGTTAAAAAATTCAATAACTTTTTCAGGCCATTTTGATAAATTTCAGTAACCCGAAATTATTTTTACATACAAAATGCTGTCTCCCTGATATCAAAACTGTAACAGGCCAACAGTTCTTGTTTTTCTAGACTGGCATACATACATCCACACTAAGTGTGTTTTCCAGAAGACTATTTAGTATTTTTACTTCCACCACTTTCCAAAAGTTCAAAGGAGACCCGAAAAGGTGAAAAGGCATGCGAACTGTGCAGGGTTCTGGCAGGTAACACTGAAAAAATTGCTCAAAACTGTAATCTTATTGATGGCCTTTATCAAAGATAAATCGCTGCGAAGAGACTAATGTATAAGTTTACCTTGTACATGTATCCATACATATACACACACAGGAAATACACACACACTGGAACAACCAAAACGGTGATAATATGAGTAGCTTTGTCATGTCCGTCAGAAAACAAACCCAAAAGAGTATGTCAAAGATCGAAGACTTTGCACCAGAAACCCAGAAACCTTATCGTGCGCGCACGCACACACAGTCTTGTCTTGTTTCTACAGAAGGTTTTGAAAACCAGTGCATCAGGAAAACATTAATTAGTCAAGGTTGACAGAAAGTAGTAGTAGTCGACATCTTTACCAAATTGTTCCAGTTTAATGCAGAACAGTCGGCTCACAAAGCATTAGTACCTGTCTGATATATCTTAACAAGCTCCTTCGCAACTCTTTTGTTGATCCCATTCAGTCAGCTTATTGAAGTTTTCTAGATCTTCATCTTGCAGATCATCTTCCTCAAGCAGTTGCTCTTCTGTGGTTTGATCCACAGCATCATCACCGTTCTGAGAAGTCATCTGGAAAGGGGGAAAAAAAAAAATCCAGTCAATAAACACATGATTCCATGTGTAGTCCAAAATCTCTGCTGAACATCTCACTTGGTTACATAGTGGCATAACAACATCTTCATACCAGCACCTACGGATCAACCAACACATGTCACTAATGCACACAAGCACAAGCATTACTGTCTTTGAAAAGATCCATGTCTGAAAAGATCCATGTCTGATCACTTTCTTTCCTTGATGCAAAAGAGCGAAAAACACTCAACACTGCCAAACAAGAAAATAACCAGCTGCCGTGGCGAAGTGGTTAGCGGCACGGACTGCCGACTGGGAGGTCGTGGGTTCGAATCCCATCAGAGTCATGTGGGTTTTTCTGCCCCGACCGGCTCCTACCCAGAGTTGCGTTTGCTGTGAACTCAGTTGGGAAGACTGGGACCACACAGTCGAGTTTCATCCACTAATGGATGCGTTTCTGTGAGTGTTGCTCAAATTTCCTGACCAACACTGCAGGTGCCTGTATCTCTCGGGCCTGGCTGACGCCGGGATATATTATGAAAGGAAGCGTAGAGTACAGCCCCCGTCTTGTAGTCTCAGACCGAAATGGAAATCCGTAGCATCATCTTAATCATCCTCATTCTCATCGATCAGCATAAAAAAAAAAAAAGATGTCTCAAATTCTGTGGCCCTTCATGCCCTGCTCTCATGGTGACCGTAATTTCGATGTCCTCTCCACGTTTGTGGTCTTGGTTTGGTTCCGTCGGGGTCACCGGTATGGCGAGTCCATGGGGGCTGTCGTTGGACAGACATGGTGGCGCCCTCCGGAGGGAGAGCTCACTCGCGCCGACTCTCCGCAACTAAGCAATTATTGTCGTCAGTAGGGGCTTAGTAGGAGGTGTCCTGCCTATGTTAGATCAGAAACAGGTGCCATTGAACACCATCAAAGTGACTCCGCAGCAGTGCAGCATCTCCTCCAGTGGTTGCCTCTTAACAACTTGACACTGACTGCTCCCTTTGGATTGCCGGGGCCGGAGCTGTGGCGGGGCCCCGACCGGGCTGTGGCTGTGGATGGGGTGTCAGAATGAGTGGCGTGGGTGCACTGCCTCTGAGGTGGCGCCGAGGTTGGGACAGCAAAAAAATTAATTAATTAATTAATTTTTTTAAAAAGAAGAAAATAACCATGATCAATTTTATCTGTATTAAACTTTAAGTCAAGCAAGTCTCTTGTCAACACAGATTAAACTGACCACTTTGCTTGGGGCAAAAAAGTCAAGAAAATTATTTAAACCAACATGCAATACTTCACATAGTAATGACATGACATGTTAAAAAAAAGAAAAAAAGGGAGGGGGGGGGGGGGTGTATGAGTCCTGTGTGGCATGATGTCAAGTACGTTTTTGACTGACCGTTCTATCTTAAGTAAATTTCAAGCTTCACAGCAATTGTGTATGTTAAACTGTTAAATTACCTTCACAAATACACCAAAACATTAGCAAGAATTAATCTTTCCTTGAAGCATTACAGATTTTTCAATTCAGTTATGTTATGTTTACTACATATAGGACAGCCTCTTATTTGTTTTCTTGGAATCGATCAAAAAAAAGAAAAAGAAAAAAAAAAAAGGATTTGAGGCTAACACAGCTGCTTTACATGTACAGAGCTCAGACTGTGCGTACAAATAGAAAAATAACTTTTTTTTGCATTACAGCTTTAGCATAAGAGAAGAAAATGCTCTCTTTACAAGTATCATGTTCCTGTTTTCTGCACAAGTATTCGACAGATCTTTCAAAAATTGGCATTACAAATTTTCTTTAATTTCACAAAAAGTACTTCTAAACCATGACACCTACCCATCCAATGTCTGCTTTGAGACTAAAAAACCTTCTGGTGGACAAGTGTAATTCAATTCATGTTACTTATACTAGTTATAGCACAGCCACACAGCCAACCGCAAATGGCCATAACAGGGTCAACTTTCAAAACAATCTGAAACATGCTAATGCGACATAACTAAACAGGGAAAAAAAACATCTCTGAATTTAACTGATTAAGAGGTATAAGCTTCAAATTAGAAAAGCTTCAAGCTGCAAAGAAAAGATCCCTTGCTTTAAAAATGTTGATGAATTTGCCCCACTTGAGAGTTGGCTAACATAACATATTCTTAACACTGGCAATTCTTTTTTTTTAATAAACTGAAGATTATAATGTATAAAATTCTACCCCTATCTCCTGTTCCAATTAAAAAAAAAATCTTTTTCTGTTTTATGTTTATGATGTAGAATTTACTGCTTTATGAGCATAGCTCCTGAAGACAAGAATTTTAATTAGCTCCTGAAGACAAGAATTTTAAAGCATATTTCATGCCTTCAAGTTCAAATCTACTCCTTGCTGCTCCAATTCACTCCTTACATTTTCACTGTCTACACAACATTCACCATTTAAATGCTAAAGATACTGTACTGTGGCATCTAATCACCCATTTCAAGTACCATGAATACATCAATTAGTTTACAAAAACAAAAGCAAGCTGTGTGAGTTGGTAGTTTCTATCACCACAGTTGATTTGAGCCTTTGTGTGCGGAGCTGTAGGCTGCTAGTTCAAACTATTTGTGAGATCAGATTTTTTTTTTTTTTTTTTCTTTTTTTTGTTGTTGTTGCTTGAAGTGAACAGCTTTCTATTTCCAGCAATGTGATACACAATATAACACATACATGTCCCTGGTTTAGGTGACAGTTTACTGTTCATGGGTATTTGCTGTTTTCATCAGAACCAACAAGTCATCAACAGATATGCATAACTGCAGAACACTTCCTTTTTATAACTCTTTTTACAGACTGAAAAAAAAAAAAAAAAAAAAAAAAAAAAAACCCACTGGGGGAAAATGGAATATAAAACCCTGCTTGCACTCTGATTATTTCATCAATAAGGTGTTTGGTTTTTACCTTTTACAATTTCAAAATCAGGGCAAACAGACCCCTTACAAATTAAACACAGCAAGTGAAGTAACCCTGTAAACATCAGTGAGATAGATGAACATTGTTCTGATCGACAGCAGCCAGTTCACACTGATAAAACCATGTTTAGGCATCATGATGGAGATTGTCCCTTATGATCAGAATTTTGCAAAATCAGTTGCAATACTGACCACTCTCACTGCTGTTCAACAACCAGGTAAGGATCAGTCCCAGAGAAAAAAAAAACTTGACCACATACTATACACTTATATAGAAATGAGGCTTCAGTTCAGTCCAGTTTACTCCGGAATTACATAGCCTCACAGCTTTTAGTGTCCCAATCATCTTATTTATGTAAATAAATACTGGTTGCATAATGCATGCATCTGCTCGGGATTTATTTTACTCTACTTTCAATCAAAATTAAAATTTAAAATTTTTACTTTGCGTTATGGTTTTTAAAAGTATTCAAATCTTTTGTTTTTTTAATGTGCGCAAGTAGTTTGTTCCAATATGGTGTCAAGACAGGTTTATAGTCAAATCTGAATATATTATTAACCTTGATGGGGTCTATTTTTGTACCTTTTTCACACTGTAAGACTAAGTAAGTTGAACAGTGCTGATGAAGGCTGTCAAATGGTAGCCCAAAGCTCTGCTTTCGTCCGTCTTTCTTGAGAGTCCAGGTACGAATGTATAATCATGTAAGTAAGACTAAGAGTCTGGTTTTGCTCGTTAGATGGAGAAGACAACGCTGTTTGTCGTTTTTCCCTCATGGTAGCAGGCTCATAATGTCATATCGAAGACCACCATTTTGTTCAGTATAAAAAGCAGATGTCTTTGAAGCAGTGTTGGAAACACTATGATAATGTTTTCATGTGTTACACCGATTTTAAATGGACACTACATACAAAGCGATGGATGTGAAATTTGATTTGACCATGATGGACACGCAAGTCACATTACTTCGAAGTTTATATAAACATAGATTTTTTTTCTTTATTCTAATACATCTGTTCTTACTCAGCTGCCAGTCCCAGCAAAACAAACTGATCCCTAATACCACCAGCTAAGAAATGTTGGTACTCTATTATTTTCAGTATTTCATCAACAACTACCAGTTAATTAATGCAATCGTCAATGTATGAATTAACAAAACCTTCCACAACAAGATAGTATTACTCAATACAAGATAGCTCAGTTCAATTCCATTTCCCCCTAATCAATATTCACAGCTGAGTATACTTCCAAGTACAACGATTACAATTTGCCCTTTTTTTCCTTAATTACTGAATAGCAATAACAGAAAAAGTACTTTTTTGTCAATGTTTTTCTCTCGTCGTGTGACTCGAGCAAAGTCTACTTTATCTTTCGGTGTTGTCAGCAAAAAACACAAAAAATCCACCCAGAATGCAAATCAGTGTCTCCCTCTCAGCCCAATGAATGCTTGAAAACAATTTTTCTTACTTCAAAAAAAAAAAAATCTGAAATTGAGAAAAAAAAAAATCTATTACAATACACATACTGATCTGAAATTTTTCAGCATTCAATAACTTTTATTACCAAAGAATGCCAGCATAACCTACAGGCTGGCTGAACCTGAAAGTAGTGGTTCATTACACCTTCCAAATGTGCTCTGCACAACACCTTTTAGCAGTTTCACATTACAATACTACTGACTCATGACTAAGCAAAAATGTTTTACTCTTAACAAGCTGCTGACTTGTGACTAAGTAAAAATGTTTTACTCTAAACATGCTTCTTTGTAACCAATAAGAAACTTTTCTTTTTATCATGTACCTACAATAGGACAACAAATTCCTTCCAAGTTTTTTCAGTATAACTATCTTCATACCATGCGATTTTTTTTCATCCCCTTCTGATGACAACTTTTTTTTTTTTTTTTTAATTCAACATGTTTTTTTCTTTAAACCCCCATACTCATGAGAATGCAATGCAAAACTGGTGGGTACAATACCTCAAACTTCAAAACAATCCTACACTGAATCTTTGAGGGAGACTGAGAAGAAGATAGAAACCATGATGGACTGACAACACTGCATGCAAGACAGGGGAAACATTCTGGACTGAAGAGACCCAGGTCTTGGGAGCAACCAACAGAGCTGGGGGAACTAATGACACTAATGACAATGTCCAGTTCAACAGATTTGCGCTCTCAAAAAGACTTTTTTCTATATATATGACTGCACCAATCAATCACACTATCACATGGTGAGCTTCCAAACTAGGGAGCATTTTAAGACCTGTATTGTTTACTATTTTTATAAATGACCTTCCAGATGAGGTGAATAGTTTTTGTAAAATTTTTGCTGATGATACAAAAACATGACAAATCAGATAACTATAACAGTTTGCAAGAGAATTTAAATTGCCTCCAAGACTGGTCAGACATGTGGAATCTGTATTTTAATGTTGAAAAATGTAAAGTTTTGCATGTTGGCAAAAACAAATCAGGAACATGAATACAACATGAAAATGGATGGTGGAAATAGGCTGGTACAGAAATGTGAGGAATAAAAAAGGATTTTGGTGTAATCTTTGATACAAGATTTACTTTTCGATACTCATATTCAAAAGAGTATAAACAAAGCAAACCAAATTATCGGATCAATAAAAAGAACTTTTATTTACCTAAACAAAGAAACATTTCTAAAATTATATAAAGCTATGGTTAGACTGCATCTTGAATATGGCAATACAATCTGGTACCCACGCTTGAAAAGACAATCAATAGCAATCGAAAGTGTACTGTGAAGAGCTACTAAATCTTGCAAGAATGTACAAACATGTCTTATACAGATAGATTAAATTACTTAAATTTTCAATCTTTAAAAGGTAGATGTATTAGAGGGGATTTGATTGAAGTGTTCAAAATATTTCACCAACAAACGGTCATACAGTGGGACTATTTTTTTTTTTGAAGCTGCTAAAAAAAGAGATAGAACAAGAAATTCAGAAGGTAAGATACTTGTTAAGCAGTATCATACTAATATGGGGAGATACACATTCAGTAATAGAGTTATTGCTAACTGGAACAATTTGCCAATTGCACTTAAATTTGCTAAAAAAAAAATACTCATGTTTTTAAGGATTTGCTGGACGAAGATTTGAATTTTAAAGTACAGTTTAGAAGCTTTGATGAATAAGTAGGAAAATTTATTTAGGATGCATTTCAACCCTGTTATAAAGTATAATAACAAGAGGGGGCATTTAAAGGCTGAATGGCCTATGTATAAATTACGTCCCTACCACTACTACTACTACTAGTTCTTCAGTGCAGCGCCTCAAGTCGGCGACACGGATTTACCTTTACCCCGTTATGACGAAGTAGTGGAAGTCAGAATAAGATGATCAAGATCCAGATTAACCACTGCCTTGTGTTACTTATTTCAACTAAAACAATCATTCAAATACTTCACATCCGAATTCATGTTCTTTGACGAGTGACAAGGCAATTCCGCGATCTCCAGTCACAGCACAACAAAGTACGAATTAGACTTTTTTTTAAATTTCCGCCACGTGGTTCACCAATAGTCGTGACCGGCGTGGGGAAAAAAAAAAAAGGAGTATTCCGCACCGGGTCAGGACACGACTATAATACCCAAAGAAAGCAATCACAACATATTAAAAACATATATGGATTTTGTAAAAGTAGATAATTAAGTTAAACATTTCACCTATGTAAAAGATCCTTGCACAAATAATGGATCACTGACACTAATAACTTGCAGAGAAAGGTCCAGAGAAGAGAATGTACGCCATCTTTGGTTTCAGCGCGGCTTCTACAGAATCTTAAATCTATCGGGAGATGCAAACAACATTAAACGCAACAGCCAAATCAAGCTTCTAACAAACAATGTACATTCGTTTATATCACACGTTTTAGACCAACAAGTAGGACATACATCTACCGACCTTTTTGCAAACGCTGTGTAAAGTCAGTTTTCAGCTGAACGCGTGTATCTACTTGTGTTTGCAGGAACCACACAATAACAAATGGCGGCTACTGTCGCATATGGGGTTTACAGTTTCGGTGTCACGGACTTGTGTACAAACATGTACATCCAATAACGTAAATTCATCATTCGCAATTCCTGTTCACATAAAATATTTGGATTCACAACCATGATACTAAATTAAAAAATGTTTTGGCTTGTAAAGGTATAGAGCCAAAACTATTTTGGATAGAGAGAGTATTACAACCTCACTCCCCCTGTATTGCTGTGCGCCGGTAAATATTGTCCTCTTTTCCACAGATAAAAATGAACTTGTTTGTGGATCATAGTAATGGCGGAAGTGGAAATGGTAGTCTCTCAAATAGTGGTCATATTTTCACCAAAAACACTGAATAGTCCCTATATATCATTGTATATTATTAGAGCGTATATTTTCGCCCCGATTAAATGTCATATAGTCCGTGGTTTCGTTTTTTTGTTGGTTCCGATTCAGTAAATAAGGGTAACTGATTTATAGTCACAGATTCTTCTTCCTTCTTCTTCCTTAAAAGCTGGTGTACTCAAAATGAGTAGGTCACCAGTGCGCATGTTAAAAAAAAAAGAGAATGCGACTCAGCCTGTTGGCCCTGGAGCAAACTTTGGCACCAAGGGGTCGCATATGATATGTAAAAGGTTAAAAGCAATGGCCAGATTAAGGCCTAGGTAACAATAAAATATATGGGGAAGTTAGAATAGAAAAGTCACTCAATATGCAGATTTCAAGATTGTCTTATCAATTTGATTTTTAAAAGAGACTGCATTTGTGGCATTCTTGATGGCACCCACCAGTGAGTTCAACAGCCTTACAGAACTAGGATAAAACGAATGTAAATGGCTGTCAATATTTGATACAGGTATGGTATAAGATTGACTGCAACTCCTGGTGCTACTTTTATTAAATACTAGTCGTTCCATTGGGATATCAATTAGTTTAGCTCTGCCTTTGGAAAAGGTATTAAGTTTGATTAAGGCTCTTCTCTCTTCTAAAGGTTTCCATTGTAATTTCCTCATGTTCTTCCTAGTATTCCCTTTCTCTCTGATATGGTTCCCTGTTACGAACCGTGCTGCTGTCTTCTGAATCTTTTCGAGATTATCAATTTCCTTTGAATTGTAAGGATCCCAGACTGAGCAACCATATTCCAGTACTGGTCTAACCAGTGTTTTATAGCAGTCGTCCTTAACCTTGGGGGCAGAAGTTGATGTTCCTATATAAGAAAGCTAAGATGTTGTTTGCTTTCTTACATAGTAAATTGCAATGTTCTTTCTGTAAGGCGTGGTGGATGGATGGAAAAGGAGGGTAGAGTAGGAGATGGGGAAGAGAACGAGTTGAGACATCAACTTCAACACCAGCTCATTGGTTCTCTCTTTTTATTTCAAATCATGGTTGAATCGAACCAACCATAACCAAACCACTGACCTATTAGGACATAAACAACAATGATAACATGAAGTATTGTATGAAAACATATACAGGAAAACATTATCATTCAAGTTAGCTAAGACAAGCATCAAACATTCATAATGGAATGGTGAAATACATAGTAAAACAAAAGGTCTTAGTTTACAAAAAAAATCTTAATATTGTCCCTGTAGCACATAGACAATACGAAAATTAAAGTGCAGGATTTACAACAAACATCAACACAAAAGGTCTCCCCGTTGCGAACGGTAGGCGGTAAAACATATCTGTGCAATCAATAACATAATTATATCATAAACATAACATCAACCATAGGCGATCCCCGTTGCGAACGGCAGGATCAACAACATAATATTTTCATTATTATAATATTAACATTGAGACTCCCCGTTGCGAACGGCAGGAGTTACATACGGTCAAAAGCATGGATCATGATTTCATAGCGAAGAACAGTATCATAAGTGAACATACATTTAAGCACACACACTCAAAATGGAACTCCCCGTTGCGAACGGCAGGAGCAACGAACAATAAATGAAATTAATTGACATCTAAATTTTCAACAGCAGTTACACAATTTTATGGGAAAAAATCATATGTGTATTGTCCACACTCATGATGAGGCTCAGAAAGGACACATCTTGCACATGAACCAGCCAGCTAAAGCTATCTTCCTTTCTCAGCACACACACACACACCTCAGGACAGTGCGTGCTACACGCTATGGCTCCATGTTTCACCTCTCTCTCTCTCTCTCTCTCTCTCTCTCTCTCTCTCTCTCTCTCTCTCTCTCTCTCTCTCTCTCTCTCTCTCTCTCTCTCTCTCGACGACGACGACGACGACGACGACGACGACGACGACGACGTCGATTTTTGACAACAATGATGATGACGAAAAAAAAAAAAAAAAAAAAAAAAAAAAAAAAAACGACGACACAAAGGGTGCATGGACCGTGAGAAAACAGCAATAAAGAAGTTTGAGACCGGAGATCATCTATCAGGTTAAACATTAGTTTGTAGGTTTGGATCGATAAATCCCACCTAATTCTTCTCGCTTTTAAAGAAGGTAACCAAAGAATTCCATTCTGTCTGAATAAGCGTAATGTCTTATATCGGTAACCAAATTAAATTACTCTTCAATCTGTGACCACTTTCCAGTGCAGCATACTGTTTTTTAAACTTGGGGTACCATACTGTAATCTCATAGGGCCTAAATCGTGTTTTATATATAAAAACTGAACAGTTGTTTGTCACTTAAGGAAAATACGTCCATTTTGTTAAGTCTCTCTTTTATCAACTGTGCTTTAAATGTGTTTGCAAGAGGAATGGAACTTGCAGACGGATTACAAACTATTTAAAATCCGTCCAAACCTGAAAGAGTTTTTATCATGTTCCCGAAGCAGCCGTAAAGAAGAAACAGTCTAGTGGCGTATGCATACAGGTCACTCGTTTTACATCAACTCTTATCTTTTAAAAGGTGAAGAAGCTCTCCGTGGTGCATTCCATGTCATGTGCAGCGAGACGTATTCTTTTAGAGCGTTGGGACTTGCATCATGTGAGACATAAATATTTTACAGCAGACTCCATGAAAACCTTGTTCAGTGATGCCCCCACCAACTGTGATCCCTTGATTTTCTAGAAAAGATTAACATTTTTCGTCTGATGTAAGATTACACAAAATTTCCCGTGTGTTTTAGGTGTGTTTTAGAGGGTGTAAATGAGTTTCTTATATATATACATACATATATATGAATGACTTGTGGGTTCACTTCAGCGCGGTGACAGCTCTGATATAGTCCTTTACAGTCGACTGGGCTATAAGCAACATTACCTTACGCTTAGGTAAGATAATGTTGCTTATAGCCCAGCCGACCACAAAGGGCCATATCAGGGCTCAACTCACCAGACATCCAAAAAAAAAAAAAAAAATACACGTCTCTTTTAAAATACATCTTTCAAAAACGCACCAGAAATTTTGTGAAAAATCTTTCTTCCTTAAAATCTTACATAAGATGAAAAATGTTAATATCTTTCAGAAATTCAAAGGTCATGTCAGGTGGGACATCTCTGAACAAACTTTTCGTGGAGTCTGCTGTAAAGTGTTTATGTCTCACATCGTGCAAGTCCCAACACTCTAAAAGAATGTTTCACTGTGAGTGGAACATGACATGGAATGCACCACAGAGCTTCTTCACCTTTCAAAAGATAAGAAAGAGTGTAAAACGAGTGGCCTGTATGCAAACGGCACAAGACTGTTTCGTCTTTACGGCCGCCTCGGGAACATGGTAAAGACTCTTTCAGGTTTGAACAGATTTTAAATAGTTTGTTATCCATCTGCGAGGTCCATTCTCTTGCCAGAGGTCCTTGACATAAGCCTGTGTTTGGGTTTCAGATCAGTGTGAGGAATAGACAACCTGCCCAACTTTTCCTTTGTGGCACTCGTGGCAAGTTGATCAACCACCTCGTTGCTCGAATGTTCACATGGCTGGGAACCCAAGCAAAAACTATTTTGTATCCATCTGATTTCAGAGAGATGTACAGTTCAAAAACTTTCAGCAGCTGAGGGTGCTTGAGATTACGGCTGGCAATGGCCTCCAAAGCAGAAAGGGACTCTGATGAAATGAGGAAATCTCTATGTTTGGATTTATAGACCATTCTAAGAGCCAGAGCAAGGCTGCCAGCTCAGCAGTGTAGATGGAGCTATCGGTGGGAATGTGTTCGGTATATGTGTGAGGGGGATCTGTTGCACAAAACACAGCAGAGGCAACTCTCTCCTCAGATTTGGAACCGTCAGTGAAAATTCTTTTGAAGGAGGGAAACTGTGAACACAGTTCAGCAAAAAGGGCTTGCACGCCAAGGAACTAGTGGAATCTTTCCGTTACGAGGCTAAGTCAAGCCGGATCTCTGGAGTGAAGAAAGTTCATGGAGGGTCATCAGGAAACTTGGATGAATCACAGACTACTCCAAGGTCTGTCTGTCTGCTTTGTTCAAATGGGGAAGAAGACGAATTCCCAAGGATGGAATGGAACTTGGGTGATCATCGAATTTCTTTTGGAACTTGGGGTCAAAAACACACAGTCATATGCAAGGTGTTGAGGTTTAGAAGAGATATTCAGACAAGAGTTCAAGGCAAGTTTCAATCGACGATTTGAGAGGGATGTTTTACCTGCCTCACCTTACCCTTACCTTTAAATGTGCTTATCAGATGATAGGTTGTGATCGACTCGACACCAAATTCTTTTCCAGGTTCACTGATTTAGAATAACAACTTTTTATCATCAGTGTTTCGCATTTTGTCTTGGCACTTCCGATTTTTCTTTTCAACAGTCTCTACGACTCCCCAGATTACATAACAAAAATCACATGAAAAATGAGTAATTAGGATCAACATTGAATTATGAAATTAGAGGAGAGAGAAAAGGGCCTCGAGCAGTTAATTGCCCGGATTACTTTCAAACTCGTCAAAAAGTTAAAAGAAGAACTACTATGCCGCCGAACGAGAGAAACAAACAAATTATCCTATAATTGTTTGTTTCTTTCTTTTACAGCATACTAATTTTCTTTTAAGCATTTAACTTTTCTTTTAAGTTCGTAATTTTTCTTTTCTTTAGTTGGTAATGTTTCTTTTTAAGTTTGTAATGTTTCTTTTAAATTTGTTTCAATTTCCGCCAGCTGTCACTTGACTTTGAAATGACCGTTAAAAAGTCTTAGGCGACATTTCTGGTGGAATCGTGTAATATATAACAAACGTGCCATGGTCATTTTCCCCCAGGAAATCCAAAAAAAAAACCCAGTGTGTCTGAAATCAGGTCTTATGACATTCACAATATTTTGGGTATTTGCATGGGAATCTGCTGCTGGGTATGGTATATATATATATATATATATATATGAAATCTCGATCCTTTGATCCTGTCTATACACAATTCCTCTCTATAGATGGGAAACTAAAGTCACTCTCAAAACAATCGAGACGATGTTGTCGTAGGTGATTTTATCCGAAAAACGAAAATTCGTGCTTCATTAATTGTTGGGACTTTTAAATGAACATTCATTATAGTTAATTTGTGCTTTGTAACTGATGAATATTTCCTCACAATTATCACTGTTATATTCACAACATATGCTCTCTTCAGACCGCCGATCTTTCAATCCAGAGCATTCTGATTCTTGGCTAAACTAAAACCTATATCATGTATTAAACTAAATGAGCTGTGTGGAAAACATTCATCGATTAATTAAATGTGTGGATAAAGGTCGATTGTCTTTGTCCCATCAATGGCTTTCACATCCATCCAAAAGGTCATCTTTTGATTCCTTTACTGCTGCATTTTGCCGATCTGGTGAGTTTGTGAACATTGAATACGATCCACCGGCAGTACAAAATTTCACGAGGCATAGCCCTCACCTGTGTGCTGGAATCGAAAGCGGAAACTACAAGGCTTTGTTGGGCCGATATCCTATCCACGCCTTAAGAAACGGGTGGGTGTTACGAGAGTTCAACCCGGATCTAAGTTGTCGAAGTGTGTAAACAATGCCCCTACACACACAGGTCGCCATGATGCGCATGCTTCTTCCATGTTGTGTCATAGTTTCAACAGTCTTAAAGTTTGAAGTTTCAGCATCGTCAAACGTAGATGATGAAGTGATCCCAAATGAGAAACTTACTTTCCCAAAAGGGCACTTGAGGCCTTTCGGCGAGAGTGGCTCTAAGCTACAAATAGAAGAGAGCACCGAATTTCCAGAACCTGTTGACTTTTTGCTGAAACATGTCAGCCGTTCAAAACCTCTCAAGTTGTCAGGGGTGGCCCGAAACTCAAGGGCAGTTCGACTGTGGACTGACGATTATTTGCTGGCATTGGATGTTTCCGCGGATTCAGTCGTTCAACTAGAGACCCGGAAAAAAGAAAACCGCCTCCAGCCAACAGAGGAAATGCATTTCCACCAGTTTCTCAAAATTTACAACCAGAGCGAGTACTACATGGTGGACGATGTTCCTGCTTTTCTCAGGTCCAGAATACGATTCATTCAGTCGATCGGTCAGCATGAATGCTGACTGCCCTGTCTCCATCTTTCATTTAGTCATTTATCTGATCTGATGGATTCGATGGATATGTTTAACAGAATATCAGCAATGTATGCCATGGCAAACTTTCATTTGCTATGTAAGAAATGTGTGTGGTTGACAAATCAGAAAAAAGTAAATAGGATTTTGAGCAAAAGTTAGCAGGAGAATGTAAAAACTAATCTAAAAGCTTTTTGGAAATATGTGCAGTCAGAAACAAAGGCAAGAGTAGGAATCAGTCCTTTGAAATCACAAGGTGGAAATATAGAGACAAAGGATGAGGACAAAGCAGAGATTTTAAAAACACTTTTTTTGCCAGTGTGTTTACACAAGAGGATAAAAGGAACATACCAGACGTAATGCCAAAATGTAAATCTAATGGTAAAGCTGTGTATGATGTAACTATTACCCTGGAACTGATTAAAAAGAAACTTGATAATCTAAATCCAAATAAAACGCAAAGACCAGATGCTGTTTCATCTTGCGTTTGAAAGGAACTAAGCACAGAACTAGCTAAGCCTCATAGTATCTTTTTAAATAAATCTATTGAGCAAGGAACTCTACCTCGCAACTGGAAAACTGCAACAGTAATACCTATTTTCAAAAAGGAAAGAAGAACTGACCCAGGAAACTACAGACCTGTAAGCATGACAAGTGTGACTTGTAAGATACTGGAGTCAATTGTAAGAGATGTTATTGTTAACCATAATTATGATGAATAATGAGCTGTATGCCAAATGTCAACATGGTTTTCGTCAAAGTAGATTTTGCATTACACAGTTGCTTTAATGGAAAACATTACTAAATTAATTGATAGTGAGATATAGTATTGACGTTTTGTACCTGGACTTTTGTAAAGCCTTTGATTTGGTCCCTCATGCCAGACTACTTAGTAAACTTAAAAGGTATGGTATACTGGGAAAAGTTCAGATTGGATTGAAGACTTCTTGAGAGATAGAACTCAGAACGTTAGAGTTGGCTCTTCTGTTCCTAGTAATGCTGATGTCATTAGTGGAATTCCTCAAGGCAGCATACCTGGACCTGTATTATTTACTATGTTTATAAATGACTTACCAGATGGGTTAAAAAGCACATGTAAGATCTTTGCTGATGATACCAAGTTGTGCAATTCACCATCCAAACACCATACAATGCAAAACGACATTGAGCTACTCATTAACAGGTCTCTAACACATGGAATTTGTACTTCAATGCATTCAAATGCAAAGTATTACATATTGGCCACAGAAACACAAAATTAAATTACAGTATGAAAGTTGGGGATCAAGAAGTTCAAATAACGTGTTGTGAAGAGGAAAAAAGACTTGGGAGTCATATTTGATGAAGACTTACTTTTTGACAGACACATTGCACAGACCGTAAAGAAAGCCATGCAGATGATTGGTATTATTAAGAGAACTTTTACATACCTGGACAAAGATACCTTTCTCAGACTGTATAAGGCAACGGTGAGACCAATTCTTGAATATGGCAATGTGGTATGGTAATTGGTATCCAAGCTAATACCAGACATTTGTGATTATTCATATGAAGATAGATTAAGGTACCAAAGGTTGCCATCCCTCAAAGCCAGAAGGATAAGAGGAGATCTAATCCAAACTTTTAAAATTTTCAGTAACCTAGATGATATTGATCACGCATTTTTTTTTTTTAAACCTGCACTAACCAATATAACCTGTAACAGTTGTGACAAAGTACAAATACAGCAATTTAATACATGTACTAATGTAAGGAAATATTCCTTCAGCAAGAGGAAAGCATCCATTTGGAATAAACTAACTCCTAACATCAAACGTGCACCAAATACTAACTCTTTTAAATATATCTTAAATAAATGTCAGCGAACCGCCCAGAGAAACGTGGACAAACGAGTCACAAGACAAACCACAACGCGTTTCAACCTCTTAGGTCTTCTTCAGGTGCAACAAACATGAAACAAATAACGAAAATGCACTTAGCTTTGATCGCATCTGTGTTCAGCGCAAGAAAGAAGGCGTTGAATGAAAACGTTTCATTCAACGCCTTCTTTCTTGCGCTGAACACAGATGCGATCAAAGCTAAGTGCATTTTCGTTATTTGTTTCATGTTTTGTTGCACCTGAAGAAGACCTAAGAGGTTGAAACGCGTTGTGGTTTGTCTTGTGACTCGTTTGTCCACGTTTCTCTGGGCGGTTCGCTGACATTTATTTAAGATTTGTTTAGATTTCCGCCTGCAGTCGTTTCACTTTGCAACTAGATCTTTTAAATATCTTATTGACAAGCATAAAACACTTACTGATATCATGTTGGACTTTGATGGTCGAAAATAAAAAACTGGGCTGGCTATAGACCTGACCAATAAACGAGTACACTAAGAAGGGGCATTTAAGCCGCGAGGCTATGATGAAATAAATCATCGCCCCTGAACCTGAACCTGAATGTTTGCCTGGAAGTAATGGAAATAATTATGCCTGATCAGTTAAGAGTTTGATTTTACAGAGAAGGTAAAGAAGATGATGTTTTTGATTAAAAAAAAAAAAAAGAACAACACACACACACACACACACACACACACACACACACACACACACATACAAGCATTAAGATTAACTGTGAAACTTAAGGCAGAGACCCCAAATTACCATACAGACTGTCAGAGTTTGATTAAATACAGTGTATCAGCTTCACAGCTAGATGTAAGGTGTTTGCTCAAGACTATTTGGAGCAAAATGACTGGGACTTGGAACAATATTTATTGCCCATACATTCGTATATTCATGTTTGTGGCATGAGGGAATATTGATGATTTTTTCTGTGCAAACTTGATTTCTGTGATCAAATTAGCCATTTACTAGAGAAGCTTTTAAACATTCTTCTCCTTCATCCTTGCACTTTACACTCCTTCTCAGCATCTTTTGTCTGTCTGCCTTTGTCTCAGCACCTAGTAAGTGGTCTACAACATCGTTTATACATATATTCTCTCTCACTCTCTCTCTCTCTCTCTCTCTCTCTCTCTCTCCTCCCCCCCCCCCCTCTCTCTCTCTCTCTCTCTCTCTCTTTCTTTTTTTTTTTTCCTGCACTGCAGTGAAATTGAGAATGGTAGAGAAGTTAATTTTTTTTTTTTTAATAATTATCTAGAGCTGTATGTCATTGCATGTAGACTGCCTCTGAGGTAGCTCAAATATCAGTATCTTTTGTCCGTTTTATCATGGCCCACCTGACCAGATAGGCCTTTTTAAGGCTGTCACTACACAGAAAAAAAAAATGCTGCCCAGAAAAGGAAACAAATAAAGATAACAGTTTAAAGATGAAGAAAAAGTTATAGGCAAGAAAATTATGGAAAAGTGCAGTGTTTTAAAAGTTTTCATTCACTCAGATGAAATTCCTACTTGTTTACTGAACAGTAACACCATAATTGACCTGGCTTCATATACACAGAAAAACAGCGAACAGGAAAAAAAAAAAAGAAGTAATAACCACAGCTACAAAATCAGAACAAAGGAAACATGAATGGAGAGAGGAGGAAAACATTACCAGCACTTGGTTTCGAGCAGGCAGGATTATAATTTCTTCTGAAAGACCCCCAGGTACTCCCACAGAGGCACGCTGCATGTATTCCAATTTTGTTTTAATGATGATAAGTCCAACAGTGTTTAAGACGACCAGAATATCATCCCAGATCTTAAGTGTCATTTAGTTACATCAGTATTTACAAGACTGGGTTCAAGTCAGATGAAAGGTAGAAGGAAAAATAAACGACAAACAAATATAAAAACCCCTATTACAGTGGAAGGAAAACCCTAAAATATACACCCAATTACAATGGAGCCTTTAATATGAATAACCTTCCAAAGTCCACAAGAATTGGTCATTCAAAGGCAGAGAATCTGTTCTGGGGGATACATCAAACATGTAACTCTGTATCAGAGAGATAACATTGTTGTATAAAAAAAAAAAACAACCAAAAAAAAAAAAAATTTTTAAAGGAAGGGAATGTTTATTCAGATGGCTTTTATTGGGAGTTATCTCTGCATAGTGACAACTGTTTATTAATGATGAATTAAGTGATGATAACAGGGTCTGATAAAGGAGGAAGGGTGCGGTTATTTTTAATGTGTAGGGGCTGTGTTTGTCCAGTGGACATTATTATCATCATTATGTTTAGTATTGTAATCCCATTTCTAGAAAGAAATTATGGAAGATGAAAAATAGACAGCCTGATAGGGGGAAAAATGTCTTAAAAGACAGTAAATGTGATCAAAGAAAAAGAAGTTGGATACCAAATGATACTGCTTTGGAGAGATATAGCGAAGGAAGACAAATAGAAAGAAGACTTTGGCCTTTTCATTTTTTTGTTCAAAGTCAGTTGTTAAACAGGTAATTATGATATGAATTAAAACAATACACTGTGTACGTTGTTGCTGAATTTATGTAACACATACATAGCATGGGATGGACTCAGACATACAAAATTGACAATCACTACACATTCACTGTTCAGTTTATGTAAATAAAGTCAAGTCTTGCATAGAAGCCATCTGAATACAGATTTATTATGTATAATTCAGTCTTATATGAATATTCTGGCTTTTTTTTTATTCGTTTTTAGTCAGCATTGATACAAAGATTGTTTAGCCTGTAATGTCATGAAATAAATAGCATGATATATATCTATATCTATAAATATATATAGGGAGAGACAAAGAGAGAGAGATATTGTTCTAAAAAGCCCGACTCAAAATACAGTTAGGCATTTCTCATTCATTAAACAAGTCAGTGTTTGCCAAAACCGTTGAATAATTGTACAATGCTAGAACATATCTGTAATGCTATCCTGCAGTGGGTTACAGAAATGGTGTCAATCAGAATTTAGTATGCCCATCATTTTCAGTCTTGTTTACTCGCAAACATGCGTGTTTAATTCCTAAGTGAAACTATTTCAGTTTCATAAAACGGGGGTATATTCACACATGTATGACTAATACAAAGTAGTTTATTCTTGCTTTGCTCTCAGGAAAAATGACAAAGTTTTTTTTTTGTTTGTTTGTGTTTTAAATAATCATGTGAAATAAACTGTCCATTTTCATGCTGAAGAATGCGCAATACTGTATAATACCTTTCTTCACATGTTTTACTTACAAACCCTTTAGTTCCTATCAATATAGTAATTATGTTAAAAAAAAAATAAAAAAAAAGTTTCACATGAGTTTTTTGCACATGCATTTAAAACTGTAGTTTGATCTATTCTAAGCTGAAACAATACATGGTGCACTTTTTTAATATCATCAAATACAGTAAGGTTGTATGCTGTGACACTTTTTGGTGTATCATTCATTTTATCAGTTTTCTGCAATTAAGTCAGTTTCTTGTGAACAAAGTTTTGTGATTTTGGTGGTCCAAGACTGCCTTTCATTGCACTTTGACGTGCATCTCCTTTGTTTATCGTGTCTTGCCTTCTGTCTGATAGAAATTTGTATTTAAAAAAAAAACGAAAAAAAAAAAGGCCTTGTACATGGATAAGGTCCAGACAAAATCAACTTGACTGAGTACCGAAAATTCAAAAATGATTTAGCATTGATAAAATCATTGATTTTTTACTGGATTATGTTGATTTCATCGTGTGTTTTTTCTTTCATTTTAGCTTAATGAACATTGGTGTATTTTCAGACCTGACGTTGGTACCTTGCAGTTTACAATGTGCGGAACTAATGGAAAAGGGTTTGGCATATGCGGTAATTGTCTTTAATTTGCTTTTGATAACATGTGTCTGTTTATTTACAGTATTGGTGATAGTTCATTTTTTTTTAATGTCTTTTCATTTATATAATTTTAAATGTGTGTGTGTTGTGTGTGTGTGTGTTTTCATGTGTGTTAACAAGATTGAATACAGCTGGTTTTTTCTTTTAGAAGATGTATTTTAAGGAGTTGTGTGAATGAATGACTTGTGTGTTGATTTTAACGTGGTGACTGCCCTGATACAGCCCTTTGTGGTCGGCTGGGCTCTAAGCAACATTACCTTACCTTACCCTCTGAATGCTTATATATCCATTTGCTTATAGATCAGTGTATAATTAAAAACAAAGCAAACAAACATATGTGAAAAAGGAAGCAGACTTCATGACTTTCTTTTTCCAGAAAGGATATTGCTTACTGGGTATCCATTAGCGAATGAACTAAACTGTGTGTTTTGTTGTTTCAGCTCATGTGGTTTAGCAGCGGTGGAACCAAATCAGTCGTCCACACCGATGCCTATGACAACATTAACTGTCTGATACGTGGAGACAAAACGTTTGTCCTGGTTGACCCAGCGCGGGACAGGGACAAGGTAACTGTGCCAGATTCTGATGGCATCATGTTCATGATAAAGGGGAGTGAAGCTGAGAGGAGGGAAGATGGGGAGGGATGTTGGAGGGTGGAGTTAGGTGAGGTAGGGCTGGTGGAGAAGTTGGGGATGGTGGAGAAGGGCAAAGGGGTTGTATGTAGGCCAGTGTGGAAGTTTCAGAGAAAAAAAGAAATCACTGTTTTTATTAGAAAGGAAAAGTATGTACATGTGCGTAGGCTGTCGAATTAGAGGAGTCGGAGGATTCAGTCATTGAAAATAAGTGAAAACAAGTTACAAGCAGGATGTTTTGTTGTCTTATTGAAAATGAATCATTCTTACATAACAGAACTTGCAGAATTAAACATATGTACACATATGTAGACTCTCTCTCTCTCTCTCTCTCTCTCTCTCTCTCTCTCTCTCTCAGTACAGACATTCTTCACACCGATCAGCCCACGGCCGTTCTCCTCCCAGCCCTCTTCCCCAACTGAACCGACGAGTGACTCAACTAGAGCAGTCTGTCAACTCTTTGTCTGCATATTCCATTTTTGATGATGATGAATTTACTTCTGTGATTGAAAATGTGAAAACCGCCACTAAAAATGAACTGCGTATATAAACATTGTCGATAAATTTAATTCCATATGTTTCTAAAATTGATGATCTTAATTCTGTAATAACTGATTTGGGTTCTCTTAACAGACAATTGATCAAAGAAAACCACTCTATAAAATCACAACTAGGTTCTTTACAAAACGAAATAAAGAAAATCAGAACAAAACAGAATGTGTCTGTGCAACCACTGGCACTCAGACATCAGAAGACTACTGTCTGTCTCAGTCTTCCTGGAAGCAAAATGCCAGCTCACAAACCGACACTCCTTGGTGTTGTTCAGACACTAACAGTGTCAGCACAAAGACTGAAATCCTTCCCAGCTGCCCAGTGCCGGACACACTGTCCCCAGTTGTTGACAGTGCTGAACAGTCCATCAAAGAAATCACAGCCCCTGATAATGGTCTTTCACCAGGACTGAATCAGACTGACCGTGCACAATCCAAAGTCCAGGCTGAATCCAATACTAGAATATCTGCTGACTGTGACAACACAAAGAGAGTTCAAATCCCCCTCTCCGACTACCCTCCTGTCACAACAAAGATGATACCAATTTACATTACTCTGTCCAGACTTCCAACCTCTATTCTGTTCTTTCTAATTCTGACACTGAGACAGTGTCTGATGTCAAATCTCAGTACACAGCTGGTAAGCTGAAGGAAGATATCCCAATGGCCAAGTCAAAGCCCTCTTCCCACCCTTCTCCCATGGAAACTTTAAGTCACATGTCCGTTCCCAGCAGAGCGACAGTTTTTACTGATAGGAGACTCCACTATTCGTTTCATGGATCCAAAACGTTTAGCCCCTAGACAAGAATGACTTTTTAAGATATGTGTCCCTGGAATGTCAATAAAAGATCTCCACGCATGGTTCCTTTCCATACCAGCATCCACATCCTTAACTGACCTCATAATCCATGTTGGTGTAACTCTTTGCCCGTCAGGTGTCGTGTCCTTTGATACCTGGTCTGAACTCATCCTTACATGTTGCAAAACTTTTCCCAATGCTAACATTACTTTCAGCTCTATCCTGCCAGCTAAAGGGAAACACTCTTTCAATAATGCTATAATCCGTCAAATAACACCCTTAGAGATGCCTGCAATCATCACAGAGTATGTTTTATTGATCACTTTCCCTGTTTTTATTCAGATCCAACTTTATACAGTGACACAATCCATCCCAGTGCGAGAGGCACGCCGCCAGACTCGCGCAAAATCTGAAAACACTGTGGCACAATCGTCCTCGTTCTGACAACTACTACTTTTCCAGTGCTCCCTTCCCCAATCGAAAACGTTCTGCAGGCTATACGCAGCAAAGAAATATATCTGAACCCTGTCGTGAACCCTCTTACTATCAATTAAGATCAGATGCCTTTCCTCCAATTTCGTCTTTCGATCATTACCCCCCCACTTTACCCCCCAGAGCGTCCCCTACAGAAGGCGTTCTAGATTTTATCAGCCTCCAAAAATCATACTCATACCTTCCCATCCTTGTCTAACGCACCTCATGGCGCTGTTTTTCATAGAAATCCTAATGTCCCGCCTGATAATCAATATCGTTTTAGCCCCACACACCATGGAATAGATAAGACATCCACGCCCCTCTTTCACCCCTATGCGGAGCGCTTACTTCGGGCCGCTTCACATCTGTTGTTTAATCAACAGTCTGTGCATAATTATCCACCCCCACAATAACTTTCATAATGTTCTTTGTCATTTTTACGTTTCACACTACTGTTTCAGTGATTAACGTTTGGTGCTTACATTTTCACGTGCAAAAATATATGAATATATGTTCGTAAAAGTATGGTTGAGCGCTCGTATATATGCATGTGTGTGTGTGTGTGTGTGTGTGTGTGTGTGTGTGTGTGTGTGTGTGTGTGTGTGTGTGTGTGTGTGTGTGTGCGCGTGCATGCGTGTATCTGTGTGTGCAGGTGTGTGTGTGTGTGTGTGGGGGGGGGGGGGGGGGGGAGAATATGTGCGTGCGCGCGTCTGCCTGGTTTAATAAGTCTTTGCGATTACCTAAGCGCGCGCGCGTATAGTGTGTGCATGCGTGCGTGCGCGCGCATGCGCGCACGTGTGTGTGTGTGTGTGCACGTGTGAACAAAGTGCTTGACATGTCTATGTTTTTTTCAGGCTCTCGGACCAACGTAGTATGCCTAATTGTTTGATTCATTTGTTTGATATTGTGTCTTGCAGCTCACATATTGGATGCGTTTCGAGGCTGTTCTCAGTTGCGATTGTATTGTCCTACATTAAAAGGCTTTTTGATTTTGTGCAAAATCGATATTTCTAAGCATATCTTCTTCATATATCATATCTCTCTCTCTCTCTCTCTCTCTCTCTCTCTCTCTCTCTCTCTCTCTCTCTCTCTCTCTCTTATATTCACTGTAATATCATCATTGCATTCCTAAGATCGCCAACTATCAGTGACGGATTTGTGACTTTTTTTTGTGTTATTGACAATTTGTGAAGATTTGTATATTTGATTCCTATTTCATCTGTACTACTACCATTTACTGCCTTTTTTGTGTTTGCGTAGCCTCTTGTAGAGATAATTTAACCGTGCAGTTTGCACTTAAAGTGGATATATTTCTTCATTTTGTATTCGTTACTATAGGTACAATTGGCATCTGACACTGCTTCTGTATTCATTGTGGCTAAAATGTCTAATACCCTTAGGACATGGCCATCTAAGGATGGGCTTAGAGTTGGTTTTCTGAATATTAATCATATCATAAATAAATTGACTGATGTATCCCGTATCTTAGATAACTCTGGCAAACATTTCCATGTGTTTGGTTTTGCAGAGTCAAGATTGTCCAAACATATAAGCGACTCTGAACTATATATACCAGGATACAGTATCATACGTAAAGATCCACACTTACTATGGATACAGGTTTAGTTATCTACGTCCATCAAAGTGTTAACTTTAAAAGGATTAATCCTACAAACTATTTTAACATAGAATCATTATGGATACAAATTAATTCAAATGCTCAAAACCTCTTTCCGTTGGATTTGTGTATAGAAATCCTGCGAGAGTGCAGTTTGGCGTGATAACTTTATGCTTCTGCTAGAGGATTTATGTTCCACTACTCATGAATTAATATTAGTGGGAGATTTCAACATTGATCTTTTGAAGCCAAACAAGTCCTGGATACAAATGGCGGAAACCTTTCACCTTTCGCAATTAATTGATAAAGTTACAAGAATAACTGCCTCTTCACAAACACTTATCGACCACATATATACATCTGAAGCATGCATATAGCGGAAATTTGTTCACCGAATTATGCTTGTAGTGACCATCTTCCCATATGCATAACATGGATGAAAAAAGGTGTTAAAGTTAAAAAAAATTGTCACACTTTAATTGAATACAGAAGTTTTTTTTTCCTGTTTTGCGATTCCGATAAATTTTTATGTGATTTAAAGAATTCCCACATACACGACGTCTATCAGTTTACTGATCTGGACGAAGCATTTGAAGTTTGGTATCACAATTTTTTAAATGTTTACGACAAACATGCACCTTTGAAACAAGACGTGTTAGAAGTAACCCTAAAGTGCCCTGGCTTACAGATAGTGTGAAACATGCCATGGACTTACGAGATGTACTGTTTCAAACGGGACCGAAAGAAGAATTTAATAAGCAAAGGAATCTTGTTACATATTTAAAACGTGCAGCTAAAAAGAACTACTTTCATAATCTTGTGTCGTCAAAAACTGACAGTAAGTCGATTTGGAAAGCCATAAATCAATTAACCAATAATAAAGTCGCTACCTCTAAATCTATATCAGTCAGCAATATGTCGCCTGACATAGTCAACAATTTTTTCTGTGAAATAAGTAGCACAACTGTAAAGAAAGATAAATCTGCCTATAACGACTTAGAGACTGTCCATGAATTCTGTAATTCACAAGACATTTCCTCTGATTTAAACGTACCTTTAATGGCAGTGCATGAAGTATACAATGCACTCACTCATTTAAAGCAAACATGTTCACGAGGACTGATGGTATTGATAGTAAAATTCTTAAAATCTCAGCACCAGTTATTATTTCTGAAACCCTTACGTACATCTACAACTTGTGCATCTCAAAAAACAAAATTCCAAAGGCATTTAAAGTTGCAAAAATTTATTCCCTTATATAAATCAGGAGACCATTCAGAGCCTTCTAATACAGGCCTATTTCTCTATTACCTGTCTTGTCTAAACCCTTAGAAAATCACATTAAAAAGTCTATTCTCCATCATTTTAATTTACAATCTTTTTCATCCGACCAGTCAGGTTTCAGAGCAAACTTCTCATGCCATACTGCATTGACATCCTTAGTTGACAAATGGTTGACTAATATCAACAATGACAAAATCACTGGTGCTCTCTTTGTTGATTTCACTAAAGCCTTTGATGTACTTGACCATGCACTCCTTCTAAAAAAACTTAAGGTCTATCGTTTGTCTACTGATTCATTAGAA
>JADBJO010001146.1:70000-150000 GCA_016801955.1 Conus betulinus | reverse complement strand
TTTGCCACAAGAAATTTTCCATATCAGTTAGTGATTATGTCCAGTACTTTTCATATGTAGTTTTGAGTTTGAAGATGTTTCAGTCCCGATATGTGGTTGTTTGGACTGTAAGCAATTACTCAAAATTGTTGATGGTTGCTTTTATAGATTTTTTTCTTTGATCTGTTATTGATTTTTTTTTAATAACTTATTGTCGCAGCCATTAAAATAAGTGAAATCTAGATCCCCTGTGTCTTCACGCCCCATAAAGTCATGTTGCAGTGTTTCATCCAGTTAAAGAATACAATCTTCTTCTGTTCTCCTTTAACTCTGTGGGAAGTCATTGGGGCACCATACTGAAGAACAGCTCCCCAGGTACCTCCAGAAGAGAGTATAACATGTTATGTTAATTATGACATGTTAATCATAACATATGTTAATCATAATATATTGTGTTAATCATATCTTGTTGTGTTAATTAGCATCTTGTGTTAATGTTTGGTTAGATTTTGCAAACAAAAGAGGTATTCATGTAGATTACTTGCAATGTTCTAAAGCATATTTGTTTGGAATAACCATTGGTACCTGACATATCAAGTGCTTTTATCTTGTTACTTTTGTCATTTTTTTTTCACTAGCTTTGTTCAGTGTGGTTTCGTTTGTTTTGTTCTTACATTGTGAAATAAACTTCCACATGTTTGCATAGATGCTCACTTAACTTTTTACCTTAAATTCAGCATTGAAAAAAAAAAATCAGTCTCTTAGATCATTCTGGTTTTAATACTTTCTTTTTCAGCCTCTCAAAATCCAGGATACTATTTATAGTCAAGCCAACCACAAAGCCCGTATTGAGGTTGATTTAAGACTATGTGTACTACTGTTGGCTTGTTATGACAGTGTTTGATGTGTGTGAGTTTCTGGATATATATCATTTTGTGAATGTGATTAACAGTGAAGTTGGTGAGATTGTTATTTTAGACATCAATCAGTCCTTCAAATGAGACTGTAAACAGAGGTTCCGTGTGTGAACGCATGCATAACATCTTGTGCACACATAAAAACCCATCTCCAACTTTTGGAAGAGAAGGCCATATTGGCCGTTGGTATGGTTGACATGTTACACATAGCATGCACCTTCCCTGAAGTTGGAGTATGGCTGCCTTAATGGCGGGATAAAAAATGGTCATACACACAGAACTCCACTCCCTTTGTTGGGCATATGGGTTTAATGCTTGCCTGTCTATGCAGGGAGTGTCCACAGAAGTATCAGCCAGTGTAGGTAGAAGAAGAAGGAGAAGAAGACATCCATTATAGTGGCGGCATTAGAATGGAAGTACATGAGACTTTGATAATCGATTTTTTTTGTTAATGTTTTTCTTGTTTGTTTTTTCATAAGAATCTTGAGCTCAGTACAGACAAATTGCATGACTAGTTCTGGATTTAAGTGTTGTTATTAATTTTTGTGCTCTTGTTCCCAGGATCCATCAGGTTCGATCCTATCACAGTAATGTGGCAGTCAATTTCTGGTGGGACCACTATGCTTCTCTTGATCTCCAGCAAGCAGGTCCAGTCTGTCAGGAGAAATGCGACCCAAGTCTCACTTTGGACCAAGTGGAAACCACTGGTGTTGACAACTTGATGGAGAGTTATGAAAACGTCAGGTTAGATTGTCTTCTCCTGTTTTCTTGTCTTTCTTTTTTTTTTTTTTTTTTTTTTTCAACATGTTTCCTCTTTCTTGTTGATCAGTGATAGGTCCTTATACTCATTAGATCCAGGCAGAAGACTTGCTGGACTGTTGTAGAGTTTATCCTGTGAGAATTATATCTACTGCATACAACGAGAGGAAGAGTAGGTTTTGACTTACTGCGTCAAATTCCCTGGGGAACATTGGACTGCAGCAAAGTTTCTCCTTTGTGTAGCTCACTATGGTTGGAATGATTGAAGCCCTTCTTTGTTTTTCACAGCTCTGCTTGTAATGGTTGAAACTCCTCATCATATCACTAGCTCTGGTTGTAATGATTGAAGTCCTCATCATGTCATTAGCACTGGTTGTAATGATTGAAGTCCTCATCATGTCGTTAGCACTGGTTGTAATGGTTGACATCCATCATCATGTCACTAGCTGTGGTTCAAATGGTTGATGTCTTCATCATGCTCTGGTTGTCATGGTTGAAGTCCTCATCATCCGTAGATCTGGTTGTCATGGTTGATGTCCTCATCATGTCACTAGCTCTGGTTGTCATGGTTGATGCCCTCATCATGTCTCTAGCTCAGGTTGTAATGGTTGGTGCCCCTCATCATGTCTCTAGCTCAGGTTGTAATGGTTGATGTCCTCATCATGTCCGTAGATCTGGTTGTAATGGTTGATGCCCCATATCATGTCTCTAGCTCTGGTTGAAATGGTTGAAGCTCCTCATCATGTCTTTAGCTATGGTTGAAGTCGCTTATCATGTGACTAGTTATGGTTGAAAATGGTTGAAGCTCCTCATCTTGTCACTAGCTATGGTTGAAGTCACTTGTCATGTTGCTAGTTATGATTGAAATGGTTGAAGTCCCTCACCATGTTACTAGCTCTGATTGTACATATGAACCCCTTCATTCTCCTCACTAGCTCTGGAAAGGAAACTGATGGTCTTGAACTAATGTCAACACTCTCATACACTTGATGAATAATCAGTCGTACAGAAAGTGTGTGCTTGTTGCTGTACTGGACTTGTTATTTTGTTTTGTCGTTTGCTTGGTTCTACCAGCTGAAGACATTCTAGGGTAGGGATGAGGATGAGGGGGGGGGGGTCGCCTAGTCTGTGCATCCTTACAGGCAAATGCCAGGCCATCTCATGCCTTTCATACAGTGAGAAGAATGCCTGTAACAGGACTCCCACTTTTCCAGTGAATTTCTGGCAATAAAAAAAATGAGAAACTGCGTAACAAATATGCATGCATGCACTCATGTGCATGCAGGCACACACACACACACACACACACACACACACACACACACACACACACACACACACACACACACACACACACACACACACACACTCAAGAAATCAGGCAGAAGGAAAGAGTGGCAGCAGAATCATCAGAACACTGGTTGCATTTTTGGTATGCTAGGCATTTTGAGATCTTGTGTAAATTTTGTAAGAGCAGGCTGTCGCCATTTATCTGCGAGTTAGAAGGCAAAATGATATCATGCTCTCATGTCATGTGTCAGCAAGATGCAGAAAAGGTGAAAGAGATGGGGGGAAAGGCTGTGTGAGCAATTCTTCTTGCTTATGTTTGGATCAAAATGTGGATGACCATCAGATTTATGCAGAGTGCACCATTTTGAATGCTACTTTCAAAAGTTTTTAGGGTGATGGGTAATGGAGGAGGTGGTAAGAGGGGTGGAGGGCTCACACCCGTAGGCAAGCGTTTGGATCTTCTAGAATTTTCAGGGGTACTTGGCATTTCCTCAGTAGGAGCTCAGGTGTACAGCTGTTGCTGTTTTTCATCCACCGGGCCATGCAGGTAGTCACTTTCCATGCCCAGAGGGTTACAATCTTTCTTGTGATAAAACCACACCTTCTTTTAAGGAAGATGAAAGTTATTGTACCATGTAACACTGCACTTGATGACAAATGATTTCACATGGAAGGTGGGGGGGGGGGGGGGTTGAGGTTGGGGTCCTGCTGAACTTCTGGAGTTGATAGCATGACAGATTCTTCGGAAGATAAGATTTTTCTCTCGTAGTTTTTAAGAACTGTTAATACTTCTACTGGGAGGCTTGTTTACATCAGCATCTAGTGATTTGTTCGTTTGTTTATCCCCAACAAAAGAACCTATTGTAACTAAACTCTGTCAAAAGATGGAAGGTGGCCCTGGGATGTTGTTGTTGTTGTTGTTGTGGTACCCTGGCTAAAATACTCCATGGATCATCCAAACAGCTGAAGTATTTGAACACTATGGTACAAATGCATCAGCTGGGGGGGGGGGGGGGGGGGGGGGGGGGGGGGGGGGGGGGGGGGGGTTTTTTTCTGTTTGTTTAGTTAAAAAAAAAAAAAATTCAGATGACTTGAATGAGAAAATTTATTTTTGTGTATCCCATGTAGTTATTTGCTATTGTTGTGTTTCATGTAGTTGGTGACCATTTTGTGTCTCATTTAATTAGTAACTTTTTGTGTGTCTCATCTACTTTTTAACAGTTTTCGCATATCATCTAGTTATTTACTGTTTTTACTTCTCACTTGGATATTTACTGTTTTCGCATCTCATCTAGCTATTACCATTTTTGTGTCTCAACCACTTATGAACTGTTTTTGTGTCTCTCACCTGTTTATTGTTTGTACTTTTCATGTATCTTCTTGTTGTTAACTGTTTTGAATCACATGTAGTTGTTAAACTGGTTTTGTGTCTTATCTATTTATCCACTGTATTGTGTCTCACAGGGGACTGGGTGCTTGAACTTGTCATGGATAATCCTGCCACTGAACAAGAGCTGGCTGACATAATCCGTGATGTGAGTATGTAGAACTTTTATTTCCCTCTGCATAACAGAAACCATTTTTTTTAAATACACAGAACAGGAAAGATTGGGTTTTGTGTGGTTGGTCGATGGATCAGTTGGTTGGTTAATGATTCTGATGGCAGTGGAAGTTCCAAGTGATGTAGATATGATAACTGATTTCTGCTGCTGTGATCAGCTTCGTTTTTGTTGTTTTCAGGAGGATAGATAGATGAACGAATAAACTGATGAATATGTATGTGCTGTTTCAGGACATTCCATCAGAGGCAGATGATACGGCCAGGAAGGTGAGTCGAGAAAAACTGTTAATTCCTTTCATTTCCGATTCATGATCAACAAGGATGTGTAGAAATGGTGCCATACTTGTTTGAAGAAGAAGAAAAAAAAGGATTTTTCCTACTGAAAGTAGTTTTATGATATACTTAACTGTCCAAACAAATGACCAGTGCCTTATCTCCTACTATGTGGAACACAATGACACAAGGAATCCCCCCCCCCTTCCCACCCAAATAATGTGGAGAGCTGGGAGCTAACTCTACTCAACCTACTGGAATAACATGGGTGGTCTGCGCAGATTGACTCGCAATCAACTTGCTTCACCAAAACAGTTTTCTCCTCTTTTCACAGCTGCGGGGAGGAAGGAGGGTGTCCTAGCTGTTTGGATAGGTAAGTATGTTGTAAAACTACTTTTAGTAGGAAGTCCTTCTCTTCATCTTCATACTTACCTGTCCAAACATATCCAAGAATATTGAAAAGGATGGTGGGATCACACCTGGGAGACAGAAGTTCAAACTCAAAGTGTAAGGCTGCTCTCAAACTCAACCCAGAGCTTGATGCCAGAATCAAAATGGTTTACAGTAATGATTCCTGGAGGCTTAAGGATTCTCCCCCCCCCCCCCCCCCCCCCCCCCCTATGTAATGAACAACCAAAAATGGAAATGAGTCAGAATCAGGAAAAGGAGAAGACCCCTGAAATCAGCCTGGCACAGACATGTCTCAACGAATGTCTTGTAGGTTAGTAATTGTTCGCACTGAGACACAAGATATAGCGCAAAAGATTTGTCAACCAGTGTGCATTCACATCAACTTGAAGTCAGTATGGTAGGGCCAATGGGCACTGTATATGTCTGGGCATATGTGGGCACAAAAGTTTCAGAGGTAAATTTGCCACCAGTGTCCAAACAGAACTCTAAGTGTTGCACAGACTTTTGCATGTGCGAAAAAAAAAAAAAAAAAGCTTGTGAATGGGTAACAGTATTCTGTTTCGGAATCTCCATTCGTTCTGTTTGGCACTGTTTATGTAAAAAGATGGATTGGTACTGTTTGCTTAAAAAGATGAATGAGCACTGTTTACTTCAAAAGATGGATTTTTTGGTGTACTAGATGGGACAGAGACGATCAAAAAAAACTCATGTGGTTTGATCTGTTCTCTTCATAAATCTTTGATTTCTTTCCAGTTTTTCAACTTGCTGGATTTGAACCACGATGGAGTGTTCACCACAGAAGAGCATGCTGAGGTTCCCATTGAGGTTGGTGTATTTAACCATTGACCAGTAACAATTTTTGTGAACCTTTGACCAATATGAATATATTGTAAAGCGTTGTCATTGTTGCTTTGTATGGGTTTCTTTGTAGTTACAAGCCAAAAAAAAAAAAATGATTTGTTGAAAATATGAATACAAACATATGATTAATTTCTGAAGAAGAATTTCAGTTTGTCTCTGTTTAACTTTGTGGTTTATGTGTCTTCAGACATGGCAGATGATTCAAGAAACACATTGCCTCCGTAATACATTTGATGGAAGCCGGAACTGAAGAGGAACCAGAAATGGAGGGGACCAGAGATGAACTGTAAAGACAGTCTCTAGATACAGGTTTTGGCAGTTAAAAACCAACACTCTTACTTTTTGCATTCCAGTAAAAAGAAAAAACGAAATAGGTGTTTTTTTTTTTGTCCAGTGACAATGTTGATGAGCAACAGAATGCTCTTAGAATTGTATTTCAGCTGAGGGACTTTTTTTTTCCTATTTGGTTTACAAGAACATTTACAGCTTTTTTTTTAATAGTAGTTCATACCAGCAATCATATGACCTTGGTCAGCCTTAAACATGTCATTTGGGGTGAGTCATTTCTCTGGCTGTTGCTGTGTGCATGGGCTGGCTAGGAGTTTCCTTATTTAAGGGAAAAGTCTTTGCTTGTTCTGTGTTCCGTGTGTGTGTATAAGTTCTAGGTGAATTGATTGGTGTTATAAGCAGCTTTACTTAGAGTTAAGGTGTGTAGTTGTTTCACACCTTTTTGCAAAAGTTGCCTATCATATTTATCATTTGATAGCCCTTTTTTGTAAATAAAGCAAAAATTAAAGGTTGGAACACTTGGACAAGCAATTGGACAGCCAAAGAAAAATCTGAAGTTTGAGTGCATTGTGGTGATGCTCTCCGGAGAGGGACTGTCACACGCGCTGGTTTCATAACTAATCAAATGTCTGCCATCTGTAGGGTTCTTAGTAGGTGGTGTCCTGTGTATTTTGGCTCAGAACAGGCACCACTGAACACCAAAGTGACTCGGCAGCAGTGCAGTGTCTCCTCTGGTGGGTTGCCTCAAGATGATTTGACATTGACGTTTACTTTCCTAGTGGATTGCCACTGCTGGAGTTGCAACGGGACAAACTGAAGTGTGACTGTGGGCAGGAAACAGTATGAGTGGCGTGGGCTAAAGCCATTAGACTAGAGTGACATGGAAGAGGAGACAGCTAAAACAAACTAAAAAAAAAGTTTGTGTTGGGGAGAAAAAATGGGGGTTTAGGGGGTTGGATCGAGCTTTGGAAATGGTGTTACCCTGATGTGATGAGGATAAATGTTCTTACATGTCTAAAGTAAACTGAACCTGTAGACTGCTGTGAGTTATCTACCCTTTTTGGTTTGCTACATCTCGGAGCAAAAGCTGCATTGTTGTTAAACCCATGTGCTGTGAGAGCAGCTCAGAGAAATGCACACACACACACACACACACACACACACACACACACAGAAAACAAGATGATACATATTTTTTTTATTGACAGAACTAAGGTAGAAATCAATGTTCTATCGTTTGACTAGTTTTGATGTGTTCTGTGTGCTCAGTGTTGTCATTTCTGTTGGGCGATTCAAGTCATAAGCAGCATTCGTTTGGAGATATGAGCGTGTGTTTCTTTCATCATAGGAGCAAGAGTTTCCCAGCTTCTTTGATATGTACAGTGTATTTCCATTTTACTGCCGTCCACATGGCCAGTAGGTAAACGAAATGCTTGAGCACACTTCAGGCCCTCTCCTCACACATGGAGACAGATAACACAAACTATTTAAAAGTCCATCCAAACCTGAAGGGAGTCTTTACCATGTTCCCAAGGTGGCTGGAAAGAAGAAATGGTTTTGTGCCATTTGCATACAGGCGACTTGTTTTACACCCATTCTTATCTTTTAAAAGGTGAAGGAAGCACTGTGGTGCGTTCCATGTCATGTACCACTCACAGTGAAACATATTCTTTAAGAGAGTTGGGACTTGCATGATGTGAGGCATATAAACACTTTTCAGCAGACTCATGAAAACCTTGTTCAGAGATGTCCCACCCCGATGTGATCTTTGAATTTCTTGGGGGGGATTAACATTTTCATCTAAGATTTTACGGAGGAAAGATTTTTTTAACAAAATTTCTGGTGTGTTTTGGGAAGGTGTGTTTTAAAGAATTGTGTGAATTACTTTTTTTTTTTTTTTTTAAATAATGACTTGTAAGTTGACTTCAACACAGTAACAGCCCTGATACGGCCCCTTACGGTCGGTGGGCTATAGGCAACATTACCTTAGCTACCTTCCTTATCTCCATCCACTGAGCATGTCAGTCAACTGTCAGCAGACTTAACTCTAGAACAAAAGTTTCAAAATGGAGTGACTGAGGACGGAAAATGAAGCAAAATTTGAAAAGAGAGGGGGTTAGTTACCGCCAAGGACACAGGCAGAGTACAGGACTAGACAAAATGCATTTCGACCTCTTGGGTCTTCTTCAGGCGAAAACAAATCACATTTAGGACAGTGACAAAGAACAAGGAAGCACTTTGCCCGTTTCCGTCTGGCGGCCATTTTTGACTGGGAGACGAACAACAGGTGAAGCAGCTAAGTGGTTTCTTGTTCTTTGTCACTGTCCTATATGTGATTTGTTTTCACCTGAAGAAGACCCAAGACGTCGAAATGCATTGTATCTAGTCCTGTACTCTGTTTTTCTGTGTCCTTGGCGGCAACTAACCCCCTCTCTTTTCAAATCTAGTACAAAAACTATAAGAAATGCCCTTTGAGTTTGTCAGTGTTAGGAACTTGTGACCACAAATGAATCAGCTTGCTGACGCTAGCAATATGAGTTAACATGTTAAAGCACCAGAGAATACAAAACAACTGCCACATTTGAGATGAATGTGCAGGCAACCAAGGGTTCGATATTTAGATTTGGATTGTGAACGAATGAAATCCACAACACCAAACATAATACAGTTTGGATCTTGATAAAATCTTAGCTTACATTGTTTCAGTGGTTTGGTATAGCTGTCGGGTAATAATCATTCCAGTATTCTTTGAGAATTCTAATGTCTGAAAGACCATAACTTCATTACAGTTGCCACTGGTCTGTGTAGTACCTATTCTAAACTACTTAGCATATTTGAAGAAAGAAAACAGACATCAAAGTATAATCCAGCCAGTTTTGTCTGCTTTCTTTGTCATTTTGTAAAAGTATTGGACCAAATCTGAGTGTGTTTTATTGTTATATAAACATTTTTGTTTTCAACCACTGTGCATATATTCATTTTATGTCATCTATTTATTAAGGGACAAAGCTACTAGTTTCAAAAAGATCTGTGTCTTTATTTCTATTACTCATCATTTGTTTTTGAACAATGTTGGTGTTGCAACGAGGTCTTTGTGTCTATTCGTACCAGTGTCATGTACTTGCTTGTGGATAGTGGTACAGGTCACAGTAAGGTCTGTGCCCATTTGTACTTATGTCACCTGTTTTCTTTATCAACTGCACTTGGGTCACGTCTGTGTCAAATGTATACCTATGTTACCTGTTTATCGGTGGGCAGTGTTACTGGTCACAAGGTTGGAGACCTTTTGTTCTTGTGTCACCTGTTTGTGTGTGTGTGTGTGTGTGTGTGTGTGTGTGTGTGTGTTTATATGGGCAGTGCCATTGGCCATAAAGTATGTGCCAGTTCATATTTGTGTCACCTGTTTGTTTTTTTTTTTATGGACAGTGTCATTGATCACAAGATCTGTGCCAATATATACTTGTGTCACCTGTTTTTTTAGGGCCAGGTGTTGGTGGTCATTGCCTAATTGTTCCTCTGTCACCCATTTCTTTATGGGTAGTGTTACTGGTCACAAAGTCAGTGCCTGTTTGTTCTTGTATCACCTGTTTCTTTATGGCCAGGTGTTACCCGGTCACAAAGTCAGTGCCTGTTTGTTCTAGTTGTGTCACCTGTTTCTTTGTGGCCCAGATGTTACAGCTCACAAAGTCAGTGCCTGTTCATTCTTGTGTCACCTGTTTCTTCATGGGTGTTGCTGGTCTCAAGGTCTGTGCCTGTGTGTACCTGTGTCAATTTTTTTTTCATCTACAGTGTTGCTGGTCAAAGGTCTGTGTTGTGTATACTTGTGGCACCTGTTTCTTCATTGGCAAAGTTGCTGGTGGGAAGATCTGTGCCTGTGTGCACTTGTGTTACCTTTTTTGTTTTATCTGCAATGTTATTGGCCACAGGTTTTATGTTTTTCACCTGTTATTGGTCACACATGTTTCACCGGTTTTTTTATGAGCAGTGTTGCTCATTCATACTTGTGCTACCTGTTTCTTTATAGGCAGTGTCACTCATTCATACTTGTGTTACCTGTTTCTCTTTATGGGCAGTGTTGCTAGTTCATCCTTGTGTTACCTGTTTCTTGATGAGCAGTGTTACTGGATCCATGCCTGTTTGCGCTTGTATTACCTATTTGTTAACAGGCAGCGTTCAGATTTTTAAACTTGTATTCACCAGTTCCTTATCAACTGTTTCAGGTCAGAATGTCCGAGCCAGTTCATGTTTGTGTCACCTGTTTCTCTGTGGGCAGGTTGTTGTTATTCATCAGGAGGTCACTTCAGATATTGTTTTGTTAGACAGTTAATCCTGAAATATCCTTTCCGTATACTTCTCTTTAAGGTTGGTTTGACTTCAGTTGTAAATGAACATGATCTCTTTGTAAATCAGTACAGTAATGTGCCTCAGTTTAACATTGAATGATTTTGATACATTATTGAATCTCTGTAGTTGGTAGGACAGTTTTGATGGCTCAGATGTTCCCACTTGAATGAAAATGTTATCTTAATGCAGTTTACATTCTGAAAAGATTTATCTGTTTGTGAAAAATTTACGCAAATGTGTGTCAGTTACTGCATGTATTTGATCTTTCATTCCATTCTTTACAACAGGATTGATCGACTTATCAACATGCAATGCTGATTATGATGCATAAGAACAGGATTTATATGCTTCATCCAATTAAATTGGAAGGTGTATGTGAAGAATATTTTTTTTCTGCTTTAAACTTTCTTTGGAATTAGATATTGAATCTGCAATTTCAAACTACCATTTTTCATGAGTTTTTCATATATGTTGTTAAGTGGATAAGTTGAAAATGCAAATGATCAATGTATTGTATATGTTACCTGTGTCTCTCATTATTTTTCGGAAACAGTCTTCCTATTCTCACAGCAGTGGTTTCTTTCTCTATCTTTTGTTGCACTTTATTTTTCTATATGTGACTATAATATATTGTCATAAGATAGGTACATGTATGACATTTTTTTTTTTTGCAGAATATTTTCTATTGGGTCGGCTTACCTGTGTAACATGAACATTTACTCAATGTCCACTTTTATGAGGGAAAAAAGCCAACGTTGTAGCATTCCAGGAATTCAAAGCAACTTTGTAGCATTCCAGGAATTAAAAAAAAATTGTTTATTTGTGAGTATGAATTTTGCGTGTGTGTTTTTTAATTTTAAAAAAAAGTTCTTTAGATAGGTTTTCTTTTGAATATCCCCCCTTTCTACTACATGAGACTAAAAAAGAACTACAGTATTACATAACATATTGTTTATGTCCAGTTTGAGTTGCTGTGATTCTAGTGTACCCAGCTCTGATAATGCACCTGCATGTACGTGTGTGGCGTTGAAGATTCATGAGTATATTTTATTCTTTATCTGGTTGTCTATGGTGTGTGCTGTAGTTTTCAGCTTTTCTGGAAAAAAAACCTTTGTTCTTTTAATCCACCTACACCCATGCATTTACGACCTCTTACCTTTCGAAAGGAAAGTAGGAAAGACATAGTTTTGATCTATGTTCCAGCCATACTCTCTCTGTCTGGTCTTGGGACCCACAAGTGATATACTTGATTTAACCCTTTAAATTCCCAGCAAGGGACTTTCTTGTTTTAACCCTTTAAAATTCTGTGGAACATAGGGGAGCGGCAATGTTTTTCTAGCGGACTTTGTTCTGAGCCGACCTCTTCAGCTGGGCCCATGTCATTGCAGCTGCCTTGATTTCAAAATGCACCAACACACTAAATCTGTTGAGACTGCCTTCCTTCCCTTTTGTCTGGTGGGTTCCAATTCACTGCCTAATTTGTGATATCAGATGTGAAATTAGTAGCAAGTTTTCATAGCGCTTGTCCATTTCAGCCAATTCAGCCCCATTTCCTTTTCTTTACCTGCATGTCCATAGAAATTGTGTTTGGTTCTTTCCCAGGAAATGACTTCTGGGCATCTGATGTTGAGGATGACCCTGAGGCTCTGGCTGATGAATGCTTGAACATTGTGGGTGCTGGACTTTATTGTGCTCCATATCCCTGAGCCTTGTGACAGAGCACACTTCATGTTTGTGTAGAAAATTCTGATAAGACTAGTGAGTAGGCAAATGAAAAACATTCAACTTTCTTTCGACACAAGTAAATGACAGAAATCTCGTTTGTTTGAGGGTAATAGAAGTTTGTAAAGGTGTTTCTGACACAGTAGGATATGCCTGTGAGTGTTAATGCAGAACTGTGGGCCATGTAGTTGTTGATGGTTATTGTCTTAGGTTTTATGTTTTCTACATGAAAGAGTTCTCTTAGCCATGAAATCACAGGCTAAAAGAGGGGAAGTTGAAAGTAAGGCATGTACATGTCACAAGATTTGTTTCAGTTTTTTTTTTCTTATTGTAAGATGATGGGTGATAATTATGTTTTATAGACCTTAGTTGGAAAACCCACAGCAAGGGTATGCTTTTCATTTCCTTCCATGATATATCCTGTCATCATGGTCTTAGATGCCTGCATTGTATCCTGTCATCAAGGTTTGGACTGCCCATGATATATTCTGTCACCAAGGTTTGGACTGCCCAACACATATTCTGTCATCAAGGTTTGGACTGCCCATAACATATTCTGTCATCAAGGTTTGGACTGCCCATGATATATTCTGTCATCAAGGTTTGGACTGCCCATAACATATTCTGTCATCAAGGTTTGGACTGCCCATAACATATCCTGTCATCAAGGTTTGGACCGCCCATGCCATATCCTGTCATCAAGGTTTGGACTGCCCATAACATATTCTGTCATCAAGGTTTGGACTGCCCATAACATATTCTGTTATCAAGGTTTGGACTGCCCATAACATATCCTGTCATCAAGGTTTGGACTGCCCATGCCATATCCTGTCATCAAAGTTTGGACTGCCCATGACATATCCTGCCATCAAGGTTTGGACTGCCATGACATATCCTGTCATCAAGGTTTGGACTGCCCATAACATATCCTGTGATCATGGTCTTGGGCTGCTATAACAGATCCTGCCATCGTGGTCTTGGTCTACATCAATATATCCTGTCAGTATGGTCTCGGTCTCCCATACTATATCCACATTCCTGTGATCATAGCCTTTGCCATGTAGAGTATATTATCATGGTCTTGGCTGTCCCTGGTATATCCTGTCATCATGGTCTTGGCTGTCCCTGGTATATCCTGTCATCATGATCGGGCCACCTATTTCAAATCCTGTCATCATGGTCTTGGCTGTCCTGGTATATCCTGTCATCAAGATCTTGGCTGTCCCTGGTATATCCTGTCATCATGATCTTGGCTGTCCTTGGTATATTCTGTCATCAAGATCTTGGCCACCTATTTCAAATCCTGTCATCATGGTCTTGGCCACCTATTTCAAATTCCGTCATCATGGTCTTGGCTGTCCCTGGTATATCCTGTCATCATGGTCTTGGCCACCTATTTCAAATCCTGTCATCATGATTTTGGCCACCTATTTCAAATCCTGTCATCAAGATCTTGGCCACCTATTTCAAATCCTGTCATCATGATCTTGGCCACCTATTTCAAATCCTGTCATCATGGTCTTGGCCACCTATTTCAAATTCCATCATCATGGTCTTGGCCACCTATTTCAAATCCTGTCATCATGGTCTTGGCCACCTATTTCAAATCCTGTCATCATGATCTTGGCCACCTATTTCAAATCCTGTCATCACGATCTTGGCCACCTATTTCAAAAATCCTGTCATCATGGTCTTGGCCACCTATTTCAAATTCCATCATCATGGTCTTGGCCACCTATTTCAAATCCTGTCATCATGATCTTGGCCACCTATTTCAAATCCTGTCATCATGGTCTTGGCCACCTATTTCAAATCCTGTCATCATGGTCTTGGCCACCTATTTCAAATCCTGTCATCATGGTCTGGGGAAAGGGATAAAAACTATGCCCAGACATGTAATCTCTCACCCAGGTAAACGCGCACTCTGTGATTGGGCTTTTGTTTGTGATTTTGCAAAGCTTTGACTTTCTAGATTGTTTGCTGACATATCTGTGCGTGTGAATGTACTTGTAAAATTGCTTATCGTGTTTCCTGCAGCTGAAGATAGTTTCACAGTCCAGTCCGAATGAAGGGTTCAATCAATTACATCGTTGAGTTGAATTAAGACAAAATATTAAACTTGGAATACTATACTTGTACAACTCCCTTCTCTCACCCTTCTCACTTCTCCCACCCCTAGTATCCCCATCTCCTCCCCACTCCCACCCCCACCCCCACCCCTATTTTTATCTTATATTTAACATATTTTTTGAAAACAGTGTTGACATGTTTGCATCAAAAAAGGTATATACATGTATCAGTGATTATTGCCTTGATAATCATCAGAAATTCCAGCACATTCATCATTATGTGGATGAATGTCCTAAGTACTTAATTCTGTTGGCCCTTTCAACCCTTCCAAGTTTACAGCCAGGATAGCCTCCCCTGCCCAGTCAGTTTGGGTTGATCTTCCTGAACGGAAGGGTTACTTCACTTAAACTCAATTATGTGGAAAAATATTACGCCAAAGATAAAGAAAATCACATGATTATTTCCAAGAGACTGTGTAGCAAGGTATTACAATTTCATTTAATATGATATGCTTTTGGACTTTTGATGCTTTGATGAAGACAAGAATGTTTGTTGTTGTTGTTTTTTTGTGTGTTTTTTTTTGGTATCATTACATGCACAGACCGGGTACTTTGTGTCAACTCTAAATATCTGCAAGACTACTCTACCAAGATGTGACCAACTCCACTCTTTTATAACAAAACTGATGTGTTTGACAACATATCAATTCCATGTCATATGATGTCTCTTTGGACTTTCGATGCTTTAACAAACTCAAACGTTATTTCACTTTCTACATAACTCTGTGTTTTTGGTTGTAAACAGTAGGCTTGGTTTTAATCCAAAACTTGCAAAACTGAAAATGTTATAAAAAAGCTTTCATTCTTAGCTGTGTCAAATTTAAAAGCTGTAGCTTGCATGGTTCTGCAGTAATGCAGGTTTGAGTACATCAGGTCTGTTGCCCAACCATCGCTAATGTGCAGTTTTCTGGCTCTGTTCATCAGCGCTAGAGGATGATCCAGCACAGGGGTGAATGATTGAAAGATCTGTCTCAGTCCTTTTTTTTTCATGTTGTATATTTAAAGGGTCCTCCCCTATTTCCTTTGATACAAACGCTGTGCAGATTTTTTTTTCTGGTTTTCTTTTTTTTTTTTTTCTGAAGGGAATGACTCATTTTTGTGTGTGTGATTCATTGAGCTGTACATAATCTTGATACTGTTATTTTTAATTCATAGTGTTATACATTATTTTGATATTGTTATATACATATCAGGAGTGGGAATTATATTTTATAGAAATATTTACATCTGTATAGTCTGAGTGTTCCTACCTTTGTGTATTTTACTTAAGATTTTATTGATATTCATGTACATAGGAGAGGGAATTACATTTCTATTATTTCTCCAATAAAGATTTATATTTATATGATAATGTATTGGCTTCTTTGCTTTTTTATCTGTTTCCCCATGACACTCACTTCCATGGTCATGCATACACACACACACACACACACACACACACACACACACACACACACACACACACAGATAGATTTGTGTGTTGTAGTCCCAACAGCAAAACAAGTATCTTTCATGTACTGCCCTACTACGAAGTGTTCTCTCAACATGCATTTCACAACATGCCTTCTTTTTTCACCTCGTTATGGTACCTTAACAAATATTCATTATTAGGAGCCGATCAGAAACCTGCTGCTGTTTCCACCCACTCTCTTCACACATGCACCACTAGTTAGGGTCAAGCCATTAAGTCTGCTACTCGCCTTCCACTCCCCTGACTGGAACAAAGTTTATCGTTTGTCTTGTAAGACTTGAGCGCGGGCACACTGGAAGATGGCTCATTGGACTGAATGTATTGAAAGAATGGCGCATGATCAGTAGTGTGATAATTGAAGAAAACATGCAACACAAATCAGAATGATTGTTTTGACAGAAACTTTGAAGATAGTGACATTCAGCAATGGACCATTTGGTTTTTGACGCTGGTCTAGTTCAGAACAATGCTGGGCAGCTCGAGCCGCATCCCTTCAGTTAACCCCTTTGATTCCAAATGCACTTTTGACCATTATTTCTAGGAGCGAAAGTGAACCCTGGAAGCATATTTGGACATGTTTCTGTTCAAAATACTCAACTTTGTGGTTCCCATAGCTGTCAGGGAAGGATCTGATATATGTAAATTTAGAAGAAAAATTACAGTTATTGCACGGTACAAAAGCGACAAACAAATTACATGACAAAACATGACATGCTTCAATCTCTGTGGTCTTCTTCAGGCAAGATAAACAACATCAGGACAATTAAATTGAAGAATGAGCAGTCACTTCTCAAACTGGATTTGATATTTATAGTTTTGTGTTAGCCATTTCATGCTATCTTTATTTTTCCAAGTGTAATTTTTGTTTCATATTGCCTATCCTTCTCTCCTGCTTTTGTGAGAAAAAAATTGTTTGAAAATAAAACGGGATATAGTATGTTGGGCCTAACCTATAGATAACTTTGGACATGGGCCTGAACTAGCCTTAGCACATGTTACATTTCAGGCCTAAGAGCTCACCTGTGCATTTGTTTTAGCACCAGGTGGCCTTCATCAAAATTAATAATCTCATTCCCTGACAAGGGTGACACACATACTGGCAAAGCTGGTTTATTTACGACAGAGGTGGTCCTTCCACGGTAGGAAAGGTAGAACACCACCTATACTTTTGTAGTGTTTCCTGTGCTGCAAAACAACGCAGTTCAACGACTTCCCAAGGGAGACAGTGAAAGACAAAAAAGGGCAATGTAAGAGAATGCTCTTCAGAAGTAAGTTAATAATAATAATAATATAATAATAATGTTAATTATGTAACGCTTATTTTCCAAAAATTAGGGCTCTAAGCGCTTTACCTTACCAACAACACAGACACACGCGCGCACCCGCAGAGGACCGCGCGCGTACTACTCGTACTCACTGCATGACCGCACACCCACGCTCCCAGACACCCGCACGCACGCACTCGCATCAACACGACCTGCACGTACAAGCATCGCAACCACCAGGCACTCACGCGTGCATGCAAAAAAACCCCACTCAGACACTCGGAAGGTGGATTGGGAAGTTGGGGGAGGGGGGGAGGGGGTTACGACTAATGAAAGAAGTTAGTTTTGACGGCAGATTTGAAAGAAGAGGGTGAACGTAGGTGTCTGACACTGATGGGAAGTGTATTCCAAAGTTACCAAACTTGAGTCACAAATAATGAAAATATAACAAGTTTAAGCCTATGTTGCTGAAATCCAAAAGAAATGAAAAGGAAATTACTTGTAATCCGAGCCAACAGACAAATTGACTGTCAGTTTGAATGAGTAACTTTCAAAGTGTAATGACTGCAGACAAAGGTCATAACAACAAAACAAACGTTGAAGAATTCAGCCGTCAGATGAATGCACCAAACGTATGAAGTAACATTACTAACAGGTCTTCAATTCTTATCTTCTCGAGAAAGAACAAAACAACAACAACAACAACAACAATTCTGCATTTGGAAAGAAAAAAAAAAAAGGAAAGGGAAAGGGGAAAAAAAGAGAAAAAAAATGAAATGGAACTCAATGATTCCAGGACTGTCAGTGAAAGATTTAATGTTTTAACATCGTTTTTGTTTTTTTTGTTGTTTTTTTTGTTGGTTTGGTTTTTTTTTTTTTTTTTGTTTTTGTTATCCACCCCCCCCCCCCCCCCCCCCCCCCCCCCTCATTTCCCCTTCCATTCCATCCCCTTAATTTTTTTTCATAGTAACTAAAAAATAATTCACTCACTCCAACTTTTCCCCACGGTAGGGTGCACTCCCTTTGTTGAAAAGCAATGTTGCAGCGATAGAACACACAACATTTTTCATTCTCGCTGTCGGGAAGACGTCCAGTGTCAACATCTTTGATAGATGAGCATCTGAGTAGACTTCACTCTTTCATAGGCCTATATTCGAACAGGCCAAGGCCCTACCGCTCACCACCTCCTCCCCGCCTTCTTTGTCTTTCCGCCTGAACAAATCTTAAATAAATGTCAGCGAACCGCCCAGAGGAACGTGGACAAACAAGTCACAAGACAAAACACAGCGCGTTTCGACCTCTTAGGTCTTCCTCAGGTGAAACAAAAACTAAAAAAAATAACGAACCTGCACTTAGCTTTGATCGCTTCAGATTGCTTCTGTGTTCGTTATTTTTTTTTCGTTTTTGTTTCACCTGAGGAAGACCTAAGAAGTCGAAACGCGTTGTGTTTTGTCTTGTGACTTGTTTGTCCACGTTCCTCTGGGCGGTTCGCTGACATTTATTTAAGATTTGTTTAGATTTCTGCCTGCAGTCGTTTCACTTTGCAACTTTCCCCCTGAAACATGCTGTTTTGGTTGCCTTTGCAGGGCGAACATGAATGAATTTCATCAAGACAGTGAAATGTGATTTTTTTTTTGGTCTGTGGAAACCATGAAAAGTCGTAAAAGTCATATTGATTTATCAGATGCAGGTTACAAACAAATAAAACCTCAGTTTGTGTGTGTGTGTGTGTGTGATTTTTTTTTTTTTTTTTTTTTTTATCGCTAAGCACACAGTTGCGTATATTTTATGAAGAAATTAATATTCATCGTGATTGAACAGAAAATATCCCATCACCAAATTTAACACAGAGGCACAGTTACACACATAAAAAAAAGAGATGAGGAGGAAGGAAATGGATGATTTTAAAAAGTAAAAAAAAAAAAAAACTTGGCAGCGGTGGGATTCGAACCCACGCCTCCGAAGAGACTGGTGCCTAAAACCAGCGCCTTAGACCGCTCGGCCACGCTACCTGTCTACAATTGTGGGCACAAAACAAATTTATATACCGTATATGTTGGTGAACGATGACTTCGCTTGACAAGTTAGCGTTTTACCGTTTGTTCCCCACACCCCCACCCTTCTCCTAAAAAGAAAAACGTCAGCAATCACACAACTTATAGTTCCCCTCTCTGTATTTCTATGTTAAGCTGTTTCATGTAGCATCTGACGGAAAGATGCACGTCAAACAAAACCGAATAGACTTTAATTAATGCCAGATATGTGTAAGGTGGCTGTGGACATCATTGTCACATTCAGTCGCGAAAGAAGACGCGAGTCAAAATGATAGAACCGATCGCTCTCTTTGTGTCTGGATCGAACATAAGACGTTTACAGTGCTGTAAAATGGGAACTTTTTCCTTTAATACAGTGACAAGAATACTACAGAAAAGATGAAAAAGAGAAGAAAATGTAAGAATGAAACAGGATTTGCCCAGTTTTGCATGAGTTCTGCCCTACGGTGGGCGAACTATCTTTGGTCAGACCAAGTCAGACCGTAATGTCCTTGACGTCACTTAACATATGATATGCAAAACAGGTACCCATGTGACACTCACAGTACGGCGGTGGAGGCAGAACATGTGACTTAGAATGTTAGAAGCAATTTTTTTATTTTAAGAATTGCGTTGTGTACATTATTCTATTGAATATGTCATTAAGAAACAGAACAAAAACTTTCAACGTCTAAAATGGAGAGAGAAAAATCTCCCTACAGACGGAAACCATCCTTCTTGATATATTTTTTTTAAAGAAGCTGCTTGAAGTGTAGGTAGCGTGGCCGAGCGGTCTAAGGCGCTGGTTTAAGGCACCAGTCTCTTCGGAGGCGTGGGTTCGAATCCCACCGCTGCCAGGGCTTTTTTTTTTTTTTTTTTTTTTCCTTCCCCTAAATTAAAGACACTTGTCTCATCAAAATCGCAGGTTCAAATTCCGTTACAATCAAACTTCTTTTTTCTTCTTTTTTTTTTTTTTTTTTTTAAAGGAAATCTTAAATGAGGCAGAGAACAACAAACATCAATTAAATAAGAAAAAGTAGGGCAACTCTTGCAAATAATAACAGGTACATGACTCCAAATGAATTCTCCCCCCTCCTGTTTTTCCACTTTTTTCCTGGTTTGTGATTGTTTCAGTCCATTTTTTGTTTCCCTCTCTTTTTATGTATATCACCCAAATTCCTAAACAGTTCTCTCCATTGTCTGATAAGTTTCATTGATTAAAATACTTATTATAAATAAATGCTCAATGAACATTTTTGATTTTAGTAAATTACTAGAGCTGATGTGTTCTTACTTGACAACTGTTCTTGAATAAAATGTTTTGAATTGTGGGATGAACTTTGTAACCAGAACTAAATGATTTTATTTTAAAATAGTTAGCAGTGTTGTAGAATCTCAGGTGACTGAATTGATTTGTTTTCATTCCCAAACAAAACGGCAGTGTTGTAGAATGAACTCTTGTGTTTTATTTCTCAATGTTTGGCAGCGTGATGAATGCGTTCTAGCATCTGAAATGGTTTTAATCTTGGACATGAGACTAGACAAAGGTGAGAAAACATGGACAATTGCCAGGGTCCAGCTGGCGAAAGTGTTGACAAATGAAGCTGATGGAAAATAAAAACACTGGATTGTTAGCGTGGCAGGCAAGGCAAAAAGTGATGGCCTTTTAGATATTAAACTGAGGTTAAATATAGATGCAAGAGATCGTCCCTATGGTTTTAATCCTACTTTTACAGGTATACTATATTTATCTCCACATCTACTCTTCAGATTTGTGCAAATATCCAGAAGGCTTGGACACACCCTATCTGAATTCAGGTTTAAACAATGAAAATCTTATTTGATTTCTAAACAGTTGGCATGTTTTCATTTCATGGTTGGATGTGTAATAGAAGGAACTCAACTAACTGAAAGATGGATAGTTTTCGGTTCCCCCCCCCCCCCCCCCCCCCCCCCCCCCCCCCCCCTCGTCTTCCTTCCATGCCCCACCTCAGTGGTGCTGACCTACATCACTCATTCTGGTCCCATCCACACCAACAGCCTGGCCCATCTTGCCACAGTCCCGGCACAGGCTACCCCCAGGAAGCAGTTCATGTTAAATTGTCCTGAGGCAACCTATCAGAGGAGACACCGCACTGCTACCACGTCACCAGCGGTATTCAGTGGTGCCTGTTCTCATCTAACATATGCAGGACACTACCTACCATGCCCATAATTGCTTAGTCACTGAACCAACATGAACCTGCCCATCTCAAGAGGGCACCACACATCCATCCAAGGACAGATCCCATGAATTCGCCGACATCAATGCCCCTAACAGAATCAGACCAAAGGCAAAGATGTGGAGAGGCAGTTGAAACTGAGGTCACCAAGAGACCAGGGTATGAAGAGCCACAGAATTTGAAACCTTTCTTTTTTTTTTTAATGCAGATTGATGAGAATGATGAATGTGATGCAGTGAGGTTGTATTCTGGTCTGAGACTGCATGACAAGGATGTGCTGTATATTTACTTTTATCGTATATCCCACCGTCAACCAGGTCTGAGAGACAGAGACACCTACTGGAAGCTTGAGCAACTCAGAGACAGATATGTTACATTAATAACATTTGACCGATTGGTCCTAGTCTTCCCAGTTAAGCCTACAGCAAACTGAATTTTAGGTAGGTGCCAGTCGGGGCAGAAAAATCCAACAAATAAAATTAATGGCTCTGATGGGAATCAGACTCACAACCTCCCAGCCAGGAAACAGCAATGCTGACCATGTCACTACAGTGGCTGGTTTTCTTTCTAAATAGTCCATTGTGTTGAGAAAGCCATGATGACTGGTCTTATGCAAAATGTATGTGTTATGAAAGACAAATATTGCTGACTAAAATACTTAAACCAAAGTTTTCTTTTAAGAAACTGCATGCAGTAGACTAGAAGATGGTCCGTTGGGCATCTTAACCTCATGAACTTGCCAAGCAGAGCTGACAAAACAGCTACAACTTTATGTAAATTATCATTTACATCACAGTACAAGACATCAGTCCAAGGTTTTCTGTAAAGTGAATTGTAGTCACACATCTTCCCTCTCCACCGACAAAGGTATGAAACTGAAAGGATCTGATTCTGTCCATTTGTTTCCCTTTTGACCAATTCTGATCACAAGATGGAAACAGTTTTGCCTGGTAAAGAAAACAGGGATTTGTGGTGGGGATGGACAACAACATTGAAGGCAGTATATGATTTGCATCTAGACTTCAATGATGTGATCACTTCTTTAAAGGGCAACAATGATAATCACATCCTAGAAAAATCCCTGCAAACAAAAATGGTTTACTCCCAATACCACCATGGATGAAAAGCAGAGTTCCAGAGCAGATCAATGCCATCTCTTGTATCATAAACTTAAAAGATTGGTTACTGTTCCACCTGACGAAAGAGACAAACAAATTACATACTAATTTGGAAGAGCGGAACAGTGATTTTTCTTTTAAGTTGGTTTCAATTTCAGTCTGCAGTCATCTCACTTTTAAACCAACTCATATCACGATCACTCATTTCTCTTGAAACCGTCATCCGATTTGTGTTCAATCAACTGTCCCAACCACCTCCTCCTTCAGTAGTAGCCAGAATCATTTTTCTTGTGTGTGCACAGCCGTTTCTCTCCCCTCTGCAACACCCAAGGTGTGTCCTGCACTTCAGTGTGCATGTTGGCCTGCGCTGGTGCAATTCCTAAGGTGCCATGCCCACACATTCATTCCTTTATCCAAATACCAACACTCTCTGTCCAAGACCTGTTCAGTATACAGCTGGGCGGGGGGAGAGGTGTGTGTGTGTGTGTAGTTCCCCGTGGCATACCAATGCAGCCCAAAATGGATAACATGAAAGATGGAATTGGAGACAAATACCCCAATCCTCTTGTGTGGGGATTCCTGGCTAACTGACTAAAGCATCCGTCATGGCATACTTATGATTTTGATGGTATGATATTATTATTGTGTAAATAATGATGACATATCTGTGCGTGCGTGTGTATGTGTTTGTGTCCCCAGTCATCTCTGAACATATAAACTGCTGAAAATTCAGGTCTGGGATGTTCATTTATTATTCTTTGGTACCTTCACATCAAAGTTTTGTACTAGGCAATTCAAAAAGTTTTCAGTATTGTTCATGATGGTCGAAAACGACGGAAGTAGTGCTGCAGCTTGCAACCTGCATAATTGTGGCAAGGCATTGAACGAATTAGTACTCCAGTGATAGCCAGAATGCCCTGCAGTTGAATGGTTTGATTATATGATTGTAGTGCTTAGGTCCCCTGTTTCGGATCCCACAAAGAACCTTTTTTTTCCTATTTAAAAGGGTCCCAGGATCAAATCCTATGAGAAGCTACTCTCTGTGCTCTTTAAAATCATTGATTTCAAAAAGGTATTGTACACACTGTTTTTTCCTTAATAAATATGTGATCTGCAAATCCACTGGAACATTGTTGGTGAAAGTGTACAAGGCCTTCGATATACTTAAAGCTGACACTGACTATGCCGGTTCCCTTCATGTTTCTGGCGATTCCTTCAGTCTGTGTAAACTACGAAGATGCTGTAGAACAAACTTACTATTCAGTCACCCACAGTACCGATTCCCAGTTTTGAAAAGTAAGTACACTAGTTCCAACATTGTTCAAATGGGTAAACAGTCATAAGTAAACCCAAGCATCATATCTGACTGATGTTTCTCAGAAGTCAATGACTTCTTACAATCATAGAGGAAAGTGGGGAAAATTAAGACGCTTGAAAAGTCTTAATGTAGTGTGACGGGAGTTGGATGGAAAATGGATGGAAAGGGGAGAGAGGGGGGCGCAGTACAAGCGACCTAACAGGGTACATTCCTATGTTGTATGTTCTCCTCTTCCTCTGTCTTGCATGTCCCAAAGTCCTGAAATGATTTATTCATGCAAACAGCCCAAATCATAGAGGAATCAGGATGTACTGTGTTAAGTTCATGTTGACATAATTTATTTATATTTAAAAAAACCGACCAAAAAAAAACAAACCATGTATTCCAAGTAAAATCTAAGAACCAAACAGCAGTGAAATGCATTTTCTAGTATGACATTACATCAATAAAACAAAACAAAACACAGAGAAAAAAGATTGCAATATTTTATTTTGCATACTGAAGTACCAAAACATAGTTCCTGCACTGGATAAGCCACATATCCCATCCTCTCTTTATCACCTTCCATCCCCATCCCCTCCGCCTAAAAAAAAAAAAACAACAACAAACAAATAAATAAAATAGATCAATTAATTTTCTTAAAAAAGGAACAAACTCAAACACAATTAAGAAATAAAATTCAACTGAGTAAAAACCTAGCGTTTATATCAAGAATGAAAACTAAACTTCACAATCACTTTCATACCACTACTGCTGGTTATCAGTCTAATGAGCTACAAAACTTGAATGCCCTCTGATATTGTGATAACTGGCAAATGTAATCTTTCTTCTGAACCAACTTTTACATTCCCCATGTAAGGAATAACCACACACCTTTAATCAGCAACTGATCACAAATCAAACGGCGAATACAAAATGATGGATTCAGGAGCAACATTGCAAAACACACACACACAACTCTCATGGCAAACGCTCACTGACGCTTGATGATATCGGTCATACATGATTTACACCATCCTGTGTTTTTTTTTATGAAAAAAAAATTGTTTTGTTTTCTTGTTTTTACTGAACTGTCTGACTGCCTGTGTTAATCACAATCATCAATCCTCATCCCAGTCTTTGTTTTCTTTGGCCTTGGGTCCACCAGCTGGTTTAGCCATGATGATCTGAAAACAGACAATACATTTCTGGAAATTTCTTTTCGATGCAGAACAAACATGATTTCAAGTGGGCTAAGCGGACAACCAGCTATACCAGTCTTATAGAAAGAGACAAGTTTCTACCTGACAACACTGGAAAATAGAATTACCATCTGGATAACCTTTGTGTTAATTTTTCAGACTGTGCATCGTTTCGTTCTTCCTTTAACATTGCAAACTGGGAATTTCTTATCAATAAATAATGTATGGATATTAGTGAAAAAAATCAAGCTTACTAGATGTACTGATATCTGTAACTTAACAGATACAGCGAGATCAAGATATCAAGTATGATCCAAAAATACAAACAACATTAATAAGGAGGTGGCAAGTGGGTAGTGATGTTCATTCAGTCATCAAAAATAGAAAAGAAAAAAACAAAAAAAACAACAAAAAAAAAACAGGATGTAATTTTGTTTTGTGCTTCTGTCCAATGAATTGATACAATATATACAAGTTTTTTTCTTTTGCAACCGTTGTTATTAGTCTGTTTCATATTTTTTTTTAGCAGTGTAACTATGTAACACCGAGACTTTTTCTTAACAGTACCACAAGTTCTATCTATAATGAATTATAAAATATTGTGTATATCTAACTATAATACTGAACATGGGATTTCTCAAAGCACACAAAAAACACATATACCAAAATAATGCTTAGCGTACAGTAACATACTATGATCAAAAGCCTGATTTTCAACAACAACAAAAAAATTGACCAAGTAGTAGGCAATACCTTTTCGAAGTTAACACTCAACAAAAATTTCAGTAAGCTTCTTTCAGTTCAACCAATTTCAAGCAGTGCACAGCAGCTGTGCTTACCTCTTCAGTACATTTTGCTTCTTCCACATAAGCAATCAATACATTAATAATCCACTAGAGAGTGCCGTCATACCTGATCGACCTTGAGCACAGTGCAGGCGGCAGCGGTGGCAAACTTCAGTCCCCAGTACTTGTTCAGGTACAGGTCGACGATGTTGGCCTGCTTGGCGTCCAGCACACTGCTTGCATCCTGATACACACAACACAAAGCTGGTGATGAACCATAAAAATGACCACTCACTGACAGCCAACTAACGCTTGCATAGAATACCCTTTTTTTTCCCTTTTTCCCTTTCCCTTTCTCTCATACACAATTTAGGTTTGTCAGGAATGTCTACAAAGCAATGCAAATAATCTGATTCTACCTCGATTACATTACCACATAACACTTTATGAAAACACATACTTACTCTGCACACTCCTGCGTTACATCAAGTAATATCGAGCGGCATGCATTTAACTTTGTTCCACACATGGAACAAAGGTGCAACTGGACAGCAGGAAAACGAACTCTTGTCACTTTGATGACGACTCACCAATTAATGACTGAAAAGAAAAAAAGGTGGAAGGGGAGGAAGGAGATGGACAGGAAGGTGTTGGATGGGGGTAAAAGTTAGAATAAAGTAGTAGAATGTAGATATCTGTCACTTCATTGAAGGCATATGGAAACCACTGAATTGTGTATTGTGAACAGAACTGTTATTACACCTGTGCAGAGTCAACTTTTCTCTACAGATGATAGACTTATCAATAGAACCTGGCCTGTGTGTTTTTTACAAATGATTCAGCCTGAGGATGCTGATGGTCAGAACTGACAGTAAGCTGAAATAATTCAATATTTCAGATTGGGTTTCTGCTGATAGTAATATAGCGTTTCAGTTGATAAGCTGTGACACTGTTGATTCCAAACACCTTTTATCATCTTGCCACGAAAATAAGAAATATAATCAAAACAAGCAAACAGACATGTATCTATAAATAATCAGAATTTGAAACAAGCAGACAGACATGTATGGACAGACAGACATGTATGAACAATCAGAATCAATCTTACAGTTCAGGCAAAGTGACAAATTTAAGCAAAGACTGAAGTCAATTTTCAATGAGGCATGACTGCAGATCTTCATATCAGTAACTGATTTAATATCCACTGTCCATGTTCCACATCACAGTGCATACTCCTCTCAATCTCTTATTATTACTGTGCATAAGAGAAAACCTTCATCTCCTTGAAAAAAAAAAAAGTGTGGAGGGAAAAACTCACATCCACATCCACACCAGCATTCTGCTTGCCCTCCTGATGAGCGGCGTACAGTTTGGACAGAACATCAGTGGCCTGCACACATACATTTTCATTAGCAAGCTGATCAAGCAACAGAGACTGCAAGAGGGGCTGACCAAATTCATGCATTATAAAGCACAACAGAAGGGCACTCATGAGTTTGCTGACCTAACCTAAACACCAAAGTGGAATGGATTTTTGGGATCATACCAAATTTAGGTGATCTGTCTGGCAGTTTTTGCATGATCCTGGTGGAGTGGATCCTCAATCAATCCTCTGAGCTGAATCCCCATCAAAATTAATTGAGTTCATCCTAAAGTCACATTCCCTCTTTACACAACATTTTGTTAAAAACAGTTCGTAAGTCATGGTGTAATGTTGCTCAATGGATCCTGGAACAGCCCTTTGATCTGGATCCTGAATGAAGGAGACCCACATCAACCTTAAGGGGTACCTCTTCAGGCCACATCCTATCCTTCTAACAAATTTCTGTTTGATCTGTTGAGTAGTTTATGCATAATCTTACTGACAGACACACAAATAACCATGTAACAAAATGCAATATCATTTACTCTGAAGTTAAAAGATGGCGTGAGTCTGTACATATGTGGGTGGGATAGAATCATTTCAGTTAGGGTACTGCCCACATACTGGCAATGCCTATGGTCCTAAAAGTAGGCAACTGTGATGTTGCAACAAATCTGACATGCACTAAAAAAACACCCACACACATTTAAAAAATAATTTTTTTTTAATGAGAACATTTTCATGCAATTTGTGAGATTCCCTCCATGTTCTTTCCAGTGATGTCTTTGTTTCACTTCTTATTTTAAAGACAAATTTTGGTTGCCAATACTGACTAATACTCCAAAGTTTTGCTCACCTTCATGCCAGCATTTTCTGCCAAAGCACGAGGGAACACTTCCAGAGATTCTGCAAACTTCTTCACAGCATACTGCTCCAGCCCTGGTAAACTCTGAAACAATGCCCACATCAGTTTTACTACATAGCATGCTACACAAATGAGTATTTCCGACAGTAACTGAACCTTGGAATGAAGGGAGAGAATAGACAGGTGGTGCTGAAAGACTCACAGCTTGGAGACAGAAATGATGGTAGAAGTGAAGGAGGGCACATATGTCTGCAGCTAGTCAAAACGCACACACACTGATTTATATCTGCACTTGATTGATATGTTTATACAATTATTACACAATACGCCATATCAACAATTGTCCTGTCAAAAAGTCACTTTGCACACACACTAACAAGATTCTAACACCTGCTGATCTTTGGATAATAATGGATAAATGGTTCATGACTTTGATGAACCTCCTTTGAAATCTCTTGACAAATCTGTTTCAAAAGCTGAAGTTTTCTTTGTACAGATGGAAGCACTGATCTCATCCATGGCCATGCATACCCATAAGGATACTGACCTCTCCAAAGCTGGTGATCTGCTTGGCAAGTTCAATCTCTGTGGCTCCGGCCCCTGGTACTAAACCGATCATCCTGAAACATCATACTGGGCAGTTTATTCAGGGTTCCCATGTACTTGTCATACACAACAAAAAAAAGACTTAAATGCAGTTTATAAAGACCTCTGAAGGTTTTACAAGGTCCTATGTAACAACATACAAGTCTGGTGCCTGTCGGCTGGTAAACATTAAACACAGGTGACTCAAGTGTGTGCCAGAAGCAGAAAATGTGGGGTGGGTCAATGAGAAGATTTAGTCACCAATGCATAGAGGAAAGGGGAGCCCAAAAACATAATCAAAATGGTGGGATGTGGTTACTGAGAAACTGCTGCATGCTGCTGAGGATGGTAATAAAAAGGGAGAATGGGGCCGGAATGAGGTGGGGAGCAGAAAAAATCTTTAAATTGCAAGAGATGAGAGTCATGTTGAAAGATAAGCAATCAACACAAAAACATGGGTAGCAAACCTTAGTGCTCTCATTTTAAGCCAGCCAATCAGATGCTGAATGATACAGACGTGCTCATTATACTTGCAGCAGGGGTCCATCTATGTACATATATTGCCATAATAGACAGACTTTAAAGCTCAATGAGCACTGAATGCAACACCCAGATATGTGAATGCAACACCCAGATATGTCAATCCCCGAAGTGTCTTAACAGCAGTATCTTTCACAAAATCTGAGTAGCATGTACTGATTCACTCACAGAACAATCACAACCTATATCACTAACATAAGGACTTTCCTGTTTTTGTTCAGAAAAAAAATAACATGAAGACATTTTCACAGGCATACACATTAAAATGAATTACACACACACTCGCAGAGAGCACAACAGCCCACCTTAGTCAGAGCCTTGAAAGTGTTGACACCATCATCCAACGCTCGCTCGATATCGTCCATGATGTTGTCTGTTGACCCACGGATCACCACAGTGCAGATGGGGGTTTCCTCCTTGGCTGAACATTGGGAAATAAATGGATCAGAGGACTTGTGGCACACACAAATGACAAACTTGTCTACTTCTTTCTTGTCAATGCGCACTTTAACTCTCAATGTGCTAAAGGCAGCTTCTAAAGTCTATTATGGCATCAAACTGTGAAAAAGCGTAAGACATAATTATGCAGTGAAGTTTCCATGTTTTCTGCAAGGTTGAAAGACATTATGAAAGTGGTGCACCCAGGAACCACAACCTTTGCTTTAACTCCATTTAAGTTACTTTTTCTCTCTCATTACAAACTACTCAACATTTCAATAACAACAACAAAATCTGGTATACTCCATAAACAACTAAAATCACCTAATGATACTGTAATATTGCCTCACCTTGTTTGAAGATCACCACTGGCGTTTTCACCAATCTCATCGACATATACAGTGTCACAAAATCCGCATTCTTCATTCCTAGGGGTGGTCTGAAACAATACAAACTCTTTTTTCAAAGAACCATTCTGATTTCAATTCTCTTGAGCTATTTACAGTTTCATCTGATCTTTTGAATTTCCACCACATATACACTTCCATAAATATTTCCAGTGTTATTCAGACAAGAGCTTTTCTTTCCACTGTGTTCCATTTCCTTTCCACTCTGCTAACTGTAGTCTGAAATAACCCAGTCATCAATAATGTGTCATAAGGAACAAAGATGACACAATACACTCAAGTGTATATGCAAGTGCATCACAGAAGTCAGAATTCTGCTGCGCTGCTTTCTTTTTCGTTCACTGATATTAAAAATGAAAAAAGTCTGAATTCTGCTAAACTACTTCCCCTCTTGTTTAATTGCTTTGAGAGAGAGAGAGAGAGAGAGAGAGAGAGAGAGAGAGAGAGAGACAGAGAGAGGGGGGGGGGGGGGGGGAATAGAGGGGGATGGAGAGAGGGAAAAAGAGGGAGATAGAGATAGAAAAGAGTGAGAAAAATGTCGCAAGAAATGTTAAAGTTCTCAGTATTCAAAGTGATGGAGGCAGTCTTCTAGCAATTTGGAAAATATGTCTCTAACCTGATCCTTGAAAGGCAGTTCTTAAACAAAGGGCTTCACACACACACAGAGGCAACACAACTCATTTGGCAACTACTTGTTGTCACAATGAGTTCATATATTGCTTAATGTTAATCAGCCTGCCTACAACAAATCTGAGTGACATTCTGGAGTACACTCTGCACAGAAAATGCCAAGCTTTTTTTTTTTTTTCTCTACAGGGGCGTCTTTGTAGGGGAAGAGGCTACTCATGTGACTACTTAAAATTCTCGCCCCCCCCCCCCCCCCCCCTTCCCTTCCCCAATCCTCCCCATTCTTTTCTCCCTTCTCTCGGTGTGTGCACTCCCTGTAGCGCGCTTGCCTTTTTTTTTTCCCCCCCCCTCACCTTTCAGTACATGGACAACTGTGTGGGGATGTACGGATCATCTGCTGGGGGGGGGGGGGGGGGGGGGGGGGGGGGGGGAATGGGAACCTCATTGGTATCAACTGCACACACACACACACATACACACACACTCGGCGCTCACGCGTGCGGGCGCACACACACACAAAATATCTACATTTGCAGCTGTCCTATATTGTATAATGCAGAGCACACTTGTGGTGTCATTAATTCTACAAGTATATGTGTTCTACGTTGTATTGTATCATATCATACTGTATTACGCTATGCTGTATTTGATTGCTTTGTACTGCATTGCATTGTTTATACTAATTGTATTGTATTGCATTGTTTAAAAAAAAAAAAAAAAAAAAAAAACTATTTGTGATGCGAAAAAAAAAAAGTGAGAATGAAAGAACCAAGCAAGCAAACTCATTACAACATACACTAGTGCACTGAAAAACCCAGACATCATTGTACCATAGTATACATTAAATGAGAAAAAAGCACTGTCCAATGATAGAAAAATCAAAAACACTTGGAACTGGGCATGAATGAAAGTGTGGAACGCGTGCGTAAGCAGGCATTTGTGTGTAAGCATGACAGATGGTAGGCGTTTAGGTGTTGTAACAAAAAAGAGGAAAAAGAAAAGAGACCGCCAAAAGAAAAAAAAAAAATCAAAAGAGAAGAAAAAAACAATCAGAACCAAAAAAAAAAAAAAAAAAAAAAAAAAAAAAAAAAAAAAAAAAAAAAAAAAAGGCGGGGGCACATGGTGGGAAAAAATTTAAAAAAAAAAAAAAAAAAAAAATGCCAAGCAGGCAACTGATAACACAAAATACCCTTTCTTCTGTGTACAATTGGAACAGAACCTTCCCTTCAGTCTCATATAATCCACTTAGCATTTCACCAATATGGCCATACGAGCTGAACTACACAGAACTTTCTGAATGACCGTCTATTCAATCACTGGCGATACGAACGACAACTACACAGATTCCCAATTCGTCCACATGTCCATTTCTTTATACATCACACTCCCCACCCCTCCAGAAAAAATATTTTTGTGAAAAGCAGAAAGAACAGAAGCCACATGGAACACATTCCGTAATGGAAGATTGGCAAGTCATTATTTCATGATTCAGCAGTCCTGTTTGATTTCCCATACAGGAACAGACTTCAAGGCATGAACTGGTCATCAAAGGCACAACAAATGGTATACTCACAATTTTGGGAAGAGCTGTCGCGCCAATGGACTTGCAGAGCCGCCGCAAGTCCCATTTGGACATCAGTCGGATGACCATGACCTTGTACTTGTTGCAGTAGTGCTGGGCAAGGTCGCCAATCTTTCCCCAGTCACAATGACGTTCACCCCAGCCTCAGTCATGCTCTTGATGTTCTGTACAAGTGGGGATTAGAGACTTTAACTCTTTTAAACTGAAACCTCTCTCTCTCTCTTTTCTTTTTAAAAACAACAACAAACTGCAAAACTGGCTTTAACATTAAGCATGAATACATTTCATATTTATCCGTTTTGACAATGTCAAATAATAGTGTAATTTGTGTGTGTGTGTTTTGTGTTTGTGTGTGTGTGTGTGTGTGTGTGTGTGTGTAAAATGTAGTGCACTGTAAACAAACCATATGGGTGTACAAGTTTGTATCAGACTATGGAACAACACAGTAAATCTATGTGCCTATAGTAACAGCTAGCACCTGACAAATGACCCACCTGATCCATGATGTCTTCCTCTCCTTTACTGAATGACATCAACTCATCAGCACTTTTTATCAACACTGTCCCCTGAAAAACAACAAAACGTTTTGTTAACCAAAGAGAAACAAAATCAAAAAGGAACCCGTACACTTCCTTTGCCTAACAAACAAACAAACAAAAAAACACAAGCAAGCAAAAAAAACCATACAAGAAAATAAGATGATCATACCATTACCCCATAGAAAAAAATGATGACATAGTCTTTTATGTTCAGAATTTAATGAGGTCCAACCTTTCAGTTAAACAATGGTCATACGCACCCCAAATTTCACTTCATCATAATTTTTTTTAGACATTTTACACAGCTTTACTAATAACTGAAGCTGATACTTCTTTATTTTTTCCGCTAATTATTTAATATATCACTTACTGAAAGTTCATATAGACACACATGCAAACCCTCCCCCCCCCCCCCCCCCCAACCAACTCCCCTCCTAAAAACAAAAGCCTCCCAGCAAAATGCAGAGACAAATAAGACTCCATCTTCCTGTGATATTACATGAAAAACAAAGCAGAAAAATGAATTGTTTTCTGATGTACAAAAGAGGAAAAGACACTTGTCCAATATCCTTTACTAAAAGTATTTACTTACCCCCCCCCCCCCCCCCCCCCCCCCCCCCCCCCCCCCCCCCCCCACACACACACACACAAAAAAATGTGTACACAAAACCCGACTGCACACAAAAAAAAACCCAAACACCCTTTCACCGTCTCACCATCCTACCTTGGTCTCCGTCTGCATAGCATCCAGGGGGCAGGTGAAGACCACCACCTTGGCCTTTTCCACCACCTTGGTCATGTCCCCTTCCACCTGCCGCTTGAACACCATGCCCTGAATGATGCTGCTCTGCAGCAGGCCGCTGCCCAGGATCTTGGACACCCGCACGTTGTCCACACTGAAGGACAGCTTGGCCGTCAGCACTGACACTGCAAGTACACAGTCTTCCATACACAATGTGGACAGTAATCTCGAAAAGACAAAGCAGCAGACCAGAGAATGCAGTATATAGCCATTACAGGAATAGGTTAAATACAAAAGAGTTCTACTGGGCCTCATCTGCATCAGTGCATGAACCTGTATAGCATTCTGTAAATTTCTGATCATAAAGAATCTGTTCAAACTGTGGCACAAGGTTAGGTATTGCGAAAACATTTTTCTATTTTCTATGTTGGTATATGTAGCCTGTTTACCACCCTAAAACTGCAACTGGAGTGCTTTGCAAAAAAAAAGAAAACGAAAAAGAAAAAAAAAAAGTGTATTTTCCACAGAGTATGTACAAGACTGCAAAAGTAAGTGTGTTTATGTGTGTGTGTGCATGTCTATGTGTGTCTGCATGTGTGTGTGTGTGTGTGTGTGTGTGTGTGTGTGTGTGTGTGTGTGTGTGAGTGAATCTGTGTCCAATGTTTCATCTTCTAAATATTTTGGGAAGGGTGGCAGATGGGATAAGGAGGAGGGAGAGGAGTGTGGTGGGAGTGGGGAGGTGGGGAGATATTTGTTTAATTTTCACCTGCCATCCCTCAGCAGAGGTGGCTTCTTCCAGGTAGTAACCACACGATCTTGCATTTACTATGGTAAAAACAGACTGACACAAAATACCTTCAAACATGATCCATAAGCATAGTTTGGGACAAATTCTTGATTTTTCAAGGCATTTTGTTGAACAATCAGACACAATGTGATAGATTTGTAAATCACTGGTTTATTCAAATAAAAGCAACCTACAGAAGATGGTTCAAAGGCTGAGTCCTTACCAATTAACCTGTGCGGAAATAAAAATGTCAGCCATGATGGGTGAATCAAAAGTTGACAATGGCCAACAGGTGGTTTGGTAGAGAAAGGGTTAACAAATGTGCACAACAAACAGGTCACAGTCAAAACAATGCCCACTCACCACAAGCTTTGGTGATAATATCGGCCAGGAAGTCTTCATTGCCATATTGCTTGCTCATCACAGCGGTGTGAATGGCCTTCCTCACCTCATCTTTGTTGTGCAGATTTGACACTTGTCCAATCACCAGCTCTGCACATACACACACCACCAACTTATGGTTTCAAAAATGCAAGACCCATTCCATCTGAACAAAACATTCACAAACAAGCTGAACAGACAGCATAAACATCAATATGAAAGCTTTGCAAGATTTTACATGTATGAAGCTACCTCACTTCTATATGTGTGTGTGTGTGTGTGTGTGTGTGTGTGTGTGTGTGTGTGTGTGTGTGTATGTGTGTGCATGCGTGCGCATGTGTGTGTGCGCGTGTGTGTGCGAGCATGTGCATGTATGTGCGTACGTGTGTGCGTGTGTGTGTGCGAGCATGAGTGTACACGCGCTGAAGGGGAGGGGTGGGACTGGGGGTGGGTGGGTGTTTGCATGGCTTTCAGTGTGTGTGTGTGTGTGTGTGTGTGTGTGTGTGTGTGTGTGTGTGTAAGTGTGTAAGTGTGTGTGAGTGTGTGATCAGGAGTGTACAAGGATGGGAACGTCAGCACATGCAGCTGGATTTACAACACTTGTTTATTCTGAGATACAGCCAAGAGAATAAAAATTTAGCCACCTAGTGTATTTGATAATATACTGTTGGCATGTGACTGTACTACTCAATTTGTTGTGATCATTTTCAGATTAACACAAACAAGGATAAGAGAACAATCCTGCCTTCCATTCAAGAAAAAGACATACAAAAAAAAAAAAAAAAAAAAGAACTGAACAATACTGAATAAAATCCAGTGTACAAGCTATTGTCACTCACGTGGCAGGATCTCATGGGCTTTTTTGATGGCCAGTTCGTAGCCTTCAATCACCTCAGTCACAGACAGACCCTGGAACAACACAGTGTCACATCATCAAAGATCATGAAACACCAAAAAGTGTCTTCTTCTTTCCAAGACGCAATCCTCCTTTCCCGGTTTTAAGATATTAATCTTTATCTAAGTGACCATCCTTTCTTGACTCTGAAATATTAATCATTATCTAATGACCATCCTTTCTCGACTTTAAAATATCAATCATCTCGACTTTAAAATATCAATCATTATCTAAGTGAATACCAACTACTGTCAGCGCAAAAACCAAAGACCAGGAGTTGGGAGCATAGGGTGGAGATTATCAATTCTTTTCCCTTTTATTCACCTTTACATTTACCCTCTTTTACACTCAAATCCTCAGAACAATGTACATAACAGGCCTTTTCATTTAAGTTTCCTTTATTTTGTGTGTACTGAGAATGTTACTTTCAAATATTATACGAAAAGGTAGTTTTCCAATCACACCATTGTTGATGTTTCCCATTCTAAAATTCAAAAAATAAAAAGCAGACAATCAGAAAAAAAAAAAAATCCAGAGTAGCATCATCATAAAATTCAAAGCTGGCAAAGACTGAAGTTATGCCTTGCTTGCTTTATAGTCAAGGTTGTATTTTCCTCTTTCCAAATACTGTACACTGAAATGTCATCAAGTTCAGCCACACGACGATTGTACATCCCAGAAGATATATGATCAGTTCATAAGGTGAATGCAATTTCTTACCATGCTCTGTACAGCTATCAGGACCGGACAGACTACCAACTAATTAGTGTAGCACATGCTATTTGACTGGGACACTGACAGTGAAGTAGTGTGCAACCGAGTTATCTGCTCACCTCCCCTCTTCCATCCTCTCTTCCACTAAAAGCTGATCTCCCACAACAACATCAATCAGCATCAAAATTACATCCTGTTAAGATTTGAAAAAATTGTGTCTGAAATTAAGTAGCTCCATTTTGTTCATACTTTAATCATGTTGATTCTAGAATTAGAAAAAAAAAAGGAAGGTCAGGGCTCTAGAACCCCTCATTATGCACAAAAGGGGATCCAGCCAGTTTCTGTTAACCCCTTTAAAATGTACTCTTGTGAGGCTAAAACAGTGATTTACTCTTCATAACTGGACACAGGCTACTATTTTTCAGGATAATGGCACCAAGTAAAGCCTGAATACTGCATTATGTGGCAAGTCACACATACGTTGTCCTTCCTTCATAATTCAGTTTTCAGCTCTGAACTAGCTATGTGCCATTACCAACTACAGTAACATAATTCAATTTTCCAGCGCTAAACTAGTATATTTATGCCATTACCAACTACATCTGCTAACAGTCGTCAAAGAATCTGCTCGTTGTTCTTGTTGCGCTCAATGCAAAGACAACACTGATGCAGAATACATCCTAAGTCTATCAAAACCTGTTCCATTTTGTTTCTGTTGTTACTTAGGGTGTTTTTTTTTTCTGTCCTTTCTTTCAGTTTGTTCTTAAAAAAATTCACTTTTCCTTTCATGCCCTAAAATCTTGTTCTGGACTGACTGATCTGTTCTGCATCGGTGCTTGTCATTAGGCTGTGATATCCTCTTCTCTATACTTTCTTTTCAGATGTATCTCCTTACACTTTATCTGTCTCCTTTACTTTGTTTGCCACAGATGAGCTTGTGAAAAAAAAAAAAGAACAAGGTTTGCTTCCTCTTGCTAAAAATATATGCTTGGCTGGAGATACAATGATCAAAAACTATCTTTGTCACTCACAAGACTCTGCGAAGTGACTGGCTGAAACAAAATAGTTGTACCGAAGTTCTTTATACATGATCTCTGTCAATTTGAATATGAATGCATGCACAATTTTCATCACTTAGCAGATGACACAATCATACAGTCATGCTTGGTGATGTTCACCTACAGTTGTCCTGTTGCAATTAGCCTTGAACTGGGGATTCTGTTCCATTCTTTTGGGCAAAAGGGCTGTGCTCAGCTTCCATTTACATATATCCAGTCAACAAAAACCTAGCTGAATTCCTGTTCTCTAGAATCAGCACTGCACAAATTCTGAAGAGTTTTTTCCTTCTTTCTTACAGCCATCTAATTCTGTCCTAACTCAACAGTAAACAAACAAAAAAAAAAATTGTTGAAAGAATGGCACAAGGCAGAAAGATGGCCTAGGTTCAGACTATGATGTGGACAACATGTGTCCCTTGCCTGTAGAGCTGTCCTGAATGGAGGTCAGGGGTCAGACAGACAAAGGACGGGTTACTGTAGCACAGGCTACCAAGTGAAACACCAACTGTAACACAGTGCACACCTGAGTTATGTGCTGTTTTCACCTATACATTTCTATGATGCTGACAACAAGGATACCTTAAAGTGAAACTGACAATTCTCGATTATCCCATACTACTGTTTAATTTTCGTCAGCAATTGCAAGTTCTTTACCAATCTGCCTTTATCCAGACATCAAAGGTGATCCTACATTTTGTCTCCAGATGCATTATTGTTTTCTAATTCTTCAGATGTGAATCAGAGCTGGCTGACAATGGCAGCAAGTTTGGTAAACAAGACTGTCCTCGAACAGTGCATCTTAATACTCAAAACTTCCTAAATATAGGAATGAAATCCATCGTCAATTCAGAGTAGTGGTAAACAGTGGAACAGTGATTAAGTATGGTGCACAGGCGCGGAATATGGTGAAACAGTAGTTAAAATATTAACTCATTCTGATATTACAACATATATGAAATCTTAGTACAATACAATAAATTAATGTTTTACTATCACTCACCAACAGCTCTCTTTTCTTTTCTTTTCTCTTTTTTTTTTGTTAATATTCTAACCCATCAAAATCATTCATACATCAAATCCTGAGTCTTTGTTTTAATCACACTATGGATCTTTTAATATCTACCCATCAAAATGAATCTCAGAAAATAATTCTACATCCTATAAAACTGACCTACATTTAGTCAGTTCATGAAGTAGACACACGCAATATATACTAGAAAAAGTGAAAATTGCCAGAGTGGATAGTTACATTGCCCACTATGATCATTCTACAATGTGATGAAATGGACAATGTGTCCTAAATCTGTCCAGCTGTCCTTAATGAAGGTCAGGGGTCAGACAGACAATGGACGAGTTACTGTAGCACAGGCTACCAAGTGAGACACCACCGACTGCAACACAGTGCACACCTGAGTTATGTGCTCTTATACAAAGTTATGATATACCAACATACCTATCTGATCAGGGTTTTTCCCCCCCCCCCCCTTCTTCCCCCAGCTAAACAGCAGACAGCACAGCACAGAACATTATGTATTTATAAATGATTGAAACAAACACACACACATATACATTACTAACAACTCAGATTATTTCCAAAGTAAGATTGATCTGGTAATTCAATACACAGGTTTTTGTGAATTCACCTACCATCCTGAGAAGCTCCTCTGCATTTTCCAGCAGAGACCCAGCGAAGACTAGAACAAAATTGGTGCCATCCCCACACTCCTGCTCCTGCTGCTGTGCAGCAAGAACCAGCATCTTGGCCGCCGGATGCTGCACTTCCAGCTCTCGCAGGATAGTGGCCGCATCATTCGTAACAAACAGCTTTTCCAGGTGATTGATCACCATCTTATTCTGGCCTGAGGGAGAGAAAGAGACTAATAACTTCAGATATGGAACAAAAGAAAATAAGTATTAGTTTCATGTTTTAAGATCAATCAACATTCTAGATAACAACAAAAAAAAACTACTCTTGAACAGTTTATACCATGCAAACTCTTGTAGCTGATTTTACAAAGATGAAAAATCAGAATTATGTGGTCTAATAAATACAGGACAACAATAAGGGTACACAAATCCTGTTCACAGTTCTGTTTAAAAGTAAACGATGTACCCAATGCTCCTATGCCGTTTCGACTTCTCAATGTTTCACAGAATCAATGAATTCCTGCATTCAATCTTCAAATCTAGTCCTGATTTCCAATGTGATCAATTCAAATATGATGTTTATTTTTTCCTCCCTTTTTGTTTGCCCCTATTCTGAGCGTAAAAAAGGTTGACTGATAACAGTAATGATATGACAACCATTCTCACTTTTGAAAGTGCATAAACCTTTGTTCATTCTACTCATTCAAACAATTCCTGAAATACGAAAATATAAACTCATGTTACATAACAGAACTATGTATTCTTTTGACTGCTAATATGATGTCTACACAATGTAAATTACCATGAGGTCCATAAGCTGATCTGGTTGTAATGGCCAGTTCTTTGCAGGCATCAATATTCCGGTAAACTGCTTCCTCAAGGCCACTGAAATGCTGAAAAAAAGTTTAATTTCTGAAAGGCTTTCTTGTACTCATTCAAACATTTTTGTATGCGTCACAGTGTGTGTGTGTCGATGTTGGCATAATTACTCTGGGAAGTGATCTAGAATCATGGATGAGTGCCACAGGGTGATAGTTTTGCATGAACTATGATGAAGGCTGCTCCAAAGCTTTTTTTTTTTTTTTTAAACAGGCATCAATGGCAAGAGTGATTTCTTGGATCTTAAACCAGGCATGGTTCTCTTGAAAAGCTTGTTTTCACTTCTTTAAAACAGCTTATGTAGCATTTGTGCATGATAAACGTTGTGTTTTTTTCTCAGAAGATCCTTTGACGATGAGATTTACTGCTGAAGTTTAGCAAAAAGGAAGAAATGCAGGTAATGATGCCCAAGCATCACCTTGAGTCTTTCTAATTTGTGGAACATGCATCTCTTTGATTGCTCTGGATTTTGCAGGATCTGGCTTGATCCCTTCTGCAGAGTATATGTTTCACAAATGATGAAATGTGTGGCTTTCTGATGTCACATTTTCCTGAGCTGAACACATTTGCTGCCCATTTGCTGCAGCTGTCTTCATTACAGCCATAAAGTTTCGCTTATGTTCTTCATTTCGTTTTTACAAAGCTAAAGTCTCGTCTGAGCATCTCTTGAGTGACTTGTTATTTTTTCAGGTCAGTGCAGATTCTGAGGGACCCATCTTTTTTTTTTTTTTCTTTAAATGGAAAATGAAAGGACTGAAAATCAACTAGTATATTCTGTACATGGACCTATATCACACCATTTTCCTTCATTTTCTTGACTTCTGCTCAGAGCTTTTCCTTCAAACGAATCAGTATAACCACATCTGAAAAACAAAGATGCAGTACTATTCATAGATCCTAAAAGAAAATGCTGATTCATCTGAAGGAAAAACTCAGAACAGAACACATCCCTTCCAAACTCATGTATTCACACATCGTCATGGATGCCCGCAACTCAAGACAGTCCCTCTAAGGATTTCATCCATACATGCTTAAAAAATGTCCTGCAACACATTAAGTATGAAAATGATGTTGGATTTGCAGCTGCGCATTTCTGCTCATATGAGAGAGCAGAAACCTATAGCTGTTTGATGCCTTTTACTCCTAGACCTCTCCTAATGTTCAGGGCTGTGTTTGCTTTGTTGGGTGATGCCTTCTTTTTAAAAAGAAAAAAAAAAAAAAACAGTGATCATCTATTAGAAAACACCTAGTTTTTATGCCACGGTTTCTTCATTTATTTCTAGAAATTTTACCATAATTGGTTGATAATCCAGTTTATCGGTGCTAACATGGAATAAGTGGCTGCATTACTTCCAGACTGCTTTACATCACATAGCATAAGTAACAGAGTAACATTTATTTGTAAACATGCAAATCAATGCTGTTTCAAGTGATTGGCTACAGAACTTACAACAGCCAATTCACACTGAGAATGTAATACACTTAACAAAAATTCTCTTTTTTTCCTGTATTACAGTATTAGATACACAGTGTGTTTATTAATCTAAATGCTGGCAGTGACTTGTCACAATCTATTTTGTTTCTGTTTATTTAAGTTGCTGACATCCATGAACTGGCAAAATTGCAAACTTAGTGAGGAATGAGGGAGGGAAATGCTGCACAGCATTGGTGTTGGGCCTCTATAGATCTGTGTATCTCAACACAATGAATGTCAACTGGCAATGGCTGGTATTTTGCGCCTGATGGGCACACCCCAAATGACATGGAAGTACTATGTATCAGTACATGTCTAAATATATCTATACTGTATACACACACATACACACACTTGCGCACGTACCTCTCTCTCTCTCTCTCTCACACACACATAATGTATGGAACAATTTAGTAGTGAGAATAAACAAGTGCAGGCTAACAACTCTCTCCATCATTACATTAATCTAATTCAATTGACTTGACAAAGACTCAAAAAAAAACTGGGAAAAAAAAAATGGGGTGGGGTGGGGATGGGGAAAAAAGTGTGTGTGTGTGTGTGTGTGTGTGTGTGTGTGTGTGTGTGTGTGTGTGTGACTGTGTAAACCCACTGTAATCACATGTATGCACCAACAGTTTAAAAACTCTCTTTCATAATTTATCAAGTCCATGTGACTGTTGCCCAGTTTGCTGCCTACCCAATAAATGCGATTTCTGCAAAAAAAAGCACAAGGCTGCTGTGTGCACAATTACCGCTAAATAAACGAATCAAAAACATGCTGGGGTGGTCTAGAAGACGAGTCTTACCCGTCCTATATGACATCAGGCCACACAGAACTAGAGAACTACACTTTTCACCTGTTCTTACACTGTCACTGTCAGTCACTGACTCACTGTACCAAAAAAGACAGAACTGGCCAAAATGGAAATGAAAATCATTGGTTTCGTTGTTGGTGTGGTAAACGGAAATCAAAAGTGAAAAAAGAAATAACTGTGACAGAAAGCCTCTTATTCGGCTCATAAGTATTCACAAAACAACTTTCAATCAGAAAGGAATGTTCTGGATCCCACGTGAACAGCATTGCCATGCTCAGGCATGACAACCCGACCCCAAACCTCGTGCCGCCGGCAAGTACACTCCTTAACTTTCGCAATCCACCAACTTCTACTACTTTTGACGCATAGCATGATTCAAACTATACATAAAACAGTTACTGATAATCTCAAAAAGATCTGGCTGTTTCAGCCATTTACCTTTGCGCCATCTTTTAACATTTGAGCAAAGCCCGGAGCGCGTGGTACGTGCATCGCCCATGTTTGTTGTTCGTCTGTTCCCACAATCCTGTTCGGTTTGGAGGTAATGACCAATGGCGCATGTGCAAGGACATCAAGCCGTGGAAGTACTTCCAGGATTGTCATAATAATTAGGAAAAAGACTGACTGTTTTTGTTGCAAGAGGCGTAAGGAAGACTTAATGTTCAAAGACTGCCAGAATTATGAAGAGGCCGCGAAATGTTGACTGCGGAAAAATACGAAGACCACTGAAGAGGAGTAAGATAAACGGATGGTATCTATGGAAGGTATGGTTTCACTTTTCCTTTAATTTTTTTTTTTTTCATTTTTTCACCCCTTCTTCAATATGGCAGTTCTAGCAGATTTTTGTCCAGTGCCAAATGGCTGAGAAGGATGCTTTTCTCCCAGAGACAGAACTAAGTTGACAGACACAGTCTCCATCAGTGTTGCTGATGATCTTTGCAGGCGAAGTACATTGTTTCTGGCATGCATTGCATGCATGTTGCGTGACAACAAACGTGATGCAATTCTAATTATAATCAAAAGAACGTGATTGAATGTCACTCAAGTCAAGTGCCTTTGTTATATTCAACTCGGCTAATGTTACAGACCAGTGGCAGACATGGCACGCATGCAAGGTTTCGCTCTCCATACACCCCAACCCTCGCCACACCCCTCTCCTCCCTCCCATTCCACCACTAACTGATACAAACTAGCATTCTTTATTTTTATGTGAAAGTAAGTGAGTGACTTTTTGTGTGTGATCATGCAGACACATCCAGATCCCATCATTGACAGACATACCTACATATGAAAAGTTTTTGAGGCTACTGATCAGTGCAGTGTGCAAAGGATCACTGCATAATTTTAGTATGCTGTTGGATTCAAAAGGTTTTGCTGCACTTATTTTTTGTTGCAATGTCATGCATGTGTGACTGCCTCATGGTGAGAATGTGTGAGGTGTGTCAGGTGTGAAAGGTAAATCAAGATCAAGATCATGACCTGTTATTTGCTCAGGATGCAAGCGTCAAGACTTAAAAACAGTTGAGTAACCTAGAAATATCATGGTTCAGTATTTGTGATCATATAGTGTGACTGTGTGGGATAAACAGAACAATGAATTACTCATAGACAGTGTGCACATTTTACAGAAAATTGTCCCAGGATTATTTAGCAAATAATAGCTAAAACCAGCTGTTCAGCTCCCTCAGAGCTGCTACCAAAATCAGTGTGTGCAAGTTCTTTCTACCTTACCACTAGGGGATAGAATAATCTAGACAAATATGTGAAGACCAGAATTGTCATCTGAGACATTTGTGTGTCAAGCTACCACTGTACTGGTGCTTTTTTCCTCACCTGTAAATACACCAGTTTATAATATGCTATCATATTAGAGATCTTACAGGATGAGCAAGAGTGGATCGTGAGATAAGACAGTCTGAGAGAGTTGTCTTTCATGGATGTTTGCTCATGAAATGGTGACAGTTACAACAAAACACTTTTACAGTCAGCAGTTGATTGTTGGCAATGTCTAACTCTAAGAAAGAAGATTGATTTCCAATTGATACGTAGAAGCTTTGTTGGCAGTGCCTGTCTAAGGAAGAAGATCAATTTACAATTTGATATAAAAAGTTCAGCAGTGCGTGTACAGAGACCAGAAGAACAACATTTTAGATCTATAGGATACATGTCATGTTTACATGGGCATGTCAGTTGTGGTCAAGTCTTAGTCAGAAGACTGAAGAACAGACATGAACTTAAGTAAGTCCAAGTTTGACAGCATCATAGGACATAGAAGTGGAACTGTGTGTATGACCAGATCATTGTGGCTGTATGAATGTGCATGCATGCATGGTTGTGTGTGTGTATGAGTGTTTGTGCCTGTAGGCTTTGTGTGTGTGTGTGTGTGTGTGTGTGTGTGTGTGTGTGTGTGTGTGTGTATTAGCATGTGTGTTCATGCTTGTGTGTGAGCATGTGCATGCACGTGGATGTGTGTGTGTCGTGTGTGTGTGTGTGTGTGTGTGTGTGTGTGTGTGTGCGTGCGCTAATGCATGAATATGTGTGATTGATTGAGTGAATTAGTATGTTCCACTTGTTTTTTTTAGTAATTGACACTTAAAATTGTTTTGCAACAAGAATACATACACATGTTTTTAATTTTATGCATGGCCGTGCGTGCACATTTTGCCCACATATGTTGGCATGGGGTGCAGTTTTAAATGAGCTTCACTATGTTTTTACAGTAATAGAAATAATCAAACAGTCTGTTACTATTAGCTATTGTTCGTTGAAAACAAGGAAGCAAAATGTCAGGAAAAGCTCTTATTGAACTGGATAACCATAAGGAAGTAATGCTGAACCTCAAGTGTATGAAACCAGCAACTTTTGACCTTTTTTTATTTATTTTTTTTTTTGGTGTGTCGACATCAAACATGACCACAAAAAAAGCCTGTCTTGATTGCACTCTTTGAGTTACTTGCTTTCATTTTGTCATTGTCATCTGATTATCTGTTTGGATTGAAAGAACTTTCTGATCATCTGAAATCTGGTCATCAAGACTGGAATGGAAAATTTACACTTGACAAGTTGTGCCTTTTATCCACTTGTGCTCGGGTTTGATGAAAGCAGAACACACTGTTACACACTGTTAGCTGTAGGCTAACAAGATATATTTTGATTAGTTTCTAGCCCTTTACTAGTTTACATAACAGTATTTTCTAGTTCACTGATGAACATCAGATGAGATACAGAGCAGTAGTGTGTCTTGATTGTCTGGGTCTCTCCATTTATGTATGTTAAAGCATGTGTGTGTGTGTGTGTGTGTGTGTGTGTGTGTGTGTGTGTGTGTGTGTGTGTGTGCGTACAACGTGTGTTATGTGTGTGTGTGTGTGTGTGTGTGTGTGTGTGTGTGCGCGCGTGTGAGTGTGTGTGTGTGTGTGTGTGTGTGTGTACACGTGCACACATGTGTATGCTAACTTGCATGTACGTGTGTGTGTCTGTGTTCACCAAGCAAGTGTGAGACAGAGAGAGAGAGAGGGGGGGGAGGGAGGGAGAATGCATTGTTATGTGTCTTCTGAAAGTTATACTCTAAAACAGTGAAACATCTATATCCTTGTAGCAACCTTGCATTACTTCCTTCTTTTAGCTGTATGTTTAATTGAGACTTCGTTTTGTGGCAAGTGTTTCTCATTCAGATACTACAGCCCATGTGGGGTTCCTTCCCATAAAATTTAAGATGATTTACTTCAGAATTGAAAGGTTGCAAGCTTGCAAGTTGCAGAATAATTATAATATTATCTATTCAAGATAATGAAATATTGCCTGCTTTGTCATACTGATATTTTGTCCCAACACTTGCTGGATTTGTGTGTGTGTGTGTGCGTGCGTGTGTGTGTGTGTGTGTGTGTGTGTGTGTGTGTGTGTGTGTGTGTGTGTGTGTGTGTGTGTGTGTGCCTCTCAAAGACTGAACCAGAGACCAGTTCTTTAGTCTAGTGCTATATGTAAAGAGCTAAGAGTAAGAGAGAAGAAGATGAACTGCACAGCATCCCTGCATCAGCAGAATAGTTGAAATGTTTGTTAAAAAAAACAAAGTTAAAAAAAAGTTAGTTTATGATGTGTTTCGGCAGAATTTGACAGTTTGTTATTAATGTATTTTAATTAAGCATGCATTATGCAGTTGCACATGTGTGTTTGTACGATAGTTCCAGCCATTTTTGTACCTGCATTTTCTGATGTTTTTGAATGATTGTTCCAGCACTTCACTGTATCCACATTTCCTCATGTGTTTGTTTCATTGTTCCAACACTTTCCAGTCCCTAGGTTTCCTGATGTATAATTGTCCAGCACTTTCCAGTCCCTAGGTTTCCTGATGTATAATTGTTCCAGCACTTTCCAGTCCCTAGGTTCCCTGATGTATAATTGTTCCAGCACTTTCCAGTCCCTAGATTTCCTGATGTATAATTGTTCCAGCACTTTCCTGTATCCGCATTTCCTGATGCGCTGGTACAATTGTTTCAGCACTTACCTGTACCCGTATTTCCTGATGTGTGTGTATCTCTGTATGATTGTTCCAGCACTTCCCTGTACCTGCATTTCTTGATGTGTCTGTATGATTGTTCAGCACTTTCCAGTACCTACATTTCCTGATGTGTGTGTATGATTGTTCTAGCACTTTCCTGTACCTGCGTTTCCTGATGGTGTGGGCGCTGGTGTTGATGGCAGATTTCATTCTGGAGTTCCGCTTCGAGTACTTGTGGCCCTTCTGGCTGCTGCTGCGCAGTGTGTACGACTCCTTCAAGTACCAAGGACTGGTGAGTTATCTGAACAACAGCTTTCTCAGCTCTTTCTTTTTTTTTTTTTTTTTTTTTTTTTTTTTTTTTTTTTTTTTTTTTTGCCGCTGGTATTTTGAGGGCAAAGGGATGGAGGGGTTCCGTTTTCTGTGGCATTCTGTAGAATACTGACTGTGCAGCTCACTTTTGCTTTCGAAGGACAGGCATCTTGGTCAATACTTTCTTTAACTTGGTGTCTCAATAGTCCACAAGTGTTCTTGCCTCTCACTCTCAGCCTGGGTTCCTCAAAGTTGTGCCCACTTTCATTCTGTCAAAGTCAGTGACAGCAACAAACATGGAGATTGCCATGTGATTTTTACTGTTAGGTTGCAAAGACTTGAGTTAAGGTCACCTATATGAAAAAGCCATACAGTGATGCTAGGTTGCGAAGACTTGAGACTGAGTTAAGGTCACTTACATTAAAAAGCCATACAGTGATGCATTGCTAGGAAATTATTTGGAGTGGATGATGTTTTATTTGCCTGTTTCAACATGAGCATGACATCACACCGTGAGTAAGTCCCATGCTAATTATTGTTCGTGTCACATGTTGATCCTCACTATAAGAGCATAGTTATGAAGGCCTTTATTTTGCCTTCCCCTCTCTTTCCCCATTGCCAGTCTCTGGTGCTGAAGACGTGATTGAAGTTCTGAATAACGGTCATGAGGGTTTAAGCAAAACTGAAACTGCTGTCACAGTTCGAGCAGAATATTATTTTATACTATTATTTAATAATCCCTGCTTCCTCCCATATTTAGTGTTGATTGATTGATCAGGATAATTATAATGATGCACAGGAGTTCTTGACACACATTGATAGTGTGAATCTCCATGAAAGGGTTTTACTCCTGTAATTTTATTTCATGTAAATTGGGAACTGAAATAGTCACAATATCTGTATTTTGTTGTATATGATCAAAGTACAGAGGGCATTGGAAATCCCTATCTCACACACACTGTCCAAGTCTTTGTCAGAGGACCCCAGCTTCCTAGAATCAAGGCAGAATTGTATTAATGTTTTCAAGTGAAGTGGGTACTATTTTGTTGTGCCAGCCTGGACCCATTTTTTTTTAACATGGACCAGTCAAGATTGAAATAGTAGTCATAGCAATTGCACAGGGATTTACACTCAGCTCATGCTTCATGGTATTCAAACCCTCAACCCTCATGCTGTCAGTCTGTGATTTCGAGTCAAATTATTGTGCCAGAGCAACAGATGATTAGAATAAAGTAACAACTGGATCCCATGAGTTGGATAATTGGTGAGACTTGTAATATAGTGGCTAAGTGGTTATGAGATAAGAGAGACATTACGCATTACGACATACTACTTACTGTAATACGTTAGAATGTTTTGTGCTCTTATACAAGTTGGTGATCATACATTTCAGTTTTGAAAGTTTTGCTGACAGTTTGTGGAGACTGAAATTACACATACTTGCACCTATGTGTGCGTGTGTGTGTATGCGCGTGCACATGTGTGTGTGTGTGTGTGTGTGTGTGTGTGTGTGTGTGTGTGTGTGTGTGTGTGTGTGTGTGCTCATAATAACATATGTGTAAAAATTCGACATGCTTGATGATTAAGTTAATAAAGTGAGAGAAGAGAGAAAGAGAACATTGAATGACACGTGGTTGGGTTTTTTTTTGTTTTTTTTTCAGGCTTTCTCTGTGTCTCTTTGTGTGTATCGCCATAACCTCTGACGTCGTCTGCTACCTGTTCATACCTGTTCAGTGGCTCTTCTTTGCTGCAAGCACATACGTCTGGGTGCAGTATGTCTGGCATACAGGTAGGTGTCTGTGTTGTGTTGTTTTGTTTTTTGCTTCATGACTTTCTGAACACCATTTCACCATTACCTCTGTTTCATTTCTTGATCATATTTTGCTTCTTTTTCACCCCAAAGTTTTCATAGATGTGGTAAAGTTTTCAAAGCTATAGAATTTGTGTATGCTGGTCTTTTTTTTTTTTAATTTGTGATGTGTGTTGCCTTCCTGTCGCCATCTTATACCTCTCAGTAAATGCTGTCATCTTTCACTGTCTGTGTTGTGATGTTTTGTTTGTGTGTTTGTGCATTTATTTTGGTTTGGTTTGGTTGTTTTTTTTTTCCGTCTGTCTCATATGTGTGTTGCGTGTGTCTGTGTGTGTCTGTGTATGTCTAGTGTGCATGTACATCAGTGTCTGTGTATAATGATAATAATAGCAATGGATTATAATTTTTTACAGTGGATATTCATAGCACTTTATCTATAAACAGGGGTGCCAGTAGTTTTTTAGCTTTATCTGACAAGAAGACGGATTGCATTGACAATTTTTTTCCACCATGACAGACTTTTTACCCATTGCAGGCCCAAAGGTTTTCGCCACGCTGCGAGCATGACTATCAAATTCTGCAGTCCATGCTAATGGCAGTAAGCAACAAGATAAATGGCGTATACCCAAGCTAATTCTGAGATTGTGAAGAACTTGAGGCATTCAGAGTAGCCATAATATTTTGGGGGAAGAATCATATGTGCCTGCTTCCATTTAGTAGTTTTTTTTTACAACAAGGTCCGACTTATCCATTATGAAATAAATATGAAAATGGGGGTGACTTAATTGAATGCAGGATCAATTACGTTTCCAGAGATCTTCATTGCTATGGGGTGCCTAACTGGATGTAACTGTCACAAGAATCCCGAACTTTGTAACTGTCACAAGAGTCCCGAACTTTAGCAGGTCATTGCTGCACTTGACACTTGACTCCACTAATCCTCTTGGTCTGTTTCCCTCCATTTCTCTTTGTGTCATCAGTATGGACAGCCATGGTGGTTTTCGTTTATCCATTAGATCTGGAGACTTTTCAGTTTTAGGAATCTGTGTGTGAATAGCCCCAAGGGCTTACAAAGGCTCTCAACACTCATGTTGTGCATGCACACACATGCATGCATGTATGTCCACACACACACACACACACACACACACACACACACACACACACACACACACACATGGGTGCCACTCTTCCGTCTGGGTGATTGAAATCCGTTTTCTCAGTAAGGCCCCAGATGGAAATTCCGTTTTTCAAGTTTTGTTACTAAAAAAGAAAAGTTTTTTTTTTTTTTTAAAACAGTTGAATCGGCATTATGACTGAAGCAGCACTGTAGCAGACAACCGGAAATGAGGAAGCACTCTCTCTATCGTTGAAGACAACACAGGTCCAGCAATCTTTGTTAGCCTACGTCGCGCCATTGTGCTGGTAGAAAAAAATTTCCCAGTTAGGCCCCTGGACCCATGCCTCATTTTCAGTTTTTTCAGATTTTCAAAGTGTCACCCTTGCACGTACTTACTTCACAACTATAAGCAAAAAGGAATAAGACTCAGTGTGTGTGTGTTGTAAGTTCTTTTTGTTGCTTTGGTTGGTGATTGTTTTTTTTGTTGTTTTTTTTTTTGTCATTGCCTGTTTTTTTTGTTTGTTCGTTTGTTTTTTTTTGGTCTTTGTTTTTTTTTTTTTTTTTTGTCTTTTGTTCTGTTTTACTCAAGACTTTGACTTTATCCACTTTTTTGTGTTTTTCTGTCTGTCTGTCTGCCTGTCTCTCTCTCTGTGTCTCTGTCTCTCTCTCTCTCACACACACACACACATACACACACACACACACACACACACACACACACACACACACACACACACACACACAACCTTCCTCCTGCCACTCCTTTCCTTCCCTTCCATTCTCCTGTCCCTGAATCTCTCTGTTCCTCCCGGTCTCAAACATCTGTCTTTTCTGTCCCTGTCTGTGTTTTTGTTTCTTATTTTATGACAGTATTTAATTGTAAATGTGTGACTGTGTGTGTGTGTGTTTTTTCAGAACGAGGTATTTGCCTTCCCACTGTGTCGTTATGGCTGCTGTTTGTCTACATAGAAGCCTCAGTCAGGTTGAGAGAGCTGAGAAACTTGCCATACTACTTAGATCTCTGTCGACCGTTTGCTGCACATTGGTAAGCACTGCACAGATAAACGGTTTCATCATATATTAAAACCTCTTGACCATGCAAGCAAAATTAGCCAAGGTATATTTTGGCAACAAAAATTTGTATAATAGTATATATATGCTGTGTGTGTGTGTGTGCGTGTGTGTATGTGTGTGAGAGAGAGAGAGAGTGTGTGTGTGTGTGTGTCTGTGTGTGTGTGTGTGTGTGATCTGAAATTGAATGTACAAGCACTACACCCCCCCCCCCCCACACACACACACACACACACACAGGCATGCATACCAATTTTATAGAGAAACATACATGTTTGAATGTGTAAGGATTAAATTTTTGTGGTTGGAAAGTGTGGATGCTTGTTTTTTTGTGTTTTAATCTTGTCAATTACAATATGTACAGTGACATTAGCAATAATATTTGTGTAATAATCGCCATCTTTTGAATCAATGTGTCTTAAACATTTTTGCCAAATCAACAGCAGCTCACTGATAGCTTGCATTTCTTTTGTTTTGTTTTCTTTTCTTTCTGTGATTTTTTTTTTTCATTTTCTGAATGTTTATCGATAAAAGAGCACACTGTTTGCTGTCACTGTACAATAGATTTTTTTTTTTTTTCAACATATGTACAGGGAAGACTTGCCAACATTCACACAGTTCTAATCAGGAAGACTGAAATGAAACACTGAAACAGGCTTCAGCGTAACTGACTATAAGCCAGAGGTCTGATAAGCTCACAAAACAGTGTAAACATGAGCTTCATGAATACACAGTGCAAGCAGACAAGTGAATTTTCAACAAATATGCCTTCTTCAAACATCAAACAAAACAGACGTAAAAAAAAAAAAAAAAAGAAAAAAAACATATTGCCCAGATCAAAGGTCATCGTGAAAATGAAAAGGTACGACGTTCACTCCGCGTCATTCTCATTCTGGCTTATGCCTTGTCGTTTTCGTGCTGGTTGCTGTCTGTGGGGTATTGTTTTGTGAATGTTGGCACCATGTCATTCTTATGCTGGGGTTTGCGATCTTGGGGATAGTGTTTTGTGAATTTTTTTTTTTAATATGTCAGTTGTGAAAATGTACAAAACAATAGTCCTCAGATCACTGCTGGCATGAGAATGATATGGTATGATATTCTTTTTTCACACTTACTCATGTGTATTGTTTTGACGCCCAAAGAAGACTCATTTGTTGAAAATTCACTTGTCTGTTTTGTATTGTGCAATAAATAAACATTACTTTGTACTTTACTTGAGTGTTTACTTGCATCTTGGCTTAGACTAAGATATTATAAGAAAGAAAAAAAAAAATAGTTATTGTAATATTTTTAGGGACCCTAGTTTTGTGTGTGGTATTGTATGCCAGAACTCACTGACTGACCATATGCGTGTGTGTGTGTGTGTGTGTGTGTGTGTGTGTGTGTGTGTGTGTGTGTGTGTGTCCAGATCATTTTTAAAACATATTACTTATTATGATTTGTTTTTCCTGATCTATACATGTAGATACATTGAATCAGAATAAGTCTGCATCATCAAACGTAGGAAGTAAGTTAGTCAAAGAAAGACAATTCTTAAAGCATGTTATTTTTCTTTTCATCATGCTTCTTTTTCTTGTTTTTCTTGGGGGGGGGGGGGGGGGGGGAGTACAACATGCTTTCTGAACTGAACTGAAGTGACCATGTATGTTTGTGTGTGTGTTTCAGTATTGGTTATCCTGTAGTTACATTAGGCTTTGGGTTCAAAAGCTACATTTCCTACAGATTGAGGCTGGTAAGTAATAGCACATCAGAATGTTCTCTCTGATATGAATATGTGCTTTTTTTTTTTCTGCTGCGATGTACTTGTATTATGAGACTAAAACAGTACTTATAGGTCTCCAGTTGTGCTGATTTGAAGGTTTGAAATTCTGCAGTCTTATTCAGGACAACACATAGCAGAGACCGGAAGAATAACTGGTGATTCTGGGGTTGCAGGTTCAACTGTCCTTTGGGTATTCCGATAGAAGGGGATTTTTCTCTTGGAGTTAACATGGGTTCTAACTCCACTTCCCAAAAAGTCCTTCGAATGAAATAATAAACTGAAATTCCCCATGAGTGAACACACCCATAACATCTTGCATGCACGTAAAATCCCATCACCAGCTTTTGAAAGAGAAGGGCAGTATGGCCGTTGGTATGGATGACATATATTCAAGTAGTATGCACCGAAATAATGAAAATATATGAATGAAAAAATAACTTGATAGACTGAATAATGGGGTAAACAATTGAAAGCAGTGCCAGCAGGCAGTTCTTAATCGACTCTACCCAGGTAGACAGCCTGTCGTATAAATAATGTGCAGATTGTAAAGTGCTTAGCTTTGTCTCAAATGTGGACAGGTGCTGTATAAGTACTCTTAAGAAGAAGAAGAAGGAGAAATCTGAACTATCACCTGAACTGTCTGTTGAGCATGAGTAAAACAAATAATGACCTAACAAGAAAAAGAACACCAAGGTCTCCATCAGAGTATTGCAGTTAGTGACAGAGGTGTTTCAATACTAATGTCTCCATCTGAAGACTGTAGATCTGATCCCTGACTGCCTTGAGGATGTGGGGCACTGCTCATCTCCATGGTTATCATCTGAGCAGTCCTGCCAGTGCCTGATCACCACGTTATGCATACACACGCATGCAGAAGATCACATATACATGTTAATATTCACAAATCCCAGTCAACATTTTGCTGCTTATGGAACAGTGAAAACACTTACCATTCACCTAGATAATTAGGAAACAAGACAGGCGCATCTCTGTGTTTTGCTCAGAAAATGTAGTATCATTTGTAACTGTACTCTTGCTTGATCTCTCTCTTTTCTGTGCTGTTTCTGTCATTTGGACTCACCTCCCCCCCAGCTCCATCGCTTTCTACCTGTCTCTCATCGACTTTTTCTTCCATACAACCCTCCATCTTGTCACACTCAGTCATACATAATTTCATCAGTGTAACTTTGTTTTTTTTTTTGCTGTAGAGCCATTTGATTTCATGTACCTTTTAAGGTTGGACTGATTTGAATGAGTGTGCTGTGCTGACATGCTTGTTTGCTTGTTTCAGAGGCGACAAAAAGTAGTGCAGAAAGAAAACGAGTTTTACATGCAGATATTACAGCAGGCATTACCACCAGAGATGCAGTATTCAGACAAACCAAAAGGTCAGTTGAAGTGTGAGTGAGTGTGTTTGTGCATGTGTGTGTGTGTGTGTGTGTGTGTGTGTGTGTGTGTGTGCGCGGGCGCGCATGTGCGCGCGCGCATGCACATGAGTGTTTTGTGTATTTTGGGGTCTCATAGCTTTGCAGATGTGTGGTGTATGCAAGCTACTCTGTTATTTCTCCTAGCTCTGTAATACATGCAAACTACTCTGTTATTTCTCCTAGCTCAAACTGAAACTGTTCAAATGTTTATATTGCATTCAGTACAACTTGTAAAGAATAATAGATACTGAAATCATAATCAGACTACAAAGAACAGTAGAATCCGAAATATAATCAAACAGTTGACTTCCTGTTGTCAATGTATGTTTTGTTTTTTTGTGTTTGATGAATCACTTGCTTCCTGGTCATTTTCAGTTTGCACACACATGCTAGTTTTTTAAAGTCATGAAGCTCATTTCTTGGGAATGTATTGTTTTCTGGAAGTAAACTTTTTTTTTCCCCATCAGAACATGGGTAGGAATGAAGCATATAGATCTGCTGTAAGAAAAGAACTGATAGCGATTGTGACTGTAGGGTGATGGTGATGTGTCCGTGGTGATGTGTCTGTATCTGTGTGTGTAGTTGTCATGTGATTGTTGTATTTCACTGTTTGTTGCTGATGGCACCCAATCTGCTGTTCCAGCTTTACCACCCAAGTCAGAAGAGGAGGTGATCTCCAACGGTGTGCCGGGCAAAAAACTAGCCAAGGGGGAGGAGGAGAAGGAGACCAAGAAGCCCTCCCCCTCCTCCTCCTCCTCCCTGCCTTCCTCCACCTCCCCTTCCACGCTCCCCGCAAAAAACACAGATGTGAACGAAGACGATGAGTTGGAGTACATAGAGAAAAACCTGCCCAAGAAGCAGCCCAACGTCAACCAGTTCGACGAGAGCACAGACAGTTTTTCAGGGGAGCAGCCAACGACGAAAGCATTCAAAGCGTCAAACGGAGCAGCTGTGCCTGTTGCGAATAGTAGTAGTGGTAGTGGTAGTAGTGCTGTGTCTCCATCGCCTTCCGTGGGGTCGGGGTCAGGGTCAGGGTCAGCGGCGGCATCATCGTCGTCATCAGTGGCAAAAACAGTGAGCAGCAAGCAGGTCAACAGTAGCAAAGACAACAGTGCCAAGAAAGGGAAGAACTATTGGAAAGAACAGCTGCCAGCGTCGGCCAGCTTCACAAACAACAAAGATGAACACATCGTCAGGTAAGCCTGCCTAGTAAAACTGAGGGGTTTTAAGGGTGAGGTGTATGATACGTAAGGGATCTCTCTGTCTCTGCCTGTCTGTCTGTAAGTCTGTCTGTCTGTCTGTCTCTCTTTCTTGTTTTTTTCTCTATGTCTGTGTGTCTCTCTGAAACATGTTAAAGCTGAGAAGTGTTTAGAGTGATAGAGGACTGATAACCTTGGGATTTCTCTTTGTCTGTCTGTCTCAGTCTCTCTCTTTCTGTTCTCTCTCTATGTCTGTCTAAACAGTAAAGCCAAGAAGTTCTAAGAGTGATGTAAAATATCCTAGGGGTCTCTCTCTCTCTTTCCTCTTTCTCTCTCTGTTTGTGTGTCAGTCTCTCTCCTGTTTCTCCAATTCATTTGTGAACATGACGCCTTCATTTCAAGTAGGAAGTAGGAGGAAGTAAAGTGTTTGCATGGTGACCTAATAAAGGGATCTCTCTTGCTGGCTCCCCTCTCTTTGATAGTATAATAGTAGAGAAAATGCCACCACCATCATGATAGGCCAGTTCAAATGTGGAAAGTTGATTGATCACAAGAGTGAAGTGCATGATATCCAACAGGTTTTCCTCCCTTTCCCGCTCTCCCATTCAGATGTGACAGTGACAGCGCCATCCTAATTGGGGGCGAAAGTTGAGAGATTTTTAAAGTGATATGTTTGCCGCTTGGTATATCCTAGGGTATTTCCCCTTCCTTCCTCACTTTTCATCCTTTTCTCCTCTCCTGCTTGTATCTCTCTGGTCCAGATGTAAAACTGAAAGTGATCAATAGAAGTGGGAAAAGTTTAGCAGGTTGAAATGCATTGTGTATGGTACCCAGCCAGTCAGTCTCTCTCTCTCTCTCTCTCTCTCTCTCTCTCTCTCTCTCTCTCTCTCTCTCTCTCTCTCTCTCTCTCTCTCTCTCTCTCTCTTTGTGTCTCTATTTCTGTCTGTCTTATTCACTCAGTCTAATATCACCATATATATCTTTCTCCTGTCTCCCTTCTTTTCACTACTTTTTCCTTCTAATCTTTCCATTCCACATTTTTGTATTTGAAGGACAAGACCCAGGCCAGATGAATATTGTCCACAGGGACAGACTGAACAGCAATGGAACTTGCATTTGTAGCCCACAGAACTTTCTGAAATGTGAATCTGCCTTTGCAGCAAGCATGATACTAGTGATGTTACTCATGTGGATAACTGAATGGATGTGAGATCTCTTCACATATCCAGTTTGAACTTTTCCAATTAACAGATAAGAATTTTTAAAGACGATATCGGATATGCATGTATGCATGCATGCGTGCACACACGCATGCATGCATACACTCACACGCACGCACGCACGCACGCACGCACGCATGCACCCCACGCACTCACGCACTGTACACATGCACACATGTGAGAATACATATATATGCAGAAATACACTTTTTGTCTTTTTTCCATCTCTGTCGTCGGCCCAGCTTGCGCATACTTGCTCTCATACATTTGGTTATGTACATTCAAACATTTGCACACAAAAATGAACCACCCAGACAGAGTCACTGTCATTTCCTTTGTCTTTTTTTTTTTTTTTTTTTTTTTTTTTTTTGCGTATGCAGGCTGATACTCCTGCGGACACTCCCTGTATAGACGGGCATGAATTAATCCCATCTACCCAACAAAGGGAGTGGATTTGTCTGTGTATGACTGTTTTTTTATCCCGCCATAAGGCAGCCATACTCAGCTTCAGGGAAAGTGCATGCTGTGTGTAAACGTGTCATCCATACCAACCGCCAAACTGGCCTTCTCTTCTGAAAGTTGGTGATGGGATTTTACATGTGTGCAAGATGTTGTGCATGCGTTCACACATGGAACCCCGGTTTATAGTCTCATTCGAAGGACTGTATGGGAAATGGAGTCAGAACCAGTGTTAACTCTGAGGGAAAAATCCCCCTGTATCGAAACGGTCAGGCAGAGATTTGAACCCGTAACCCCAAGATTACATGTCCGGCGCTCTACCACTAGGCTGTTCCAGCCCCCATTTCCTCTGTCACTTCTCTTTTGTTTCTTAACAATGCTGCCCGAGTCTCTCTCTTTCTAAGTCTTTTCTCAGTCTTTCACTGGCTGACTTGCTGTCTTGCATGTGTGGTTGCAGTCAGACGTTAAAAAATACACCTTTCAGGGGAACTGTATTGAATCAATGCAGCAGATTTTTTTTTTTTTCTATTCATTTGCACTTGCTAAAAGCCTGGAGCCAGGGAAAGTTTTTTCTTGTTGTATTGTAGAGAGACATTTTCTGTCTCAATTTGACCTTTCCGTTGTGCTTTGTAATGCTGCAGAGAAGGGTCTTGGGTTGATGGTGATGTTAAGCTACCCATAACCCATTTCTTTTTTATCCTGTTTCCAAATGCTTCCACTTACATGTATGGGAAACAGTGACAGAAAAAATGCGCTTTTTTGTTTGTTTGTTTGTTTTTTTTTTTGTTTTGTTTTGTTTTGTTGTTTTCTCTTTTTACGGGTCACACTTGTTTGGGATACTTATGATATACCTGTGAATTCAGGCTATAAGAAATAAAAAACCATTGATCCTTGAACTGTTATGATATTAATAATGTTTCCGTTAATACTTTTAGGCTCATAAAGTATGTAAATAAACACTTTGAATAATTTCACATTCATACTGCATTATTTCCAACGTTCTCATTCAGTATTCATTTTGTTTTGTTGATTTCTAAAGCTGCATTATTGTCCATGTTCTTTGCTTTCTCCATTTAAAAAAAAAAAAAGAAAAACAAGAGTTTAACCTGTCATGATCTCACATCTGGTATATTATTATCCAGATATTCGCTGAACACTTGTTGCTTTTGTTGTGCTTTGTACACCACGTTCTTTTTTTTTTTTTTTTTTTTTTTAAACCATATCTTCATAATCTTGTGTCTTCTGCTTTATTAGCAGTATTCCCTTAACGCCCCCCCCCCCCCCCCCCCCCCCCCACACACACACACACCCCCCCTTTCTAATATCTCATGCTTGTGTTATGTGTTATAGGTTAGAGTCGGATGTGAAGAAGTTGAAAGCCGATCTGCAGAGCAGTCGTAACACAGAGCAGGAGTTGAGGCTTCAGATCAACGGGCTGCTGGCCAGCGAGAAAGCCTCACGCTCCGAGCTGTATCAGCTGCAGCAAGACAACGAAAATTTACAGAACAAGTCAGTGGCTCACCTGAGTTTTTTAAGTGTGTGTGTGTGTGTGTGTGTGTGTGTGTGTGTGTGTGTGTGTGTGTGTGTGTGTGTGTGTGTGTGTGTGTGTGTGTGTGTGTGTGTGTGTGTGTGTGTGCGCGTGCATGCGTGTGCGTGTGTGTGTGTTTATGGCAACGAAAATTTACAGAACAAGTCAGTGGCTCGCCGAATTTTTTTTTTTTTAAGTGTGTGTGTATGTGTGTTTGCGCACATATGAGTGTGTGTCTCTCTGTGCATGTGTGTGTGTGTGTGTGTGTGTGGTGTGCTCTTTCATGATCATTCTTATAGACTTTCAGATTTGTGATTTATATGCTATGCAGTCCTGTGTTCTTTTGTGCTTTCTTGCTATCTCAAGTTTGCTTCACTACGAAGATCATAGTCTCCCAGTCTCTTTCTGTCTGTCTCTTTGTATCTGCCTATCTGTCTTTCTCTTTCTCTCTCTCTCTGCCCCCCCCCCCCCCCCCCCCCCCCCCCCCCCACCCCCCCCCCCCCCCAACCCCCCCTCTGTCTATAATAAAAAAAAAACACTAGATGGAAAGATACTTAACACAACAATAATGCTTTCAACAGAAATTTATGAACATTCTAAGCTGTTCACACCCATTTCACCCCACCTTCCAACTGCCCTGTTCTTTCTCTGTCTTGCAGATACCCCATCTCACTGTACCACCCATTCATTCCATTTCTTCTCCCCTAGCCTCTGTGTGTGTGTGTGTGTGTGTGTGTGTGTGTGTGTGTGTGTGTGTGTGTGTGTGTGTGTGTGTGTTTTTTCTATGAGTCTGTATGTGGAGATTGTTCTGCTTCTGAAAGCATCTGTGTTTATTCTGTGATTTAGAGGGAGGATTTCCTGAAGACTGGTAGCTGCTGGTGGCTACAGAAGGAATTACTAGTCATTTTTCAGAAATGGTGTGGCTTGAAATTTTCAGCAGGATTTTGGACTGTCTGGTTAACCCAGCAAAATGTACCAAACTACCTTTGTTTCAGTACAATGTGCCAAACTATCAGATCAGTGTTTCAAAACAAGATGAAGTTGTAATTTAAAAACACAAAACACACACACACACACACACACACACACACACACACACACACACACACACACACACACCAAATTTTGTCTAAGATCTAGCACTGAGTACAGTTTGACATGCATGCATCTGTTCTTCATGTAGCTGCTGTTTATGACTGACCTTTACGGTTACTACCTTGCACTGAGCTGGATGTTGTATAAACAGGCTGAATGACTATCACAGTGACCAAAGTCACTTTCACCTATGTTTTAATCAGTGCTGGTCATATTGATGTAGGTTACATTCAGAATATCTTGATTTTGTGGTTGATTTGGCGTTACCAGGGCTGCTAAATCCTTCACAGTCATGTGAAAGTATACTGTCTCATTGATTGTCTCCCTTCAACCACCCCGTTGTAGGATTGCCATGGGCAGGGATTATTTTCAATCTGTGTTAGTTCCAGGCAGGCTGATAACATTTTCCTCATTGGAAGAAATGTTCTTGTCTGCCAGCACTCTAGTTGACTTGCTGCCTGACATAGTCATGTATCTTATGTACCGTGTAAGAGATGTGGAAAATTTCCATGAAAGAGTTTGTCCAGGTACCACATGGATTGTTCTCAAAAGATTGTGTTGTATACATGAAATAGATTTTGTTCATTGTTTTGTTTTAGCGTTGTAATGTAAGAAGGAGGGGGAAAAAAAAAAGAAAGAAAAATGACAGAAAGAGTTTTGGCTGTGCTCTGTGCTCTTCATCTGTCCACATTGTTCTGGCACAGACTTCACAACTTAGTGACGGGGCGGCAGCAGGACCGAGCCACAGTGGCCTCCATGGAGCGCAAGCTGGCGGAGGAGAAGAGGGCCAAGGTGGCCATGGACCAGCAGCTGATGTCGGAGCGGAAGTCCAGGAAGGCAGAGGAGGCAGCAGCTGCTAGGGCGGTGGCCTTGGCAACGGCCAGCAGGTGAGGCTTGGGTGGTTTTTTGTTTGTGTTTTAAACATATGCATGAGGTTCATTTTCAATGGTTGCTTATGTCTGTGCGAATGGTAATGAGTTTGTGTGCATGTGTATGTGTGTTATGTGAAAGTCAGAAAAGCTGAGGACTGCAGTTGTGAGGGCGTTGCATTAGCAGCTGTCGGCTGATGAGGTGTGATTTTTGTTTTTTTTCTCTTTAGTCATATGTCTGAAGCTGCTTTGGAAAGATCACATGTGTTTTTGATTTGCCGTGATTTGTGTGTATGAATGTGTGTGTGTGTGCATGAGGGCGTGTGTGTGTGTGTGTGTGTGTGTGTGTGTGTGTGTGTGTGTGTGTGTGTGTGTGAACATTTGTGTGTGTGTGTGTTTTTTTTTATATGTGTTTGTGTCTGCATGTATGAGTGTGTTTGTGTGGGTTTTTTTTTTCAAAAGGTATGTGCATGCATCTGTGTTTTTTCTTCAATGTCTTTTCACCTTCGGGGATTTTCCATGAATAACACATAATATTCAGAGACTTTCTGTGTGGATTGTCTGATGATATTAAGTGTGTGTGTGTGTGTGTGTGTGTGTGTGTGTGTGTGTGTGTGTGTGTGTGTGTGTGTAAGAGAATGTGGGTGAGTGTGCGTGCATGAAATGGAGTAGGATGTAGTGGCATTCTGAATGTTGATTGTAGTGAATGCTGACAAGTGAGACAGCAGTGGGCCATGTTTTTCCATTATCCAAACACCCTGGAATGAAACAAAACAACTCAAAACAAGCAATCACTGGCCTACCCTTCGTTATAGTTCTCTGATTGATTTGTGTATTGTTTGGATTTGCAGCAGTTTCATCTCCCCCATCACTGCCTACCTCCTTCCCCTGCTTCTTCACTCCATCCCACCCCCACCCACCCCCTGACTTATCCAACAAATGAATAACAACTTGATTGCTGATTTCACCATACTAACACAGATCTGTCTGAATGTTTCATTTGGTGGGTTGGTATGGTGTTGCACTTTAGTGTTTAAATCTACATCAAGTCCTTTCTTTGGCAATGACAGTGAAATTGGCCATCTTCTTGAAAAAAAAAAAAAAAAAAAAAAAAAGAAAAAGAAAGAAAGAAAAGAAAGGACAAATCATGACGTCAGATTTAACTGTGATTTTTTAACTTCAATGTATAGCATGAAATACACAGATGATTTTGTTCCTTTCCTTTTCTTTTTCCAGTAAGACCTTTAGAGCGCTGAGACAGAATAGCATCGTTGGTTTCATTTGCAGTTTTTGAAACTAATGATATCAGTGGATATTTGTATGCACACAATTCTGGAAACTCTGTGTTGATGTATTCTAGGAGAGCCTGAGGGGAACAGTTTGCAGTCAGATGATTTGGTAGGCGAGTGAGAATGAAGTCATGGCTGATGAGCATCAAAGGTAGGAGCTGACACTGAATAGTTGTGGATGATGAGATAGGATTGAAGACACAGACAAGGCTAACAGCCATAAGATTAGACACACTCATGACATCACTGGAACCTACTGAGGCAGTGAAAAGCGTAAGAAGAGCTCTTTACATCACTTATATTTCCCAAGATCTTCATCACTATCAGGTGCTTGTCTAGAGGTAGCTGGCCTCAAGCGCAAGTTCCTGTCTTCAACACGTCATCGCAACCCCTTCCCCTCCACGCTCCTCCCATCCTTTGTCTCTCTCTCTCTCTCTCTCTCTCTCTCTCTCTCTCTCTCTCTCTCTCTCTCTCTCTCTCTCTCTCTAAGATATTGTCCTGCATCAAAACAGATGGCTCTGTGGCTTTCTGTCAAGCTTATCAATTGTTCTGTGAAATCCCGAGAATTTTCTGTATTTGGAGTGACTGGTGTGTGTGTGTGTGTGTGTGTGTGTGTGTGTGTGTGTGTGTGTGTGTGTGTGTGATATATACTTTCGCTGGCTTTATGCACATAGATGTGTCGCAAATATACTGATGTCATTGTTTATCTTTTGGGAATTGATGTGGTTTGTTCAAAGCTGTTTGGCCAGAATACTGAATATTGGTTTACCTGTGTGGCAGGGGAGAGTGCACAGACAGCTGCAAGTCTCGCCGTAGAGAGCTGGAAAATGATGTCAAACAGCTGCGCCGTGACCTCAAAGTCAGGGAAGACCAGTTCCGAATGCTTGAACGAGAGGTCCAGGTAATTGATCATCTTTGTCATTGAAAAGAGAAATGGGGGAAGCAAGAAGTGTGAAACAGCCATATGAAGACTTCTTACCTTTAAAGACTTGTTCTTTTTTTTGTACTCCCAGTTCTTATAGAACTGGGAGTACTTTACAATGTGAACGAAGAAATGCTGTTTGTGTGTCTCTCCGTCTGTGGTCAAAATGTGTTCAAACTCTCTCTCCAGACAAAATGCTGGACCGATCTTTCTGAAAATGTGTAGATTTTTTCATTATGGGTCACAGATGATGCCCGATGTTTTATTTTACCAGAATAGCAGTTACTAACGGCTATAAATAATAATTTTGTGATGTACAGTTTAAGCAATAACGGTTTATAATCTTAAGTGTAACCAAATTCTGTGAGCTCCTGGGTAGTGTAGTGGTTAGTATCCCCGCCTGTCACACGGGCGACCCGGGGTCATTTCACCACCTGGCTGAGCATCAGTTGTTTTTTTTTTTTTTTTTTTCTCTTACATACAAAATTTCTCTACCACCATAAAGGGAGACTGTGCTATAGTGACTGATTTATATATATATATATATATATATATATATATATATATTTTTTTTTTTTAATTTTTTTTGTACTACTTACTGGGAGTACGTTTATATGCTTTGCGTTTTGTTTAACAATTATTGTCTTTCTTCTGGTCTGGATTTACCTTTATGTAAAGACTTCTTCCTTTTAAAGACCTGATTTTCTGGACTAATTCTTGTCTTTCTCTGTACTGGATTTATCTCCCTTAGACTTTTTGACTTTAAAGACTATTTTGTTTTAAATTTAATTTTTTTTTTCTAATCAGCTGTTACATCTTCTGTGCGTCTTCAGTAGCATTGTACCCACACCACGTATTTCAGCTGCCTGTCCACAGCCACAGCCTGGCATGTTCCACCACAGTCCCAATGCTGTAAATCCACATGGAGAAGTCAGTATCAAGTCACCATGAGGCACCCCCACCACCGGACACACTGCACTGGTATCACATCACTTTGGTGGTGTTGAGTGGTGTCTGTTTTGATCCAACATATGCAAGATATGACATGCTAAGTCCCCTCTGATGGTGGTAATTGCCTAGTCACGGAGTCAATGTGAGTGAGCTCTCCCTCTGGGAAGGCACCACCATGTCTGTCTAACAACAGTACCTATTTGCTTGTACCAGCAACTTCAGCAGAGTCGTACCAAAGACATAGATGTAGAGAGGAACTCGAAACTTGAGGTTATCATGAGAACTTGGCATAAAGGGCCACAGAATATGGGAGTTTAGATTTGTATTGAGCTGATCAGTAAGGATAAGGATGAGGTTGATGCTGGGATTTCCCTTCTGGCCTGAGACTGCATGACAGGCCTTTACTCTGTTTGTTACTTTCATAATGTATCCACGTGTCAACCAGGCCTGAGCCATACAGACACCTGCAGTGTTGGTCAGGAAAAACACTGAGATGCATCCTTTAAGTGGATGAAACTTGACTGTGCAGTCCTGGTCTTCCGAGGTAAACCCATAGCAAACTCAGCTGTGGGTTAGAGCTAGTCGGGACAGAGGAATCCCACAAATCAATGGTTGTGATGGGAATCGAACTCACACATCTTGCCAGGCGGGAGTCTTCAGTGCTAACCAATTCGCCATGGCAGCTCCCTTTATTTATGACCTGTTTTTCTGGAAACGCATATGAAAATGAAATGTTGAAAAAATTTAGTAAAGCCTGCATCACATAATATTTCTCATACATCAAATGTTTTGAACTGCATAGAACATGCTCGGCTTAAATAATTTGCACTGCAAAGGGAGAGATTGCTCAATGTCCTAATATGTGTATGTGTGCGCACATGTGTGTGCATGTGTGCGTGTGTGTGTGTGTGTGTGTGTGTGTGTGAGCAGTCACTGCGGCAGTACAAAGATGCTCAGAAGGAAGCAGAGGTGCTGTTGAAGGCGCTGTCAGACATGCAGGACAAGAACCTGGAGCTGGAGAACAGCTTGTCGGCAGAGACACGCTTCAAGCAGGACCTGTTCTCTGCCCTGGGTGAAGAGAGGCGTGTCATCAAGGTTCTGCAGAGTAAGTCTGATTGGCCTTTGCTACCTGGGTGATGAGGTGGGGGAGTCTGGTTCTTTAAGATACGATCTGTGACTACATGAGACATAAGAGTTGTGAAACTTCTATCATGAAAAAGTATTTTGTGCTGAAATACGCCAGCAACACAGTGTTCCTGTGTTTGCTGTGTGGTATGCTTGTGTCCAAAATAGGTTTGAAAGCTGTTTTGTGGATGCTGTTATATTATTTCTTCTCAGTGTGATGAAATGTATTTTATGAAATTAACTTAGGAGCAATGATTGGTACCACTGGTGGACACAAGGCTACACCTACCTTTTTTTTTTTTTAATCTGAAACTGGTGAAAGCAGATGAGAACTAGGCAAGCCCCCTTTAAAACAGTCACCTGGTGAATAACATACCAGCTGATGAATCAGTGACTTGCAAGATGTGAAATAGAAAGCCAAATGAAGTGGAGACCAACACAAAAAAAAAGAAAAAAAAATCAATTGTTTGAATTTAACAGATTTCTGTGTTTACATCTTTGAGTGGCACAGTGCTGCTCAATTAAACTGAGCATTTTGCCATCCATAGGCATTGTATCATGTCTTTCAACAAACCAGCATTGAAATAGCTTTTGCACCAAGTCTGTTGCCCATCTTTGAAAAGCATGCCTCAGTGAAAAGTGTCGTGTGACATAGACCTATGCATAAAGTGCTGCTGCAGATGTTAGGAAGAATTGGAAGGGACGGGGGTGGGCAAGACAGTTTGGGGAAAATTTCTGCTGACTGGTGATTTTCAAACCTTATGTAAACTCCTTAGTTAAAGTTTATTTGTTTTTGCTTTTCTCTTGATTAAGCTTCAGGCTTGAAAAGAAAATAAAACCCAGCAGCTGTGTTTGATGGCCTTTGTAAATCAAACAACTGCTTGGATTTGGGCTTCAGGTTTGTTTTGTACCGTTTAGCTGAAACTTCTTGTTTGAGCCTTTTCTGGCTGGCTGTCCATTCTTAGTGTTCAGAAGAAATGTTGTGCACTGAATTAAAAATGAATTAGATTAGATGAAGTAAAGTTGTTTTTGATTATCCACAGTTCATATTCCTGAGCTGTAAGCAGAGTAGTTCTTTCCTTCCTCAGGCTAAGCGAGGCAAGGCAGTCATAAGCTGCAGAATAAATGAAATAGAAGAGGAGGCATGAGGGAGGTTTTTGAGGAGAGAAGGAAGGGAAATTTATCATATAATTATGTTACCGATAGGTCAGAAGAGATCTTTAATGAAAGTTTTGTGACTCATCCTTTGGTAGGGGAAGGAGGTCTGGTTGGTAGATCAGTCATGCCTTGAAGATTTTTTTTTATATATCTGATTTGGTGACTCCTGAGACAGAGAGCAGATGTTCTGGAAATCTTCACTCACATAAAACACAGAGTGACTTGCAGTTTGGCAGTATATGGATTGTTTTTTACCCAGTTTGATAGTTTTCTGTAGATGAATCTAACCCACAAGCAGACAGACATACATTTTTCCTTATTATATTTGAAATAGATATTACCTTGGAACACAAAGGTGTGCGCTTAGGTCCAGTGCTTCTTGGGTATTTATGGTACTCCTGTGAAATAGAGACTTGGGTCACAACGAGGATGACATGATGGAGGGTTAGTTTCTCTTCAGCATTATCACGTGTTTTTTTTTGTTTGTTTCTTGTACTCCAGATAACATTCGGGAGAAGGACCTGGAGATCACAGAGCTCAAGTCCAAAATAGCGGAGGTGATGGCTCTGATTCCCAGCACCACCTCCTCTTACCAGACCCTGGGCTCCGACCGCAACTCCTCCTCCCCGCTGTCTCTTCCACCACGTCTCTGCCAGGAAGACCTGGCTGTGGCGTCTGACCTCAACCCCAACGCCTCCGACTACACCCCCAAAGCTGCCATCTAAGACCCCCACCTGTCCCCCCCTCCCCTTCCTCCACCCCCAAATTGCCTTCCCACCTACCCCATCTCATTGCCTGTCCCACTCCTCCCCTGCCTTGCCTTCGGCTGCCCTCTGATGTCACCACATTTGGCCACTACAACCGCTGACGTAAGGCTGTCAGCATAACCAGCTCCCTTGCTGATCAGACTTCCAGCAGCAGAGAACGATAGACGTCTGTGTTCTTGGCATATCACGACTAGCCTCTCGGACGATGCAGATAGCGCTACATGTCATCCATTTTGTTCAGGTTTTTTTCCTCCCCTGCCACCTTCCTAGGCATCCTCCTCAAGACAGTGTACATACATAGTCAGATAGTCAAGGACTAGAGAAGAAAGGCTGGATCGATGCATTTATTTATCAGTAGTTGCCGCTTAGGATAGTGAGCCTGTCCCCAGAGGTTCTTAGTTTTTGGACTTCCATGGTTTGAAAAGAGTGTCTTGACGTTTGGATTTCACAGAGGTTTAGGTTTGATTTTATCGTAGCGTTTGGAAAGTGAGGAAAAGAAGCTGAATATGAGCTGATGGCGCGTAATACTCTTCAATTTTGTTTTGTTTTGTGTTGTTTTTTTTTATCAAGAGTTGTTAAAACTGGTGTTAGACTCTGAAGCTATCATTTACACTTATGTTTGCGTCTTGATGCAGGTAAACTCAGTCCTTTATATTCAGGATGAGAATGAATCATTTCATTTTTTTTGGTCTGTAATAGAGTTGTTCTCTTTTATGTTTTGCGGAATCTTCACAAGATAGATCGTATATAAAACTGAAGCAGAAAGCTATATGCCCAGACAAAAATGGACGTGAGAGGTGGTCATAGCCACATCATCACATTCCTGTTTTTCAAATGATCTTAGATCTGAGGTTAATTTTGTGATGTTCTAGGTCGTCAAACAGTTGAAGTAAAACTGAAGTGTTAGGGTCAAAGACAGGTAAATTTTGTGTTGAAACATGAGACATCAGTAAGGTGATCAACTGATTAATGTTCCACTGTTAGGTTCATCTACCAGTGAATATTACACTGAGAATGTTATGGTCATCAGTCAGCTTAATGCTAAATGTGCTAGGGTCATCAATCATCAAGTTTGACGCAAAGGGTATTAAGGTGATGAACAGTGAACGGGACACTAAAAAGTGTGAATCATCAGCCAGTGAACTTTGCACTTGAAGTGTCAGGGTCATTGCTCGATGAACTTTACTCTAAGCTTGTTGGGGTAACTAAGCTTGTTGGGGTCATCACCAGTGAACTTTACTCACAAGTGTAAGAATCATCAGCCAGTTGATTTACTTCTATAACATTAGGGTCACCCGTCAGTGAACTTTACACTGAAAATGTAGGAATCATTAGGGAGTGAACTTTATGCTGAAAGTGTTATGGGCACCAACCAGTTAGCATTAGTGAACTCAACACTGAAAGTGTTAGGCTCAGCAACCAGTGAAGTTTATATTTGAAAAGGTTAAAGGTACCTTTGCCAGTGACCTTGACACTGAACGTGTTAAGTACATTAACCGGCAGCCTAAAATCTGGAATGTTAGGGTCATCAACTAGAGAACTTTACTCCGAAAATTTTAAGGTCATCAACAAGTGAACTTTACTCTGAAAATATGAAGGTCATCAACTCGTGAACTTGACACTGAAAGTATAAAGGTCATCAACTAGTGAACTTTACACTGAAAATGTTAGGGTCATCAAACCTGTGAACTTGATATTGAAAGTATAAAGGTCATCGACTAGGGAACTTGACACAGAAAGTGTAAGTCATCTGCCAGTGAACTTTTACACTAAATATATAAGGATCATCAACCAATGACCTTAACTCAGTAAGTGTTAGGGGTCATCAACCAATGAAATTATTCAAAGTCATCAAGCATAGAAGCCTGTGGAAGTGTTATGGTCATCAGCCAGTGAACTTTGCAAAAAAGTGTTAAGGTCATCAACCTGTGAACTTTTTTGAAGGAGATAAAGTCATCGGTCTTTTGAAATAGGACTCTGAATGTGTTAGGGTCATCAGCCAGTGAACTCTGAACTGAAAGTATTTGGGTCATTAACCAGTTAACTAGACACTGAAGGTGTTCAGGTCATCAGTCAATGAACTTATACTACAGATTTTGTTGAGTTCATTCAGCCTGTGAAGTGTGCAGTTAAAGTGACAGGATCACTAACCAACCGAAAAGTCACAGTTGACAAATTTTGTATTTTTAACATGCATATATACACAGACTTGCACACTTGCAGGCACTCGTTTGTGCATGTGCACATGCATGCATGCATGTTAACACACACATTTGCATACATATACTTACCTCCATTGACATACATACACACACAAGTTAATTGCTTCTTTGTTTTCTTTAACAGATGAAATGGAGAAAATTTGCAAATCAGTCCTGTCTTTCTTTGCTATAAATCCCCGCCCACCTTTCCCTGTTCCCTCCCTCCCTTCCTGCCTTCTCTTGTGGCAGATATTTATTAGAGTTAAATGAGGAAGGCTTTTGTCTTGATGCACATGAGGTGGCATGAAATGTTTGATGTCTTTGCAGATTCAGATCCTTAATCATTCATTACCCTTCCAGTACAGTGTCATTTATTGATACTGAAAGCTTATTGCTTTTGCCCAGTAGGCTGTTTTGCTTTACTAACAACACTGAGTGGCAACTTCTTGCTTGAATTCTGATCTGCTGGCCTTGCAATGCCAGAAGTTCATATTTGAAAATGGAAACTTGCACTAAGTTTCATGATGGAGTGGGGGGGGGGGGGGGGGAGCTTTCCTGTGTAACTTTACATTTGTTGGTTTTATAGTAACTGTCTGCTGGCAGTAGGCTGGTGGCTTATCTTACTGTTAAGAGAGAGCATAGAACATCAACTGAGAAACTTTGATACACTTTGTCGTTTGAATACTAGTGCTTTTGTTCTGCAAAAATCATTGTGGTCTTAGTGATGGTACACGGATCCACAATTGTTCTTCTAAACATTGTACTATTTCTAGTCTAGTCAGGCCCATGCGTTGATGGAAGATCAAAGTATCGCATAGAGCTATAAAATGTTTTGACCAGTTTTTTAAGAAATATCACATAACTTGATGCAAAACTCATAGAGTTCATCTTGGCACATTTTCAAAATGAATAACGCTTTGTGCAGGTCAAGACAGAAGGCAAAATTGACTGTAAAGATTTAAGATATAGTAGTTGATCTGTGCAACATGGCAGTGTGTGGAGACCACTGCTTCAGACATTTTTTTTTTTCAGTTTCAACTTTCCTCCTTTTGCATGCTACACTTAATCTGAGATGAGTGCATCTGTAATTCAGAGGGAAGGTTGTGCATCAGTGGCGCTCCTTCACTTCACTGACATTCATCTTCATTTGCATTCACGCTGCTTCTGTGGCAACCTATGTAACATTTCACAGGGTAATCTTATGAAGACATGCTGTTTGCTTTTGCCGGCAACACATCTTACTGCTGACCTTCTGTGGAGATCTCATCGATTGTGTAGGAAATGGGTCTGTCCAATGGCAGCTGAAAAATTCATTAGTCTGTCATATGCTGGTACATAACATGCTCATCTCCTCTGGAATCAGAAGTGCGTGGTGTAGTGAAACTTGTAGTGGATCTTGTGTCTTGAATTCTCAAGAGAATGTAACACTGATTTTTTAGACTGAACTACCTGTTGCTGGCGCTGCTTACCTCTATGTCACAGCGGTGCAGGATTGCTGCTTTGTGTAGGCGTGTGTGTGAAGAAGTCTGCAGGTACTGTCACAGGTCACAGCATGGTGTGAGGAACGTCCAAAGTCTTCACAGTTGGACTGGGGCTGGCACTACTGTTCCTTTACTCAGTCACTACAGAACTGAAGTTTTGCTTTGCTGCCATTCTACTTTCTCTCATGGTGTCATGGTGTGTGTGGCAGTGATCATGGCTGTGGAATTCCCTCATCCAAGCTGATTATGAATCCTACGGTTAACACAAGCTTTTTCCCCCCTCCATAGGACAAATCATTTGCTCAATGTAGGACTTGTAGTAAACACAATATCCATGAGTCAGATAAGTCGAGAAATGTAGTATCAGTCAGCAGAGCTGTGTAGATCTGTTAGGCTGCACTTGAGGCAAGGACTCCAAAGGTTTATAACTTAGTGACAATACAAACTTCACACAAAACAACTGGTGCAGGAAGGAAGCAAACCAAGGCACACTGTAAAACCAAGCTGTACCCCCTTCATGTTGTCATGCTGGAACCAGGACGCTAGTCTACGTGGATTGGAGGATTGCTGTTGGCTGTTGGAAATGGAACAACCCTGCAGAGACGGTTCGGGGGATTTTTTTTTTCATCATTTTTTTTTTTTTGTTTTTCACTGTTGCTAAAAGTGGCAGAGCCTTAGTCCTGATGTATAGTTCTTTTTTCGATGTTGATTTTTTTTTTTTCGGTGCAAAATTCGTATATGTTGTTGATCTCGTTTTGTGACCATGGAGTATTTTGTTCTCTTGATGGAGAGGGTAGTATTTGTGTAGAGGTGTTGTTTTCCTAAGTGTCCGATGTCGGGTGTATGTTTTTGTCATTTTTTCCCTTTACCATGGCTTCAGTATTCTGTTGTTGTTGTGCAAAAGCTGGTCCTTGCCTCACATGTTCTCTCTCTCTTCTCTCTCTCTCTCTCTCTCTCTCTTTCTCTGTCTCTCTCTCTCTCTTTCTCTGTCTGTCTCTCTCTCTCTTTCTGTTGTCTGTCAGTCTAACTGAACGTTAAGTGGTGAATATCTGGTTGAAACTCCTTCTGTCTCACTGTTTGTTCTATTTTCTTGTAAGGAAAATTTTGTCCGGAATGAAGAAAAAACAAAATTTGGAATGAAGTTAGTGCATCTGTGTTCTCAGATTTATCATACACACACACACACACACACACACACACACACACACACAACCACTGTTTGATCTCATCCAGTGTCATTCTTGGTGGAAAGACATAAAACTTGAGACAACTTACATGTATTCTTTTTGCTTGAAACAGTGACTTACTGACAACAGATTTGGGATATAGATGATACTAATAGTAAGTCTCTTCACTATATTTTCAACCCATTTTGACTTTGTTGCTAAAACAAACTCAGTATTGTGGCTGGACAGCCTGGGACGAAAAAAACACAGAAAAACCAAAGCATGTAGTAATTGAAGTGTCACAGCTCATTAATTTATGTGCAGAACTCCACAAGACAATAAGTTGGCGAGAAAACTGTAGCATTTTTTAACATAAAGTCACAGTGGATAGCTGTGGTAATGTCATGGCAACTGTGCTTGTAAACGGAGATATTGTGAACATTTGGGGGGGGGGGGGGGGTCAGTTAGTATAAGCACATATGAAACAAACATACGATTTAACATAATGTTATTGTTCTTCAACCATTTCTTAAAGAGAAGAATCATCTTCATCATTGGAAAAGCTTCTTAACAATTTTGCTATGAAAGCAAGCTTGTACCATGGATAATTATCACTGCAGCAACCACACATTGGCACATGACTATTTGATTCATGATGATATTTTTTCAAGTTCCAAAGCTGTGACAACGTATTTTTGACATGCCGATGCAAGTTTTTATACAGGGACATAAGCACAAGAACAAGGTCCTCATTGCAGATGTGTCAAAGGATTACAATGGATTTGGATCACATTCACCATTTTGAGTTGCTTTGCAAGTCAGCTGGTGCAATAGCCATCTTGTTACTGAAGAGTTATTTTGTAAGTCATCCAGAATGTGTACAAAGTAAAAGAGAGAGAGAGAGGGGGGGGGGGGGGGGGGGGATGGAAGAAAGGAAAGCAAATCAAAAGAAGTGAAGTGCATGGTGGTTTTGTTTGTTTTAATTTAAGAGACGTGTCCCTAATCCATAAAAAAAAGATTACATAGAGCATTAATGTGTAACCTCTGGTCTGGCTGGAACAGCAGCATAATTCAGATTATTTTGTTTGGTATTGCCATGTGTTGTTATGCTGTTATTTGCACTTCTTTTTTTCTCTCTCTCTTTGTTTGCTCTTTTGTTTTGGTTTCTGTTGACTTCCTCATTGATGATAGATGTAAAAGTTGATGGAGAAGTCTTGATGCTGTTGAACCTTGCAAACTAGTCCAGTGTTAATTACAGGATCAGTTTAAAGATTTTATTACCTTGTTTGAACTGTATCTTGTAATGAGGTTCCATCAAGGGAGATAAAGCGAAAAAGATGGAATAAAATGTTTATTGGAAAAACACTATTATTCATACATTTTGTTTGCGTTAGCATAACATGAAGATAGTAGATTTATGCTGTAATTGAAGTCCGTTTTATTTTTGTAAGGGATGGGGATTTGGACATCTGTACTTTTTTGTTTTTCAAATTATTTTGTGATTGATTATACATTTCATGTACACTGCACTGTGATTCTTTTTTTTTTTTTGTGAAAAGTTTTCTCCTTTTTTATTTGTGCTGTTCTTTTTTTTTTCGTTTGATTTTGTGTAATGGGGAAGAACGTTTCAAGTAGCCACAAATGTATATTTTTGGAAATTTGTATGTATACTTGCATACATGTACATGACCACAAATGTATGCATGCATGTGAAAGCATGTGCACTTTAACACACCCCACCCAGCCACACACACATACACACACACACACACACACACACACACACACACACACACACACACACACACACACACACACACACACACACACACACACACACACACACACACACACACACACACACACACACACACACACACACACACACACACACACACACACACACACACACACACACACACACACCTTGCACAATCTCATGTACTCAGTGAAGTGAGCAGTGGGGGTCCTGTTGGGTGCCCATGATACACATCAGCACACACACAGTCATACACACACATGGACCTGGAAAAGTTTATTTATGTCACTTTTTATTTGACATCACATGCTGTCAGTTTCCTCCTCACAGTAGTATGCTGACTCTATATCTTTTTCCTAATATATCAATTTTTTAGGGAAGTGGATGGGGTGGGATGTAGTAAGGAGGGGTGGGAGTCAGGAAATTAGGAAGGGGGGGGGGGGGGGAGCTGAAGACACAGTCCAAAACTTATTTTATTATATCCTAAGTAGTTACGATTGATAGAAAATTCATTGATTGATTATGTTATTCAGTATTGACGTGCAACTCTGTAACTGCTATTCTGCTTATTCCACGTTGTGGCTCAGATGCAGAGATTGGTCATGATATTACTGGATCACATGTCTGTGTACAAATCTGGTGTAGGAATATACCAAAGATTAGGAATATCAGTGGTGGCAGAAAGACATTTTGGTGCTGACGGTGAACATTTATCTTTTCAATATTGACAGTTTGTAATCTCTTCTTTGTAATCAGTTTGTGAAAAATACCCCCATTAGTAGTTTGTAACTGGTGCTTTTTTTATGCTGAAATCATGTTCAGTGAAAGACCACACACTCACATGAGTACATGTGGGCATGCATGCACACATGCATGCGCACGCACGCACGCACGCACGCACACACGCACACACACACACACACACACACACACACACACACACACACACACACACACACACACACACACACACTACGTACCTTTCCTTGCACACCACCTGCTACCTTTCCTTGCATGCTCTCTCTATATACATACAACATCCCTACAAAGAGTTGTGTACATAAACCCATGGAGTGGTACTGACAGACAAAATCACACACAAACTCATTGTATCTATCTAACACACACACACACACACACACACACACACACACACACACACACAGAGTTCCCATCCCCATTCCCTACCCCTACACTACCATACATACAATATACACATCCTGCATTGCTTGGAAAGTCCACAAATTCACAAATTTCAGCGAACTTTTCAAAAGGGAGTCAGTGAAAATGAAATGATCATTTCAGTGATGAAAAATCAGCAGAGAAAAGGGGGCAGTGAGATCTGCAAGGCGCTGATCACGTTCTTGATATACCAGCAGACAGCATTGATGCTGCAGAATTCTGTGTACACTGCTGTGTGAGATTGGGTAGTTGCTGTTTGGTCCACCTGATCGAAAGCAAAGTAAGTCATGCCCTGACATCGTGTGCTGGCAAGATGCTGAGAAATTTGAATAAGCCGATGCATGCAAACGAACTATCTTGTTTGCCGCCAGACTGAAGAGTGGATGATACACCACTTGATGCTCAGGTTTGTGTCAGATTGCACCGTTCTGATTCTGAAAGCAGGGTTTACCATTTTTCCTTGGGCTGAGGGGCATGCCATGTAGAATCTTTGGTGATTTTTTTTTTTTACATTTCTGCAGTAAGAGCCATGCAGATTTTACCTGCTTACTACACAATCAAAAAAGCAGCACCACTTCTCTTGAAGACAGAGATCTCACCAAGCCTCACAGTACCGAATTGTTCTTCTTCAAAGTCTGACAGATAGCGCAGATTATTTCATATGCAGATCACGGCCAATCATATTATAGCTCTCACTGTGTACATACAATTGTTTGCAAAGTCTTGGAGCAGCAGTCGATGACCTCCTGGATGGCATGTTCTCTGGACAGATGTGTTGGCATTGCTGACTCCTCATCAAAGCTCTTGCCAGTATTACGCTTAGTGTGTGGTTGTATGCTTGATAAGAGTACATTATAGTCATGTGTGATGACTGCAGATGCATTGCTCTCTCTGTCTGTCTCTCTCTGTCTGTCTCTGTCTCTCTTGAGTGTATCAAGAATTGTCAGACAAATAGAAAGTTATGTTCTCAAACATTTTACAGTGGAACATGCAAAAGAGATATTGATTCACACTTTCTTTTTTCATGTCATATGCATATGGATGCACAGGGATATCAGCAGCGCACATACATGCACACAAAGGAATAGGGGTGAGGGTAGGGTCTTGCTTTTTTAATACACCAAGTGTGTACACACACACACACACACACACACACACTCACACACACACACACACACACACACACACACACACACACACACACACACACACACACACAATCAGGATGGAAAAGGCTTGAGAATCTTAAATTGGCAGAGATGAAAAAAAAAAAAAAAAAAAAAAGCCCATTAATCTCTGTGATAATGTGAAACCTTGATGTACCAGCTGTCTGTGAACAGAGGATGTTCTCTTCTCACCAGGAAAAAGACTGAACACATCTCCAAGCATCGACAGGCTAAGAAGATTCTAGCTGAGCTCTTTATGTATGTGTTTGTTGGGGTAAGCATTCGCAATGGTACTAACTACTGCTCGGTGCGGATACCTTTTTTCTGGAACTACTTTTCCTTATTGAGAAATGCTTTCATGTGTTTAGTAAAATTACTGTGCCATTGACTTTAAAGAAAAAGGAGAAAGCATCATTTTTGTACAAAGTGCTGGTTTTGAGTTTTGTACTGAAGATCCTTTGAAAGGGTTGGGAGCATATTACAGTGCAGATGTTCAGCACTGAAGCTGAAAGCAGTTGAAAACTTGTTTAGTGTGTGTGTGTGTGTGTATGCGAGTGTGCATAGCATGTGTGTGTGTGTGCGTGTGTGTGTGTGTGTGTGTGTGTGAATGCGCATGCGTGAGTATGCATGCACGCAAGCCTAGGTGTCCATGTATTTCTATGTTACAACCATTTTGATTTTGAAATCAGAAGGAAAACTGAGATAATTTGAAGTTTGAAGTACAAAACACATAAATGAACAGAAATGGGGAGGGGGGTGTCGTCGTGAGAGTTTCATGCATTTTTCAGCTTCTTGAACTCTGAAAGTTCCTTTAAAAGGCTTGAAAATATCCAGGCATTGAAAAATGTAATGTGCAGTACCCAGGGAGCATTCAGTACAGTCAGTCTAGTCTCTGTTCCTTTTTTTTTTTTTTTCTGTAAGGAATGATTCGCCCAATGATGCCACTTTTTTTTTTTTTTTTTTTTTTTGGCCCCTATTTTTAGTTTGTAGATACCCACTTACTGAAAGAAAGGAGAGATGAAATTTTTGTGTCTGGGAAAAGTTGTTTTTTTTTTTACTTTGAATGATCATCTTTTAGAACATCCAGTTTCTCTAGCTACCTACTGTTCATAATTTTATGCTGATGATCTATGCTCATCGGCTATGGGGAAGAAACACAGGCAAAATTGAAAGATTTGTTGTTGTTGTTCTTTTCTATATAGTACTCTGCAGAGAAATTTACACTCAAAGAGATTATGATAGACTTCTTTCTGATAACCACAAGTTCCCTTTTTTTTTAAAGCTCTCTGTCAGTGAAATGACCCAAGTTGTGGTGACAGGACATAGGAGAGAGAGGCACATCCTTCACGTTCATTTTAGTTGGCTTTGGCTTTGGCGATTTTTGGCTTTTTGTGTCCCGTGAAGAACGTAGTGTCTAGCAATCTGTTGTTGAATGTGGCACGTTATTCAGTTATTTATTTTTGCCTTCCTTCACTCTAGTATCTGCCACCCCACCCCCCCCCCCCCTCCTTCCCCTTTCCTGCTAACCCCAACACACTTTTGAGTTGTTCATTTATTTGTGGATAGAAGTATCCACCCCTACATGTCTAAGCCTTATGTTTTTAACCTGCTGCTTTTGTGTCCCGGATCATATTGCTGGGAAATTTGGGGAAAAAAAAAAAAAAAATGAAGGGAGCCAATGAGAATTCATTGTGTCCAGAAAGGAAAGGTAACAGAACCAATCAATTTGCTCTGTCTCAGCTGCTGTTTGAGTGTATGATTTAATTGAAGAAAAAAAAAAAAACTGAAAAAAAATGTGTATCTACGAGATAACCTGCCACTTTTGTCGTGACCTAAATATTAAAATGAGCCCAGTGTTCTGGTGCTTTCAACAAGAGCTGGTTTGCTGTGATTGTGAGTATTTGAAAAAATGTGTGTGTGTGTGTGTGTGTGTGTGTGTGTGTGTGTGTGTGTGTGTGTGTGTGTGAGCATGTGTGGTCGCAATTCAGTGCATACTTGAGCATGACCAAAAATGTGACACTACTTCAGCAGAGAATCATAACTGGCATTTGTTTGCAAGTGGACTATTTACTGGGGGTTGAGTCTGGTGGAGTGGTATTGATTGATTTCCACCTTCGATTTTCAAGTGAGAAAGGAACTGACTAGGTCACAGTTACTCAAACATGAAATTGAAGGCGTTGCAAGCCATCTTTGTAGCAGCCAATGTCCAGCAGTGATCTGCTGATTTCTTAGTTACTGTTGATTGGATATACTGGACCCAGATCAAAAGGAAAGAGGATAAGCATTGTGCCCTGGTTTGCCATTGTTAGTCTTTGCTGGAGTCCCGTTTGCTTGTGCAGGTCACTACCCACTTCCAGGCACCACAGTCGGTGCATGTCACGTAAACATTGGTTTGCTGCTAGGCAGTCATCTCCAGTAACCTGCATGCCCAGCTGCTTTTTATTTGCAGTCCAGTAAAGTCAGCCCACCGCCAACAGTGCACATAGCCTTTGCTTGCACACCACCTCATGTGTGCTTCAAATGTGAACGTTTGACACTATGAAGTGTGGCAACCAAACAGCCATGCAATGACCAGTGCTAGTGGGCAGACAGGGCCAATCAGACTTACAAGAAGTGGTGGATGCCTTCTATATTCAGAGTGGAAGTCGTTATTAGTGAAAGGGGAAAATACCTATCCTTTTGATCTTAGTGATCACACTTGTATCAAAGTGACTGCACAGAGAAAGGTGACGTACCCCTCTTGATCTTATTAATTAAATGATCACACCTATATGCATGTGACTGGTTTGGAGGCTTTGTTAAACAGGAAAACAGAATTAGACCACTGCACCCACTGCCAAATTAACAAAGTTAAAAAGAGTTAAAAAAGAGACCTGGCCTTCTGACCAACCGATGAGGGAGAAACTCTACGGATCTCTGGAGGGCCTCGTCTGACAGCAGCCTTCGTCAGTGTGTCGGGGGGTTCCTGTCTGAGTGAACGATGAGGAAGAAGAATTCTCCCTTCTTTTAGTTCTTTGACTACACAACATGTCTGCCCTGTACTTTACCACCGTCTCCTAGCTTGTTCTGTGCATGCACATTGCGTTGCCAAAACCCTAAACAGTCAAAGTTTGGGGCGTTGTTTCACCATCAGATCACGGATGTATACCAAGACCAAACCGCTGTCAGTGGCATGGCTGCTTGCTTTGTGGGACACAGTATTTCCCTGAAACCGCTTCATGTGGTCGCTAGTTTTGCCAACGGCCAAGCCACATTGAAAACACCGGTTCTCGTCCAAACACCAAACTTCAGCATTATCTGTGGGTCCCTTACGCTGCCAGCTGACCGTCAACTAATAGCAATGCACACACCCTTGCGGGTGTAGCCCAGGGAAGTGAAGGCACTTCCTAATTGCCAGTTGTAGCATACTCATTCTTCTTTCACAAAGCTGTGCGCATGACACATCCGTCGCAGAGCACGTACAGCCAGCGCGTGCCTTCGGCCAAAGGTAGTTCGCCTCCGTAGGACGTACAGTCTTTCCTTCGGCTAAATTCACACGCACGAGAAATGCTGTTTGCTGTACTTACCGGCAGGTGGGCTGTCATTCGGTCTTCCTCTCTCATAGTGTGGCCAGGGATAGCATGGACAGAGGTACTGACCATGGTTCTCACTGAAAGCGCATAAAGCTGACTATACAATGGTAGGCATTCATTCATCAGGAAGGGATGGGGGCATTACTGCATTTCATTACAGAAATTGTGTTTTCTTTCTAAAGATCCTGTCTTTGCGGTGGATTCCGATCTCAATGCATTTATCACAATACACATATTTGTGGTTAATCGACACTAGTGCCAAAAATAACACCTAATGCTCTGTTCGGGGCTGCCGTAAGGACACGGGCCCACAAACATTGGGCCTGGTTAGTGCTGGAATGCTCGCTTGTCCCCAAGGAGATCGTGCTGACTCGTGTTGTTAAAACTGGCGATGACCGTGGGTCAGGCCTGATACCTGTGTTGGAGTTGTTGTTGTTATCTCATCCTGGCTAAAAGACTCCAGGGATCATCCGAACAGCTGAAGTACTTGAACACTATGGTACAAATGCATCAGCTGGGGATGAGAACATTACGTGTGTGACCATTTTCGATTACCCCGCCACGTGGGCAGCCACACTCCGACTTCGGGGGAATCTGTTGGAGTAAAACTCCAGGCTTTGACTGGTTGAGTC
>JADBJO010001146.1:45000-52500 GCA_016801955.1 Conus betulinus | reverse complement strand
GCCCTTGGGGGGTAGGGGAGGGAAGGTTGAGGGCGGGATCCTTTTACCCCAACTTCGCGTCTCTACGCCCCCCCCCCCCCCCCCCCCCCCCCCCCCCCCCCCTCTTACCCACCAATAAGTGGGGTAACCTCTCTCTTACCCGTTTAGTGTCAGGAATGGGGTAGGATTGCGCCTGGATTTCCTGGGTCAGCGGATGGCATTACCACACGTAAATGGAGATTCTTTTTTTTCCCTCGAAAATAGACTAGGGTATTTGCGTGTCAGTGTGGGCTTACAGGCAGCCCGAATTTAGGTACCTTGAAGATTCAGACAGTGTTCTGCAGATTCAAGGCGTGCCGTGTGCTTGGAGAAAGTGTTGTGCCGGACACAGGATGTTGATGTCCAAAAACTTTCCCTGTTGTTGTTTATTGTTTATACTGACAAAACGCCAAAAGTCCAGGTTCTGTGCAGCCAAACATGTTGATCCTGCATGCCATATAATAGTTAAGAGGTTCTTTTTCCGTTTCTTTCTCGCTTGTTTGTTTGTTTGTTTGTTTTTTTGTTCCTATCATTTCTTATGTAGGCGTAGATCTACATGCTGTGTATGATAGATATCGTTCGTATCTCGGTATCTGTCTCGCTCTGTCTCTGTGTGTCTCTCTATCCCCCTCCCCCCCCCCCCCCCCCCTCCTTCACCCTACCCCTCTCCTCCATCACATTTTTCTACCCTACCGGACCCAGTCTCTTCCCTCCGTCCCCTCTGTCTGTTTCAAATGCGCTTAAACTGGCAGTGAAAGTGTACTGTGTGTAGAAATCCTCAAAAAGTGGTCGTTTTAGTCAACACATTGGATAAGTGAAGCGGGTGTTTAAAAATCGTTGTTCTTTGATTCTTCAGGTCTGTCTGAGTAAAATATGATTATAACCCAATGACTTTAACATTACCTCTGGCTGCAAAGAATGGGCATGCAACCAGGAATCTTAATTTTCTTGTATAATCCATTCATAAGAAGAGAACTTTGAATATCGTGACTGAAATAAAGTTAGTAGCATGTTTCGTGAAATAAAGTTAGTAGCATGTTTCGTTATGAATATAAATTTTGTAACTGTATACCAGCAAACACCGTATACAATTTGTTTTATTCTCCTGTGGTTTTTGTTCCCATGCGTTATGGTCATCTTGTTTATTCAAACCCCTTCATGTAGGTCTTTTGCCTTAATGAATACGTGTTGGATTCAACGTCCGTTTAAGCGTTGGTCCTTCTGTCTGTCCGTCAGTCTGTTCTTGCCGTCGTGTCGTGTTGTTTGAGATGACGTTGATCAATGACGCTCAGCAGAGAGCTGTTCCCACACTTTCCCTGTCGCTCAGACTTGTTTAACCTGCTTTAGACGAGCGTTTTGACCGAGGATCAATGAGCACTTCTGCCCTGAGAACAGAGAGAGCTATTTCACCCTTTAGCTCTTTGGCACTTCAGTGCATGTTCACAAATCGAAATCTGTCAAACACACGCACTTACTCACACACACGCACACACACACATACACACGCTCGCGCGCGCGCACACCCACACGCCCACACACACGCGCACGCACGCACACACGCACTCTCTCTCTCTGTTACACTCGGACACGCGCACGCACACACGCACGCACACACGCACGCACGCACGCACACACACACACACACACACACACACACACACACACACACACACACACACACACACACCACTCTGTCTCTCTCTACTTCTCTCTTTCTGTCATACACACACACACACACACACACACACACACACACACACACACACACACACACACACCCCACTCTGTCTCTCTCTACTTCTCTCTTTCTGTCACACACACACACACACACACACACACACACACACACACACACACACACCACTCTGTCTCTCTCTACTTCTCTCTTTCTGTCATACACACACACACACACACACACACACACACACACACACACACACACACACACACACACACACACCACTCTGTCTCTCTACTTCTCTCTTTCTGTCATACACACACACACACATACACACACACACACACACACACACACACACACACACACACACACACACACACACACACACACCAAAACCCATTAAAAGTGGCTTGGTGTGACGGCGAATCCATTTAAATGTCACAGTGGTCTGTCGTGCTGTTGGAGAAAGGGTCGTCAGCGAAGAGAGGGGATTGATTGAGCATTGCGCCGTGGACTGACTCGACCACGCCCGTGGAATTCGTGAATCGGGCGGTGAACACTCATGTCGAGGGGTAGATACTGTGTGTGTGTGTGTGTGTGTGTGTGTGTGTGTGTGTGTGTGTGTGTGTGTGTGAGGGAGAGGGAGGAAGGGAGAGAGAAACGGAAGCCACTTAGACATACTGCATCAGTCTAGAAAGTATAAAGGACAGAGAGAGAGAGAGAGAGAGAGAGAGAGAGAGAGAGAGAGAGAGAACCCGGAAGCTTGTTTTTGGGAGGCGTAAGTCGACAAAAAAAGGAGAGAGAGAGAGAGAGAGAGAGAGAGAGAGAGAGAGAGAGAGAGAGGTAGCTGAAATCAACCCATCAAACGGAACACAAGTACATTTTGTGTAACTGTAAAAAATCATACAGGCTCCATCTTTCACGTTCTGTGTCTCCTTGTAACCCACGTAAACGAGCACTGGCGAGGACTGCGGCCAATATCCTCCAACATCCTGTCACTCTTTGGTGTGGAGAGTTATTACCGAGGGCCCAAACCCCCAACCCTTGACGTTGTTGCCATGGCTGAAGAGGTGCAGATTGACGTCCTGCCAGCGACAGGTATGCTCTCACAGGACTCGTTCACGACTGATTTCGTTTACAACAGCTTAGAATCACAACGAGTCGTTTCCAGGGCGAAGGAGGACAGACAGTTGAAGACTTTTCGCGCCTGGTCTTTAGAAGGACATGGTGTGCTGTTTTGTTCGGCCCTCTCCACACGGACACTGTGGCGATCGAAGAACCAGTCCGCGGTTTTCCTTCATGTTCTGGTTGAGCGCGTTGTGAATAGTCCACATTTGATGGCCGTCTTTTGCTCGTAAAGCAAACCTGATGACCATCTTTTATTCAGAAGTGATCTATGCAGCGCGCTGTCGGTCAGTGCGACGATGTTAACGATTAAAAAAAAAAAAAAAAAAAAAAAAAGGAGAAGAGGAGGAAGAAAGAAGAAGAAACAAAAGAAAAAGCACCTACTCGGTGGACGGTTCCACCCGTTGGATGCCGGTAGTATCTGTGAACGTAAATCACCACACACACACTGGACCAGTACATAGCCCCCCCTCCCTCGCTCCCCGCTTACCCAGAGGTTTGAGATGGGGTGGAGAGTCGATGCTGTGGAATAAAATCTTGGCGCTGACTTTAGCAGCCTTCAGGGACAATAGACATTGTCGTGCCGTTTGCTCAGCTTCTCTGTATGAGTGTTGGAGAGGGAAAACACACGCATACACACACGCACGCACGCACACACACACGCGCGCACGCATGCACACACACACGCATGCACACACACACACACGCACGCACGCACGCACACACTTTTTGTCTCATTCTCTCTGTCTGCCAGCCTGCCTATTTGTCTGTCTTTTTTTCTGTCTGTCTGTCTGTCTGTCTGTCTGTCTCTGTCTCTCTCTCTCTCTCTCTCTCTCTCTCTCTCTCTCTCTCTCTCTCTCTCTCTCTCTCATCATTTCAGACGGGTTCTCGGCATTTTCTGACAAAGAGCAGGAGACAAAGGACGTCGATGACAGTCAACGAGTCAACACACGCGCCGGGAGACGAACCGCTCCCCGCACTGACCACACTGGGAAAGCTTGCCTTGCACGGGCACGCGTCTGGCCAAGACTCCCAGGAAGATCGATGTCAGCAAGGCAGACTGAAGGACTCCTTGACTGATACCATGCAGGACTGGACCTGCAACAACACCTCTGCCATGTCGCGCATGACTGTGGTGAGAGGGCTGAGGAAACCCTGGAGTGTCCAGGTGTCCATGACGTCACCACTACGTCCTGGAGAAGAAAAAAAAAAAAAGATCTAGTCTACCTGGAACAGACAGCGCACCCCAAATCCAGCAGATCCAATCATCTCTATCATCTGCTAACCTGAATAGGCAGCAAGGCCATGATCGACCGACACGGACTCTGCCGTGAAAGGGACCGTGCGGAGAATGTCCACTCGTGTCCCGGGTTGATAGCGTTGTAAATGGAACTGAAAGGCCTCTTCACCGGCGCTGTCAACCAGAACATGAGCAGTCGTTCCCACCTGATCCTCAGTGACCCACCTGTTTCCACCACCACCACCACCCCCTCCCTCCCTCCACCTTCTCCCCCGCTCTATCGGAAAGTGCTCGCGGTCACCTGAGGGGTCTTCTCAGAACGTGGGTCACCGTGACGAATATAACGATAATACCTCTCGCGCGCAATTCAGATGATCGTCTACCCGTTTCCAGTGGACGTCGATACCCGTCTCTATCATCGTCAACGACCGAACAAATTGGCCAGACACAAACGTACTTGATACAGTGGAAGGGGGACTGGTCGTAAATTGCCACCTGGTTGATTTATGGGCCCCCTCAGCACTCGATGGCCGACTGGCCGACTGAATGGGTTGTCGGTGTCCACAGCTGGGGCAGTGTTTGATGATATAGGGGGATAGGGGCGAGACAATAGGGTAGGTTCACCTTCACCGCTCTCTTTCGCTGTACATAAACCTTTGTAGGCGGCTGGCTGTAAGCGCGCTCTTTGTGTGTGTGTGTGTGTGTGCGCGCGCGCGCGCGCGCGCGCGCGCGTGTGTGTGTGTGTGTGTGTGTGTGTGAGAGAGAGAGAGAGAGAGAGAGAGAGAGAGAGAGGATGAACATCAGAGTTTATTCTGTTAAGCTGCACGGTCCATGTAGGAAATCCGCGCAGCTGACAGACCTGGACCCGCATCTCATTGACATGGAAGCCACCGTCGTAGTGTCTTTTTCTTTAACATGACACGGCAGACTCCTGAACAATAGAAACGCCACTGAGGGGCGTACACTTCCAGCCTAGCCCATGATGACGTATTGTTATCATAGCATCAGGCAGCGGAGAACGTGAAACCTCCCAGACGTTCCCTGTCTGTCGTTTCCTCATTGTCACATGGCCTGATCCGTCTGCCCAGACCTCGTTTCCCTCACACGTAGAGAAGAGAAAGACAGAGAGATAGAGAGAGAGAGAGAGTGTGTGTGTGTGTGTGTGTGTGTGTGTGTGTGTGTGTGTGTGAGAGAGAGAGAGAGAGAGAGAGAGAGAGAGAGAGAGAGAGAGAGAGAGAGAGAGACAACCACAGGGATTAAGAAATCCCATCATTTTTTAATTTCAAACTCAGTTGTTTTGATGATGAAAGAGGTGGTTGTAGAACAGGAAAGACGGCTAGAGGGTCGGGTTGTTAGTGGCCCAACACATGACAACCGTCCTGACGTCGTGACGTAGGCTGTTAGGATCAGAGCTTACGCTGATTCATCATTGTCAGCACCGATGACTCATACTACGTGTCTTCCCTGTTTCAGAGACTTAAAAAAAAAAAAAAACAGACAGACACGTTACATTGGAAGCTCTCGGTAGTAGCCTCCAGAAATCTTTCAGCTCTTGATGTTCAACGGGTGGGAGTCTGGGTCTGTATCCATGTACAAACATAGAAAAGAAATGTTCGAGGACCACGCGCTCGCGCGCGCGCGCGCAGCACACACACACACACACACACACACACACACACACACACACACACACACACACACACACACATGCACACGGTTTCACCACAGGTAAGATTTATAAGCGTTTGCATTGTCAGGTAGACAGGTGAAGGTGGTTGTTGACGAAAGAAAGAACGACGGGGCGCAGGATTTGATTGATGTAGTGCTCCACATTCACTGTGTTCCCTTCCGCCACCAGTATGGTCACAGAGAAACAGGCTTCGTGCCTGTTTATAAAACTTGGATAACATTCATGTTTTGACGACTGAGCTTTCATTGTCCTGAATGTTGTGTGCCTTGCCTGAAGAAGACCTAAGAGGTCGAAACGCGTCGTGTTTTGTGTCTTATAATTTTTAGTCCATGTCAAACCGGTGGAGTTATTTGAAAATTACTTTGAAATTTGTCTTGTCGTTTCTGTTCATATTAACCCGACGCGGTTACTTGAAATTACTTTTAAAACTTTGACGGCCGACACATTAAAAAATATGATAATCTAACAGTTAACGCTGCTTGAACCATTACGGTATACTCATTTCACCCCATTCCCATTACCATCCCCCGGTCCATTTCTTATTTCTTACAAACGTGCAAGCACTTGAGAGAGAGAGAGAGAGAGAGAGAGAGAGAGAGAGAGAGAGAGAGAGAGAGAGAGAGAGAGAGAGAGAGAGTGCGACTTGGCTTCGGATGTGAACGCAAGCATAATGCTTTTGCAACAGCTCGTGCACTCTTGATGCAATCCGAATCACAAATATGCCCCTCCGTACACCAGAAACTGCTAATAATCTGAGGCACATTAGACACACCAGGCCGCCGCAACCCGGGTCAAGGGTCATTGGCCGTTCCGACAGTTAGCACTGCATGCCTATGAGGACATAGTTATGACTGGCTGTGATCCATTGGAGAGTGGCAGTTGTCTTGCCTGTCACGTTGGCATGATCAGTCACTGTCAACGAGGTGAAAATAGGTTTGCCAACGCTTCCCTTGTCTGACGGACGACAATGGGATTGTTGACTGTGATGGAGCTTACATGAGTCTCTCTCTCTGTCTGTCTGTCTGTCTGTCTGCACTGCACCCCTCCTTCCCTCCACCCCCTCTCTTTCTCATACCAGGCTGTCTGTCTTTTTTTCTCTCTCTCTGCCTGACAGTCTCACGGGGTCTGTCCGTCTGTCTGTCTGTCTGTCTCTCTCTCTCTCTAACTCTCTCTCTCATGCCTGGCTGTCTTTCTCTCTGTCTGACAGTCAGTCTATCTATGTGTCTGTCTGTCTGGCAGTCTCTCTCTCTCCCTCCCCCCCCCCCTCTCTCTCTCTGTCTGTCTGTCTGTCTCTCCATGACACTGACAGTGTTAATATTCACATGTAAGTCCATGCCCCGTCATGAAGGGGTAAGTGAACAAAAAATATGTAGAATTAACAGAGCCAGGCGAAACCCAGACAGATAAGAAGAAGGAAAAAGCATGCATTAATCCTTCTGTCTGTCTCTGTCTCCCTCCCTCAATCCCCTTTTTTTTCTGTCTGTCTGTCTTTCTGTCTGTCTCTGTCCTTGTGTGCGTGCATGTTTGCGTACGTGTATTTTCTTTTAATTAATGTGTGAAATAAACACATACTCCATTCCCCTCAAAAAATCTCACAGGTAAACGTTGACACATTTACGTAGTGTGTCAGACATTCATTGTATTCATTTATCCATTCCATTCATTCATTCTTTTCATTCATTCATTTCATTCATTCATTCTCATGTGCTTCATTCTCATGCGTTCATTCATTTGTTTATTCATTCA
>JADBJO010001146.1:32500-35000 GCA_016801955.1 Conus betulinus | reverse complement strand
AGCGTTTATTATCTTGCTTTCATCAAAGATCAGGTGGGACAAACGGAACGACGCCGAATCATACTTACAAAAAAAAAAAAAAAAAAATCTTCTAAGAGATATCACATAAAGCATATCTCGGGAAACCCACCCGCCAAGTACTGTAAAAAGTTGGAATGATTGGTGGCCATGTGGTGCGTCGTTTACGGGTCTCTTCAAAAAGCGGCGGGCCAGTACCTGTTCCGCCGTTTTCGTTTTGAATGTAATGCGGAGTGGGCGTGATTGCAGAGGAAAGAAAAACGTTCTTGAACTACAAAGACACGTCGCAAAAGACTCGACCGTGGCTGAACAATGGATGAGTTGGGACAGTGGGAAGCGGGGAAGAAAACTGATACCATAGCTACCAATCATGACTTTTTTTTTTTAAGCAGCTTTGTATAATGAAAGCTCAGTACAAAATTATCGTTTAAGTCTTGTTCTTCAGTAGTACAGAAAATAACAAACGAACAACAACAACAACAACGAAAAAACGCAAAAAGAAAAAAAAAGGAAAATAGAAAACACCCACAGAAAAAAGACTTTTAAAGGGAAGAAAAGATGAAATAAAAGATGTCTCGTTGTCGATCAGTATAATTCCATCCGAACCACAGTATTATCTGTACATGTTCTCCGGGACGTTTTCCTTCGACGAGTTTGGGCTTCACACCTCCCTGAAGATCGTGATCTGAGGAAGGGAGCCCTCTTTCTGTAGACTGCTTTCTGCTGATCTTCTGCCTCCGTAGACCCTTCGTCTGTCTTTGGTCTGGAAACTTTTGTGTGTGTTACTTATTTCTGGTCACAGTTTATGATATACCAGCTTTTGTTTGTTTGTTATAATCTTCCGACTATGTAGTGAACATTTTATACTATGTCCAGGTTGACATCTGCTGTACATTCTGCGGTGTCTGGTCGCCCAAATATTACTATTACTTTTTTTTGTGTTGTTACAACTGAAAATTGTTTAATGTTTTTTTTTTTTTTTTTTTTTAATGGGAGTGAGAAATCCCACAGGAAAGCTTATCCTTATTCTAGATATCATTTTCATGATTTACTCTTGTTCGTTTCTTTTTCAGAATGTAATGGTTTAATATGATCTGACCTGTTCAGGTAGTGACCTTTTTTTTTTTCTTGCGCGAGTTTGAGCTCACAGAAAAGACCTTTTGAGGTCTCTCTCTCTATATATATATTTCTCGCATGAAGAAAGAACACCACCACCACCTTCAAGCGATGTTTCGTGTTGTTGTGTACAAAAGTAGCGCAGAATGGCATTAGTTGTAGTTTCTCTCACCTCTTCTCGCGACAAAGAGCCCTCGGTTTGGCAGAGTAGCCTCGCTTGGTTGGCGAAGCAATGCAGCGTCAGTGCGAAGCTTTTCAGCGGCGTCATCGGCCTATTGGCGCTGAGGGCGATTTAACTAGTGGTTAGCTCGCGTCGCTTCACCGTGGAGTGGGTTTAGCTGGGCAAATGATGGGGTCCTCAAGTCTAGGGAAAAGTTCTTAGGCGTGTTCACATCCCCGGGGTTACTGAAGTGCAGTAGTACCGCGCTGCAGGCCATAGACAAGGGCCGACGTTCATTACATGTGTGTGTGTAACTTTTAACCTAATGATTTTCATTGACAGTATGCTATAGATTTGGCGTGTATCAGGGTAGATCGGGCCTTTTGTGTGCTTTCTTGGTATTGTTGTTGTTGTTGTTGTTGATGGTTGTGGTGGTAGGGGTGTGGGTGGTGGTGGTGGTGTGTGTGTATATGAGAGAGAGCGAGAGAAAGAGAGCTGACGGTGAGCTGATTGTACTCTCCATTCTCTCTGTTCTTTCTTTCTTTCTGTCTGTCTGTCCGTGTCTCTGTATGTCCGTCTGTTTCTGTCTCGAGGCGTCTCTGTCTCTCCATCATAGTCTTTATGTCTGTCTGTCTCTGTCAGTCTGTCTCTCTCTCTCTCTCTCTGTCTCTCTCTCTCTCTCTCTCTCTCTCTCTCTCTCTCTCAGATCTGCTCGCTCGCTCGTTCTCGATGAAAAGTGGAATTTTTTTTTCTTATGACAATCTAATTTAAACACCCCTATCACCTAACTTCATAGTCATACCCCCCCACCCCCCCCCCCCCCCCCCCCCCCCCCCCCCCCCCCCCCCCCCCCGCCCGATGCACCCGCCGCCGCCCCTGACCCGCCACACACTGAGCCATACTCCATCAAAATGGGGGTAGAAAAGAAAAGAAAGGGAAAACAGAAGAAGCCCTATGTTAACGCACCTGCAGGCAGACAGACATCTCCGACATGGATTCCTCAGGACTGACTAAACAATGGAAAGGGAGATAATGCACCTTGACTTCACACACGGCACACCTGCTGCTGGTTTCGGGGACTCTAAGGGTTTCAGGTATATACAATCACAGGTATCCAGGTTATTCTACTCACACAAGGTCAAGCTGACTCCCCCCCTCTCCTCCCCCCCCCCCCCCCCTTTTTTTTTTTTTTTTTTCTTCTTTTCT
>JADBJO010001146.1:22500-27500 GCA_016801955.1 Conus betulinus | reverse complement strand
CAGTTTCGTCTGATGTGAGGGTAGCAGCACCATGTTTACCGTTTACAATTACGTCATTTGCAAGTTCATTTATTAACAAAGAAAATAATAACGGACTAATAACACATCCTTGCTTTAAGCCTTGTAAACATTCAAAGAAACTTGAGTAACGTGTATTATTATAACATAAAACACACGCTTTTCACATCGGAGTACATTGCCTGAATCATTTTTAGGATTCTACCTCGCACGCCTGCTCGTAGCAGCACCGCCCACAATACCTTACGGTTCACAGTATCATATGCTTTTTTGAAATCGATGAAGGCCACGTATAGTTTCGTACTCTTCTGCAAGTATTTTCAATTATTGCGTTTAAAGTGAATATATGATCTATCGTTGAGCGGCCTTTTCTAAAGCCAGCTTGTGCCTCACAAATGATACCGTTTTGCTCTGCCCATAAAGTTAACCTGCCATTGATTATATGTGCAAAAACCTTACTAAGAAACACTCAACAGAGATATGCCTCTGAAATTATCAGGAATGTTGGCATCACCCTTCTTCTTATACAGTGGAATTATTGCTGCCTCCGCCCATTTGATGGGAAAAAAAAAAACTCTAGAGAATATAGCGTTGAAATACTTCTTCAAGTAAGGTAGAATTATTTGCTCTGCATTCTTCAACATTTCAGGCAAAAGACCATCTAAACCCGCTGCCTTCTTATTTTTCATGTTTTAATCGCTTTACTGATTTCTTTTTTTTTCACTTATCTCTCCATCCAATATATGGTCAAATAACGTTTCGTCCGATTCATCATTTAGGCAATCTTCCCCGTTGACAAATCCTTCGTTGAAAACTGATTCAAAGTGCTGTACCCCACTCGTCTTCTGTAATGTCATTTATAACAACACTTCTTCTTTTATTCTTGTTAATCTCGTTCCAGAACTGATTGGAGTTTTCCACTGAGCTTAAAAGATTTTTCAAATCAAAGTTTCTCTGGGCACGCTCTTTCATGTCGAGCATAGTCCTGTATTCTTTCCTCACTCCGATGTATTTAACGTAGTCGGCTTCTCATCTTTAGTTTTTCTAGCCCTTCGAAGGTGCCTTATTACTTCCCTTTTCATTGAAAAGCACTCATTATCAAACCATCTGGCTTTACGAGCACTTTGTTTACCTACTAACACTTTTTTTTTCATTGGTTCAGCTGCCTCTTTTAATGATGAAGTAAAAATATTCACCGACTCATCTAGATCCATATCAATCAGAGAAATTGCCAACTCAAGTTGGGTCTGAAAAAGTTCTGATCTTAAGTATTCAGTGAACATGTGGGCTTGATCTTCTGACCAAATAATCTTCTCTAGCTGGACAGCGTTGTTGACAGTGGGTTGAACAATGGAATTACCAATCTTACAATACAATTCAACAGGCATATGGTCTGACTCAATTCTGTCTCCTATGACCATCCGTTCAAAACTGCCACAAAGATCGAACTCGTAAGGAAATAATCAATAACGCTATGACCCTGTTCAGATAAATATGTGAAATTACCAGAACCCTCGAGTTCTGGACACCCATTTAATATTTTCAAATTGTAACAGGCGCACATATCAAGTAACTTCTTACCAAAATCATTTATCGCTACGTCACATGACATTCTGTTGTCTATGAAAGTAGTAGACCTATCAAAAACATCAGAGCAAAAACCTTGAGTTAAAGGATTGTTAATCATTTGTACATTACCTGTTCGTCCATTAAAGTCGCCATTACAAATCAAGTACAGATTAGCATCCGCTGCCAAAGATTACCTATAATCCTTTCAACTTCCAGTGTATGACAACTGGATTCCGCAGTGTCATAAAACGGGCTACCATATGGTGGGACATACACAGACACGTACAGTATGTCGGATGCACTGCCCAAAAGTTTACCGCGTATTCTGACTGCAACTAAATTATCACATTCACATGGTATTACTTTAATATATTTTGTCAGGTTTCTTTTTATCATTACAACTACGCCACCTGACCAACGGCCGTGATGAGATAATTTCAAAGCGGGAGAAACGAATTTAACAAAATTTGGAAAAACATCAGACATATCGAAAGTTTTGTCCATGAATGTTTCTGTTAGTGTAACAAAATCAAAATCATTATGTAATTCACCAAGTCCCAGTCTCTGAGTTTGTTTGCAAGTCCTGCTATGTTGAAGAGCAGGAAAGACAGTCGCTGGGGCCGGCCTTCATCCTAGGTGTCAGCATCAATGAAGGGTTCTTCACCTATCCTCCACTGCAACGTCCGCTTCACCATCAGGAGGATTCGGCGTGGGTGAGCCTGGACACACGACCTCTGCCTGGGTCTGTTGTACCGCTCGTTGGGTCTGCAGCATGGAGTCTATCCGCTGCTGAGCTCTGGGTGTTCCACGGCCGCGACCTCTTCCGGAATGCCCTCGGTCGCTCAGCCGACGGAGTTAAGGCTCTCTTGGCTTCCATGCACGCTGTTTGTTTGTTGCCTGGGCATGCTGGTCACTGGTGGATGGTATAGCTCGTGCCCGTAAATTATATACAATATTTTCTTTCTGTACCGAGTCACCACTGGTTTTCTGAACTGGTTGCTGTGGTACAGTATCTGTGTCTCTAGTGGTGTCTGTGTGCTGGGGCGGATCTTTAGGATTAGCTGCCTCCATGCATGGCAACCCTTCCTGTTGACCGGAGCTTGCATGGTCTGTTCCAGTGGGAGGAACAGGTGGAACGGGTGACGGTTTGATTGATTTTTTGGGACTGGAGCATTTCTTTCTTCTGCATTTAGAGCTGGAAAGTCAGTTGTCGATAAGCAGTATGTGGGCACTTCATGATCATCCACACGATTCTGTGAGCGCGAATCATCACTGAGAATTCCCCTCTCACCCCCTCTTGAGCGATTGGCATCATGATAAAAGAGGGACGTGTTCCTTCGTCTGGAGTGTAGGGGCTGATCACATCTGAGGATTCTTTTGTTGCGGAGGTCATAAGTGTAGACCGCCTTATCCGTGATCAGCCTGTCATAGCGTAAACTGGATCTTTGCCCTTCGTGTCTTAGCTGGCGTTGCACAGGGAGAAGTTCTTTCCTCTTCTGTTGAGTATTTTCTGAGAAATCTTCCCGAACAAACAAAGATATTCTGAAAACCATCTGAATTTCTCAGTTTTGGTGCATTTTGAAGCACTAATCTTTTTTGGCTGTAGCTCTGGAATGTCACACCAATAGCTCTGCCAGACTTGAATATTCTATCCAGAACCAAGTCTTCGTCAATGCCCATTCCGACTCGCACAGTTTGACGAACCTTCCGTTCATAGTCTTGAAATGAAGGGCCACTTCCATCGAAAGGAAAGCCCCAAAACAAAAGATTGTTCCGTCTGCTCTGACTATCCAGGTAGTCGCATTTGTCTGATAGTGTAGTAATCGCTTCTGTCAATCTGTGCACTTCCGACCATAATGAGTGACACCGATCCTGCATCTCTCTGTTACAATTTGCGAGTTGAGCTTGCTGGTCTTCTAGCAGGCACACATACGATTCTCTATTTTCTTTTCCACATTTGATAATTTCTTTTTCCACTGACACAAAGTGTTTTTCAACATTTTGTTCATGACGAACATTGTTGGCTTCTATTCTTGCAATGGCGTCATGAAGAATTTGGGACATTTCCGATTGGAGTCGATTAAATGAAAGATCAATTCCATAGAAATTGTCATCACGATGTACAGGGGGCACACTGTTACTGAAGTAGGGCTGTGGTGTATAATAGACTCCCGGTCATACCCCCTTCCCTGGTACGGAACGTTGGATGATGGAAATGACTCCCGTTTTTGCCCCCCCTTCCCTGATTAGGGCCAGGGTTTGGTTCAATGTCTCCACACGCAAGTAAGCAGTAGGACAGGAAGACAATGGCGGCAAATATTCCAGTGTCACAGGTCAAAACAAAACAAACAGTCAGCACATACCTGTATTTCTGTGGTAGGTCAGTATTTGTTGCCTGTAGAAATCGAACAGTGGCAAGCATAAGAAAGTAGAGATACGGAGTTTTGCCTGATTGTACAGTGTCCGAATTTCCCGCATAGTCCACACGCACTTCACAAGACTGGTTCAGGTTCACAACAGGCGAACAACCACACAGCACATACAGCACAACAGCCAAGCAGGCTGTTCTCACTGCACTCATTGGCCAGCACAACACAAGACCGTGTTGACGCGCAGCTATGGCGTTCAGTGCGCGTTTCTGCATGAAATTCTGCTACGTCTTGTCGCCAGCGTGAACCTCGTGTGAGACAGAGAGAGAGACAGAGACAGAGAAAGAGAGAGAGGTGGCGGGTGGAATGGGGCGGGCAGCGGAAGACAGAAGTATACAGACGAGAGAACGAGCGAGAAGAGTTCTTTTTTATAACTAAAATAAAAACGATCCAGCAATGTCTCATGAAACGAAACCCCGAAGAAAGAAAGAGAGAGACCACGTTCCACACCGTTCTTGCCAATGGGGTGTTCCTTAAAGACATCACGAACGGCTTGTAGCTTCTGGGTAGACCTATCTCACTTCGCTCCTGCCGTGCACGGGACATGACCTTGAGGTTATTTCTGGTCTCTCCCCACTCGTCACCCCCCCCCCCCCTCTCCTCCCCCATCCGATTACTTCTGTCGGAGCAACGTGGAGAGGGCTGATGGAGCGACTCGGGTCGTCTACAAGAACTGCCGGGCGTTCGATGTCTGCGGTAATATTCTCGGGTCTGGCATCCTGCCTTCTGCTTTCCTGTGTGTGGGGTGGGTACCGGTTGTCTGTGTTTTGCATTTCTGTAGTGTTGGTACCGGTTGTCTGTGGTATTGGTAGTGTTTGTCTGTGTTTTGTCTGTCCGTGGAGTTGGTACCGGTTGTCTGTGTTTTGTCTGTCTGTGGTGTTGGTACCGGTTGTCTGTGTTTTTATCTGTTTGTGGTGTTGGTACTGGTTGTCTGCGTTTTGTTTGCCTGTGGTGTTGGTACCAGTTGTCTGTGTTTTGTCTGTG
>JADBJO010001146.1:7500-17500 GCA_016801955.1 Conus betulinus | reverse complement strand
CATTAGAGAACGGGTCGACGACACGCCCAGCCTTGTTTCTTCCAGGTCACCCAGGTAAATGATTGGTTAATTCGGTGTTGCGATGTGACGTGGGAAAGATGGAGCATCCTGTCGGCTAGCCAGCCGGCCGTTCTGTCACGCGATGTCATCGTGCCACAAGCGCTCTGTGTCACAGCGAGAGTCGAGTGTCATGTCAGCTGTTCACAGCGTGTTGCCCATGTGTTACCCCCCACCCCCCCCCTCTGTTCTGTTCATGGATGGTGATTATGAGCTGTGATTCATTCAGGGGTAAGGGGGGGCGGGAGGGGAGGGGAGCCGAGTGCCCATCTGTGGTTTAATTTGTTAATTACAACGTTTTTCTTGGTCGGCGCTGTTCTCCTTTGTATATTCTTCTCCTCTTCTTCCTCCTCATTCTCCTCTTTCTTCGTCTTCTCCTCTTCCTTCGTCTCCGTCTTTCTCCTACCTTCTTCTTCTCCTCCTCCTCCTCCTTCGTCTGTGTCTTGTTGCGCAGTCATTGGATATCTCGTCCAAAGAGCTAGCTACAGAATGATATAATTTATGCATATGTATCACTTCATCCCCGTGTTGGGTACATTCATGTTTAAGGTCCACATTCCCATAGGGTGACTTGGCAGACGGGGGATTACAGCTCCTGGAGGATGGGAGATAGGAATCTGTCGAACGTTACCCCTTGTCACCAGAACAGCAGTTCATGTGTTCGGAACAAACAGGGTTTGAACTCGCAACACGGACTGCGACCTCGTTACTCTGGCCACTGAGCCAACCAAGCACCTTCAAAGATGCACATGCAGCAGTCGCACATGTCTGTAGATGTAAGACAACCGCCATCACCACCACCCACCTTACCCCCCTACCTCTTTCTCTCGGTTTCTTCCCGATTTCTGTCTTCACAACCCCGTCCACGCATATCGTTGTGTATGGAGGTCGGCAGGGTGGCGGGTTTACCGTGAACACTCCACTTCACTTGCTTCACAGGCCTGGGGTTACCATTTTCACCATGAAAACACTTCATGGTCATCAACAAAACCGTAACCACCACCACCCCCCCCCCCTGTGCGTCATGCGTGCACGCTTCTCTCTCTCTCTCTCTCTCTCTCTCTCTCTCTGTTGGATCTCTGACGCGAACTGTGTGAACACACATCACATAAAAAGAACTCACAGAATGAAAACATTTAAGAAAAAAAATTCAATGAAAGATTACGAGGCCAGAGAGAGAGAGAGAGAGAGAGAGGAGGAGGAGAGGAAGGAAGGAAGGAAGGAGGGAGGTAGGTAGGAGTGGAGGGGGGTTATGATACCTGTCCAGTATTGATCATCAACAGTCTGGACGGAACAGTCGGTGTCAGGACAAATTACGTGAGAACACTCGGTGACGTATACATGTACGTTTCCTGTGGGCCACGATAGCGCAGCGGAGAAGGATGACAATGCTGTGGCCACACGCCGCAATGAGGACTGTGCTCTGAATGATCCATGTCGGCGTTGTGAGGCCTTGCATCAGTTTGAGCAACATTTGGTATTTAACTGGTAATTGATCAAAAGACACCCCCCCCCCCCCCCCAAAAAAAAAATCATTTCACCTGTTTTGGGGGGATTTCCACTGATAACATTCTTCACAGTCTTCAAATACATGACCTTCTCCTTAGCTGACGTCACGTTTCCGGCCTTCTAACACACCCGTGATTCTGTCTTTGCGCCAAGTGGTTCCTCCCAAATAGTCCCATTCCTTTCATTTTAATCTGTCTGCTTGGAATCACCAGACTTGTACTTTGAAGAAAAGAAGGCAATTCAACTACCAGACTCGATGAAAACTTCTCAAAACACTTTTCAGATACTATGAAAATTATCAAAACACTTTCAGACACTTTGTAAATTCTCAAAACACTTTCAGACACTATGAAAATTCTCAAAACAATCTAATTTGGCCTGTCTTTTGTACTCGACTCCTTAAGCAAGGTCCTGGCGCATTAACTTTTAGTGTGCAGCTTCTTTGCCTCTTTGCTGTTATGTGGATTGCTCATGTCGTCCCAGGAACATGTTGTTGTTCATGTTGTTGCTTGTTCGTTTTAAAACAGTCAGCTACTGACCTGATTTTGAATGAAATCAATGCATTTCGGTGTTATTTCCTAAAAGCTGACAGAGCAGCCTGTTAATATTCGACATAACAGTCAAGAACTTTGGCGATTCAAAATGTGATTTTGATTCTTCATCATCCTCGAGATTTGGTTACGTTTGAAATAAAACGCAACGACGAGTAAAATTTCCACATCCTGTCAGTATTGCACAGTTGTCATTCCTGTGTTGCCCCCACCCCCACCACCACCCCACCCCCTGGTCTCAGCTATCCATCCCCATCTCCTGCCAGCCCCCTCCCTCATCTCTGTGTGTCCCCCACCTCCTCTCATTCGGAAGGGACCCCCGCACCCACTCGAACCCATTTCCAAATTGAATGCGAACGCCAGCTCGTCCGTTCTGGCTCCTTTGAAGCGAGATCCTGTGCTGATTGTCTGGCTCCTCTGGTTTCCCGTCCAACACGTCATCAATAATACATGCAGCGCCGGGAAAGGTGTGCAGACGGGTGCATTGGGGGAGGGGAGAGGGAGGGAGGGAGAGAGAGAGAGAGAGAGAGAGAGAGAGAGAGAGAGAGAGAGAGAAACTTCGTGCATGCGTGTATGCATATGTGCATGTGTGTGTGTGTGTGTGTGTGTGTGTGTGCGTGCGCGCGTGCGCGCGCGCGCGCGCGTGTAGATTGTTCTAGCAGAGTGGAGAGCACATAACCCCCATGCACATTATGTGGTAATTCCCTGTCGACCTGTCTCCTGGTATAGTAGTAGTAGAACTCTTCTGCCCCCTCCCCTTCATCCTCCCTGTCAGCCGTCATGATTCCAGGCGGGTGTCGACGGTGAAGCCCAATGTTACCTACCCTGTGGAACCGAGGTTTTCTTTTTTCCTCTTCTTAACTTCACCCATTCTCAACCTCGATCGGTGGCCTGGGTACTTGTCTCTCGGATGAATGTGCTTGTGAGGGCGTGCGCCCGTGCCGTGAGGCTGCCCGTGGTTCCTTTTAACCATGTGCCCGCACGACCATCTGCCTGATGCCGTCTACTCTCAGCATGCGAGCGCATGTTGGTGAACGGAAAAAAAATGGTGAGAGTGGGAGAGTGGGTGGGCGTGGGCGTGGGAGTGTGCACGCGCACGCACGTGGACTAATAAGATCGATGGGTCGGTGAGGGTGGTAAGGGGACACCTACGGAAGCCTGGTGAGCGCGCCAAACGGCGGAGAGAGTGTGTGAGGGCGTGAACGATACGAATCCATTTACCTGGCTCCCTTGCCTCAGTTCCCGTCATGATTGATGGGACTGGCGCGCGCGACTTCGTTGTTTGTGGAGGAGGACTGACGAGGGGAGCGGTGGAAGGTGTGTGTGTGTGGAGGGGGTGGGGGGAGTGAGGGGGGGGTGAGGGTGGGAGTTGGGGAAGGAGAAAGAGGAGCGAAAGTGATTATCATTTTAGATGAGAACCGTGATGACGTCCCGTAGTCGGTGTCGGATTTCGTGATAACGTGCTCGAAGGCGCATGTGTGCGTGCGTCCGTGTAGAGGGGGAGAGTGAATGTATTTTCTGTGATTCAAATTTTCCTTCGTGCTGTTTCCGTTTTTTGTTGTTGTTGTTGTTTGTTTGTGTTTGTTTTTTTTTTCACTTCAATATTATAATTGATAGGTTTTCAAACTGCTCAAGTGCCTGCGTACTTCCTGTTCATCGCAAAATTTCGGTTGAGAAACATGAACCCTCTCTCTCCCCATCTCTGTTCCCCCATCGACCTCTCCCCTTTCTCTGCTTCCCTCCTCCATCCCCCTTCCCCCATATTCCCCCTCTCCCTCTCTTCTGTCCGTTCCCTTTCTTCCGCCCACCCCCTCTTCCCTGCTTTCTCTCTTGACCCCGCCCTTTCTTTCCCATGTCAGTCTCTCCCCCCCACCCCCTCCCTCCGAATCTGTCCCCCTCTCTCTCTTTGTCCCTTTTCTCCCTAAACGTCTATTTTAGTCTTTTCTACAGTTGTCTGATGATGTGATGTTTCTGTATGCTATTTCCGTCTGTGGGGAAAAGTCTCCCTTTCTTCTTTTGCCTACCTCCCTTTATACAATATCCAACACTTTCGTTAGTGGGAAACTTCTCTGACGTATTGCAATTTACACTTTGTCTTCTTGGCTTCGTCTTGATTTGTCACGTGCAAATGGCTGTGATGTGTACATCGCAGTTATGAAGTGTGATGAAGGACCGACAGCAAGAATTTTTGTCAATTGCCTTTTTGATTTTCATGGATTGATGTGGGTCGGGGGTCATGGATTTGAAGCCTTTCCATAATTCTTTTTTTTTTAACTCACTTTCAGCCTTGATATAATTATTTGCCATCGCCGTCGAAAAAAGGCATGTTTCAACTGATTCCAAGACTATGGACTCTGACCTTTAATGTTTATCCTTGGGGAAAAGAAATCAGTTAAACTGTCAGTCTGTCCCTGTCTCTCCCTTTCCTGTCTGTTCTCTTGACCTTCCCCCTCACGACAAAGCGACGGAAAGAAGAGGATTGCATTTGCTGACCTTCCATCAGTGTCAACTGGATCCGCCCTTCTCACTGCCCCCCCCCCCCCCCCCCCCCCCCCCCTGTACTCCATCCCCATCTGGCAGAGTTAAAGCAGGAGGATAAAGATCACATTACCAGACTGCCCTGCCGAACCTGTGGAAAGATTAAAGGCGGAAAACCGTCGCTTTTGTATTGACATTTGATAGTTTATCCATTTTTTCAACAAGCCTGTGAATGCAGCTGATATTCTTTTGCTTCATCTCCCGCCTGGAGTCCGTCTTATTTTCATACCGATCTAAAACTTAAGCAGTTTTCACCTAGGAACATGGTTACGCGTCTGTTTTTCACTGTGGAAGGTTAGGTTTGTTGATATCGCCAAGAATGCTGCGTGCCTTGAATGTATGTTGAACAATGTTTTGGTCGCTTGGGTATAGGACCAGGTGACACGCCTGAAGAAGAAGAAAACCAGGAAAAGTTGACGAGGGTAGGAACTACTTAGGCAGATATCTCGGGTAATCAGTCATTCCGAGGTCAACCTCTGGCCCCTCTTCGACCAGGCATGAGAGAGACAACACAGTGGGAACAGGATTGTTAGATGTTTGTCCTGAACGGAGTCAAACCCCCGTGAAAAGGGAGATGCTAATCAAGGCTTCGTTTTAGCTCCGGTAAAAGGAAGGCTTCTAAACCTTGACGACGTCCTTCCGCCATTAAGTGACTGACCCCAGGCCGACCGTCCCTCGGTCTCTCTGGGTCACCAAAGCCAAGCACCTTAGACGAAGAGACCGTGGAGAGAGGGATGAATGGACAGGCGATTGCCGGTCCTGGTCCACCGTCTGATGACCCGTGATGGTGCGATGTTAGCCCTCGGCAGTCTCATCATGACGCTAGTTGATTTGTGATATGGTGACGGGCTGAACGACGACTTGGTGGTTGGGACAACTAGGAAAGCGGCTACATTGTTGGGAGGAAAGCCGCTGGGGGTAATGAGGGACAAGGAGCGCGCGAAGTGGAGGGGGGGGGGGGGGGGGGGGGACAGACACGATGAAGAGAGATCCATGTAAACAAGGGAGACTAGCAATGAGATGGAAAACGGGAAAGTGACGGAGGAAGGAGAACTTAAGTAACAACAACAACAACAACAACAACAGCAACAACAACAACGTAATGAGTCAACGAATGTTTTTCAGTCCTTTAAGCAAAGGAAGGTTAATTTTGCTGATGTTGAGATTAGTTCTTTGGGTCTTACAAGTGTGCGAACTCCAGTTCCACAGGGGATGGGGTGAGAGTGGAAGGGGGGGGGGGGGGGGGGGTACCCCGAGTTGGATGCTGAAGGAGGGAGGTAGTTGGTGGGAAATCCACCTATCTAGGGGAGTTGTCACAAGTACATATCAAACTGCGGATCCTAGGCGAGGAAGGGTTCTCGCCGCCACCAAAGGCTGTTCGCTAGGTTCTCCACTGGGATTGTGGAGAGACAATCGCCGCAGGTGAGTGTTTTCGTTTCAGTGACCGGCGACCTGCAAAGAAGTCTCGATGACCACGCAGGTTTACTTGGCCTGAGGGGTGAACACCTTCAGGAAGGCTTCAGCCTGTCAGATGGTTTGCACCTTGTTGGCTATGGGTCGAAGTAAACAACAGTCCGGGCTGGTGGAGAAGTCTGGGCTGGTGGTCCAAGAGGTAGTTTCAGGGGACTGAACATGACTTAGAACTGGCTGTTGTGTATTAACCGCGCAGTACACAACTTTTTGTTGTGCATGTGTAGGGGTGCACTATAGATGCCATCGGTGGAACAAATTACCACAGAGATTTGTTGGTAACGTTTTCACTGTTGTTGGTGTAAATCATTGTGGTGTGTGTGGCGTGTATGTGAGTAGCGATTCCATTGGTTGAACCAACGTAACTAGTGACGGGTAGGGGCTCGGAGTCAAGTTGCATCATTTTTTTTTGTTGTGTTTTTATAATGTTGTTGATTTCAAGTCACCTTTGTGCAGGCCCGGTGTGAGTGACAGAGTGCGTGTGCCTGTGCAAAGTGCTATTTGTTTGTGAAGACATGAATGCTTCTGTCCATACCTCTCTGCATTCCTGTGTATGATGAAATATTTTTGGTATTGGGGAAACGTCGGAGACCCGTCACGATGGGGAACGTCGGAGGACCCGTCACGAACAACAACAACAACAACAACAACAACAGGCTTCGTTTGTTTTTTGGAATTTATCTTTCAGGTGATACCTTTTTTCAAGCGCAAGACGACAACAACGAGCACAAGGAAAAGAAAGAAGAATATGTAATTTCTTGCTTGAAGATTGTCGAGTAAAACAACGCTTGACATAGAAGAGAGTACAATGGGAGTGAAGGGAGGGAGGTGGGTGGGGGGGGGGGGTGTTTGGTCACGATGTTTTTAGCAAAACATCTGCATAAGTGTTGATTGTCCGAAATATTTGAAAAAGGTGAACGCAAATGAGGACGAGAGAGAGAGAGAGAGAGAGAGAGAGAGAGAGAGAGAGAACGAAATTTTATTTTACTAGGGTAATGAGATAATACAAACGTACTGCCACCTTTGTCGAGGAGAAGGGGGAATCATCTGAAGAAATGACGAGAGCGAGACAACAACAACAACAGCAATACAAATGCTTTTTTCCACCCACCCAGCCCTAGGGAAGAGAGAGAGTGAGAGAGAGAGAGAGAGAGAGAGAGAGGGGGGAGAAGGGATGGGGGCTGGGTGGGGGGACAGACCAGAGACGTCTACGGACTACGTCTATGGACAGACAGACGGGCGAACACACAGTCGAAAGCATCGATTTTGAAGGGCGGAAGAAGGCCGATAGGCGGGCAGTGAAGTCAGTCACTATCGGGAACTGCCATCAGAGCAGTCCAGACACCCCTCCAATCGTTGCCTTCACATTCCGCCTGAGTGAACACCGTCCTCGCCATCGTCGTTATCACCACAGCGCTGACGGCGACAGCCCATCTCCAGTGGCTTGTCCGTGCTGCCACGACAGCCTGTCTTTCTCTTGTCTTGATTTATTGCCCCCTGGCTCTGTGTCTTTAAATGCTTTTGTCCGTCTCTGCTTCACTTCTCCCCCCCCCCGCCCCCGCCCCCCTCCTTGCCCCCACACGCATGCATATAGACACACACACTTTAAATGACTCTTTATTCCTCGAATTTCTGTACATAAATTCAACATTTCACAAATGGAAAAGAAGGGTAAACTGTACGTAAAATCGAGACAAATCAGAAAGAAAGGGCAACGACAACAAAGCAGAAAACACATACACTCACAAAAGAAGAATACAAAAAGCTGCCGGTCATTCTTTAGGGGAAAAAAAAAAGAAGGGAAAGAAAAACAGGTAATTCTTTAGGGGGAAAAAAGAAGGAAAAGAAAAACAATCAGATCATTCTATGTTGATATTATTACCTCAAATTATTAAGAAGTGAATTTTTAAAATGAATGTGCATACGACCTGATGATATGCTTTTAAATGCAACTCAGATCACACGCGGGTGAATGAACAACACCGTGTCTCTGTCTTTCTCTTCTTCATCTGTGGCCTCAAACTCCAACAGAACACACTTGATCAAAACACAGGCGAGTGTACGTGCGCAAACTCCTACCGTTACCATACACCTACCGTTACACACACACACACACACACACACACACACACACACACACACACACACACACACACACACACACAAACATAGGCACACGCACGCTGGCGCGCGCAATACACACACACACACACACACACACACACACACACACACACACACACACACACACACAAACACACTCCATGGCTGTCTCCCTCCAGGCTCCCCCCCCCCACTCCCTCCTCCCCCTCCCCCGTCTCCCCGATGCTTCCTCCTCCTCCCCACTTTTCGCCGCCCCTCCTTTCTCTTTTTCTTCAAGAGACAAAAGAAAGCTGTTAGAACCATGCTCTACAGTGCCAGAACCTGCGGACAAGCAGACCGGAACGGAGTTAACCGACGACTTAAAAAAAAAAAAAAAAGCCCCCTCCCCCCCCCCCCCAAAAAAAAAAAAAAAAAAAAAAAAAAAAAAAAAAAAAAGCCGACGCCGCGGGGTTGTCCTTTTGCCCACCTGCATCACCCTCCCCACCCCCCACCCTACCACTTCACCTCCACCTGCCTCCACCACCCCCATCCCCTTGGACGAGCTGTGTTCGAGGCGCACTCAGGTGAATCAATACAAAATGACTAGCGTGTTTTAAAAGGGGTGCCACCATTAGTAATTATGTTCGATGGAGCGAGTCTTAATTATAGGGCCCCACGCTCAGTGTTGCCATGGGAGGGGAAGGGAACAGGAGCGTGTACGGGTACCACGTGTCCACAGGGTCCCTGACCTTTCAAGGTGCTGCTGCCTTGTGACGCTTGGTTAGGCGTTTGCAGGCGTTTGTAGGTCATCATGGCCGTTGTTGGGAAAGGGAGGGGTGCTGCGAAGGTGCCTTGATTAAAGCAAAGCTTTTGCTAACTGTTTAGTGGGCGATTTATGTTTATAGTTGTTATTACTATTATCGTTATGTGAGGGTTATCAAAAGCTGTTATGGTTGCAATCATATCATCATCGACGTCATCACCAACATCATCATCATCATCATCATCATCATCATCATCATCATCATCATCATCATCGTCGTCGTCGTCGTCGTCATCATTATCATCATCATCATCATCGTCATCATCATCATCTTCATCATCATCATCATCGGTACCAAAGTTAGCCCCGCTGTGGGGCTCAAGAGATGATCTGGCCCCAGTTTTCTACATATTTCGTCTTTCTCGCGCTCCGGATGTCACTCAGTTCCAAGCCTGTCCATTCAGGGATGTTGCGTCCCCGTCTCTCTTTCTGTCTGCCTCTCCTGCTTACTGTGCTTTTGCAGGAGCGTCCTGACAAGGTCTAATGATCGTGACTCGTGTCCATGCGCCTCATTGTGTTCCAGGGGGTCTTCATAGGACCCAGCGGCCTGCTTTTTCTGTCTTGCTTCATTTGTTAGTGATGTGGTTTTTGTTAGGGATTCCGAGCAGCTTTCGGCAACATTCCACCTCAGTAGCGTGTAACCTTCTTTCGAAGTCATCGGGGAAGGTCCATGACTCGGCTGCATACAGAAATAGCCACGGGATCAGGGAACACATCGGTCTGATCTGTGAATCGAGTGCGACTTTCTACTTTCAATTGCCCGTGAGTTTTGCAGGCCTTTTCATTATTACAGCCATAAGCGCTGGTATAGCATTGCGGATAGAGCAGTTTTCTTCTATTATAAAAAAAAAAAAAAGAATAATTTCCTGATTGCTGGTTTTCTGTCTGTCTTTGGACACACAGTTCTGATTTAATGTTCCTGACAGCCATGACGTGGGTTAAGCGGTCGACCAGGCTATGAACAACATGG
>JADBJO010001145.1:627500-644040 GCA_016801955.1 Conus betulinus | reverse complement strand
ATTGTTCTAAAAGCATTAATCGGAACCTATACATCAAACTAGTAACATGTCTGGGATGCACTGCAGATAAATTGTTTAAAAAGGATTTCGGATTCGCTGCATTCTTTGCTTGTACACAGTGCTGGTAATACTGACTCTTTGTTTTTTGTGCAGTTTCAGCAACCTGATTTTGAGACACTTTTTCTATGCGCTGGTTATATTCATACAGATCTAGTCGAATGTCGAGATGCTGTGATCCTTCTATATATTTTTTGCTGCCCTTTTAGCCGCATGATCTGCCCACTCGTTTGGGGTGATTCCGGAGTGAGAAGGAATCCAGCAAAGGTAATACTGGTACCCTTAGAGACAACTCATGAATAATATGTTTTATTTCAATAGTCATTTCTATTCGGTTTTTTTTATGCTCTCGGATTTAATGGCTTGTAAAACAGACTTTGAGTCCACACAGAATAAGATTTTACATGTATCCGTCGAAAGATCTACAATGTAATACAATGCCACAAGTATGGCTACAAGTTCAGCAGTAAAAATGGAATAATGTTTACCAATGTAGTATCGTTTTTCTGTTTTTAATGAAGGTATTAAAAAAGCTGCATCAGTATTTCCATCATCAAGAACTGATCCATCGGTGTGTATACCTTCAGATAGTCTGTATACTTACTTTCCAAGTGGGAATCAACTAAACATTTTAATAGATTAGGAGAATGGTTTTTTGATAAATCTGTGTGATCAATATCAAATATTGGTTGATTTTGTTCCATTCTGGAAGTGGAGAAAAAGGTTTTAATTGCAACATTTTCCCGTTCAGCTCTGTATTACAGATAATATCTGAGGCAAATGTATTAATGGACTTCAATGACTGTATTGTTCTAGCTCTTTTTGCAAAGTCGGTTTCTGAATTAAGATTTGTTTCTTTTTGTGAAAATGTTTCATAAGCAGAAGTTTTAAGGATAAATTTCGCAGCTGAGGCTTTTCTTTGTTCACCGAGGGGTAGAATACCTGCTTCTGTGTAAGTTCCTAAAATTGACGCATGTATTGGTACACCCACAGCAAGTTTGTAAGCTTTGGAATCTATGCATGCTCTGCAGTGTCTTTAACAAGTGCGCTGGAGCGTTGAAAAAAAAATCTCCTGGCCATACGTCAGCCGAGAACGTACAAGGGAGGTAGCGAGAGATATTAGTGCCTTTGTGTCCTGTCCCCAGTGCTGTTTGTTTATTACCTTAAAAAAGTTAAGACTTTTTCTAGCTTTGTTTGTTATGTAGTCGATGTGGTAATTCCACGAAAGTTTTGAGTGAGGTAGACGCCAAGAAATTTGACAATTCGTGTATATTTTATGACTGCACCATTAATAGTGAATTCGGGTCATTTATTAGGGTCATAGCCTGAATTAAACAGCATGATTTTTGTTTTTTTTTTTTCAGTGATAATGTTAGTCCATTTTCTATCATAAAGTTGTTGATTTTTTATTAAGTTCACGTTGGTACACTTTCTTTGTATAGTTCAAAGCCCTGACTGGAGTTTTATGTTTCATTGACACTTTCATCCACAAACAAATATCATCATCAAATTGAGCTAAAGTGGTATCTTTCAACAAGTCTTTCGGAAGATCAGCTAAAGGATGTTAAACAAAAGTGAAGAAATAACCGATCCCTGAGGCAGACCCATACTTAGCTGTCTGGGGTTTGAATGTGAATTTCCAAGCTTTACCTGTATAAACCTATTAGATAGAAAGCTGGCAATGTAATTGTACGTGTTGCCTGTTATGCCTATGTGTTTAAGTTTATAGAGAAGGCGAGTGTGCCAAACTTGATCGTATGCTTATCGGACATCAAAAAATGTCGCTAGTATATTTTTTCGCCTTGCGAACTGCTGCTTTACTTGAGTTGTTAATTTAACAAGATGTTCAGTTGTAGATCTGCCTTTTCGAAAGCCAGCTTGGTTGACAGGTATTACTTTATATTTTTCGCAGTAATGAACTAGTCTATTTAAAACAATCTTTTCCATTAGTTTGCATAAGTGGGATGTTAAGGCGATTGGACGATAGCTGTTTTTATCTGCTCTGGGCTTCCTTGTTTGTGTATTGGAATAATGATTGAGTGCTTCCAGACGAGAGGGATATTACCATCAGACCAGCATTTCTGTAGAAGAAAACGAAGAAATTCTATAACATTATCTGGCAAGTGTCCCAGCATTTCATTTGAGATTCCCGTCTAAACCAACGGATGTTTTCTTCTTAAGACTTGAAATACATGCTTTTACTTCGTACAATGTTATATCAGCATTTATACACGATTCATTTATATTATTTGTTTCTCTATGTGTTCTATTTTTTTTCTTATTTTCTCTATATCTCCAGCCTTTCTCTGAGAGTTTGAATATGAATTTCCAAGCTTTACCGGTATAAACCTATTAGATAGAAAGCTGGTAATGTAATTGTACGTGTTGCCTGTTATGCCTATGTGTTTTAAGTTTATAGAGTTTATATTTCTACAATAATTTGCAAACATTTCAGCAAATTCTTCAGCTTTTTCTAGATTTGTAGGTATATCTGAGTTGTCCAGTTCGATAGGATACTGTGGCAAGTTAATTCCATTCTTCATAGTTTTTAGTTTTTCCCAGACTTTTTGCATGTCCTTGTGATTTGGTATTTCATTTATGCAAAAAATAGACCAATATTGCCTTTTTGCTTGTGCATTAACCATATTGGCTTTGTTTGTTTTTGTTTGTTTTGTTTTGCTTTTTTTTCATCTCTAAAAGATTTGGGACAGACTTATCTCTTAAATACATTCTAAATTGTGATATCTTTTCCTCCTTTGCTTCTTGACAAGCTTGATTCCACCAAAATATACCCGAATGCTTGCGAGATCTTACTGACTTGAAACGATTACTTGTAATTGATTGACAGTCCTTCTCCCAAAATGGTGAATGTGCACTGAAATCTCCTGCAATGAGGAATTTTTTTTTTACCTTGGTCCGTCTAAAGTGTTCGAATCCACTCTGTGTTAAAATCATTTGGACCCTGTGGTAGGTAAACAGATATGACAGTTAAGAGTGAAGAGTTCAACTGAACTGTCACGGCACAGGAATTAAGGTTGGGAATACTTGGTGGAACAGGGTTAGGGCATGAAGTGTACTTTACCCCTTCAAGAATGTATATAGCTGTACTGATTTTCCCATCGGTCAAATCAAATCAATTCACTTTATGCCTGTTATTTGCAATGACCACAGCGTTCCTTGTGTGGCTATCAGAATCACAATAATACTCAAACAGTAGTCGTTTAAAAGAAAAGCCCTAATACAACAAGCTAGATGCACATATTTTCACGTCACCCTACCACAAATTACATGACAGCAAATTAAGTTATAATGCAAAACTTGGCGAAAGTGCTGCAATGTTGTCGCCCTCTTTTTTATCTTCTCACGTCGCCTAGGAGATGATCTCTTTACGGGCGATCTCTGGGTGTGTTTACAGATGGAATGGTCGTCGTGTCTGAGGGTGTCTGACTGTCTGACTCTCACACAGAAATTATGGTTGCATGCACGACTTTTCCAATGCACATGCACACACCCACTCACCCGAACATTGACAGCCAGGCAACAGAACAACACTTCTCTTGTTTTATGCTGCCCAAGCCATCAGACAAACATATATAATAAATGCAAGAACATCAATAGGTCGGCACGCCAACCATAAAGCGTACACACAAAATATATCTACATATAACTGGTATCTGCTAGCGCTGCTGGTTTCAACGACGACGTAGACGATGACGACGTCGAAACGAAGAGGGCGAAGACGATAAAGATGATGAAGACGACGTCTACAGCGTCAAGTCCGACACAGACTTATAGAATTTCACAGAGCTGTGGCTCAAAAAACCACTACCACACTCACGGCGTCTCTGCCGACGACAAGGCGACAGTCTCATACAGGAGCTGTGGCTCTCACACAAAAAACACAGAACGCAGCTACCGCCTAGCCAACAGGTCGCTGGTTCAAAACTCGGAAGCGGCGCTCTGGCTTGGCAGCAGCAGCGTCTCCGGCCCCAACTGGCTCAGCGGGTAGCCGGTCCCGGGCGCAGTGGCAGGTAGGGTAGTTGGCACTCAGGCCGGCTCTCAACACCCAACACAAGGCGTAAAACAAGGGGGTAGAACACAGCTACGGCCCCGACCCTCAGAAAGTGGCAGCCAGTCCCCTTCAAACCAGAGTACCCTTCTACCTGGGGAAACTGAGTTACTATTCATTACAATCACGACTACATGCATATTCATTAGCCACATCACATTCCACTAGAACTTGGACAAACATCAGCATATTCTTTCTCCAGCACTACAACATTCCCTTTTCCGTAATCATAACACTACAACATTCCCTTTTCTGGAATCACAGCACTACACAGGAAAGGATTTCAATATAAACCTTTCAGAATCTAGTTTTCCAAATTGGGGAAAAGGATTCCCACCTAAACCCTCTTCAACAAATCATGAATACAATTCATTACACACAATTAATGATTACATTTCATCAAACTATAAACGTCACGACAAAATGTTCATTTCGTTTTCTTGTAACACGACAAAAGTTCATTTCATTTCATAAAATCACCAGATTTTAGAAGGTATCTTTTTCCAAAAGATTCATCTGCTTCAGTATAGGTAAGGGAAAGATTTCCACACACTCTTGTTTACCAACACAAAACTATTCAATATTCATATCAAGAGTGAGTTAAATACTCATCCACATCAAAAATCAAAACCAGCATATATAGTCTATGTCGCTCACTTTGGGACTTATTATCCATAGCATCAAAACTCTCCCTCTTCTCGCAAACCACATTGGAATAAACACCTTTTTTCCATCATGAAGTTCATAACAAGTTAAGTCACAGAATAAACAAAATCCTTTTTCATTTCCTGAAGACCACTTCCTTTAAAACTCACTTCATCTATTCACGTTTTCTGAAATAATTTCGTTTTGCTACCCTATCAAGTCATAGGATAACAGAACGCAACAAATACTTTTGTCTTCTAATCAAAACCTTCACAGTGTGCTGAGGCCAGAAGAAGTTGTGAAACCCAAGTGCTGACTATTCCACGACGTCGCCAAGAACCAAGATAGTAACCGACAGACAGATATGATCATTCTGGACTTCTCTAAGGCCTTCGACAAGGTCCCTCCAACGCCTCCTCTGTAAGCTGGACCATTATGGTATACGAGGATCGACGTTGACTGGATCAAGGCCTTTCTTTCTGACCGCTCGCAGATTGTTGTAGTTGACAATGAAAGATCAGAGCCAGCACCTGTCATCAGTGGAGTCCCACAGGGGATAGTTCTAGGGCCGATTCTATTTCTGATCTTCATCAACTACATGCCTCAGAACATCAAGGCCAACATCAGACTATTCGCTGATGACTCCACAGTCTATTCCACCACTAAATCCGGCCAAGACTGCAAGGCGCCCCAAGAAGATCTCAATTTACTGAATAATTGGGAGCAACGATGAGGGATGGAATTTCATCCCGAAAAATGTAATGTCCTTACCTGCTCAACATCAAGAAACCCAATCAACTTCAACTACAAACTTAAAGGACATACCCTGGACCATGTCGACAGCTCGAAATACCTTGGCGTCGACATAAGAAGTGACCTCAACTGGAAAGACCACGTTACAAGAGTCACTAACAAGGCCAACAGCATGGTAGGCTTCCTGAAAAGAAACCTAAAGATCTCCAATAAAGCCACCAAAACCAATGCTCACCTAACTTTGGTATGCCCTCACCTGGAGTATTGCTCATCAGTGTGGAGTCCGTACAAAGCAGGCCAGAAGAAAAAGATTGAAATGGTGCAAAGAAGAGCAGCCTGATATGTATGCAACAAATATGATTGGACCAACATCGTAACAGCCATGCTGCAAGATTTGAAATGGGAACCCCTTGAAGCAGGAAGAAACAGGCAGAGGCTAACCTTCATGTACAAGATCGTCAATGGCGTTGTGGACATACCTCCTGACAAATTCCTCAAGAAAGGACCTGCCAAAACCAGATCAAACCACAAATAAAACTTGCTCATCTCGGCACTTCCTCTGACCCATACAAGTACAGCTTTTTCCCCATCAACCATCCCAGCCTGGAACTCCCTGCCTGCAACAGCAGCAGAGGCTCCCTCCTTGGTATCATTCAAGAGGGCGCTGAACAAAATCCCAGCCTAGATCCCTATCCCAACTAGCCGAACGGTAAATGATGGGTAGGGTTGTGCCGGTCCAGGTCACGACCTGGGGGTCGCCACGATTACTGGGTAAGCCTCCCCAGATACTAATTAGGTTAGTTGAGTCCCCTCCTTGTTTTTTTTTCTTTTTTTTTTTCTTTTTTTTTTTTTTTTTTTTTTTTGCCTGCCGCAACACGCTGCCCCAGAGCTGAACTCCGGGGTATGCGGTTGGAGTGCTAAGGCCACTTTATAGAGCTCTTTGGCTATCTTTTTGTTGCCCCTTTTAGATCTTTGTTTATTTTTATCTTACGCCTCTGTGCACAGGTCAATAATTGTCAACGATGACGGCTGACCTGCAATTTTGAAGATTGAAGGAAGTTTCAGTCGCTCCTAAACGGGAATACGGTTTCGCTTTGCTAATAATAAACATTGAATTATGAATACCTGACTGCCACCAAAAACAGATGGAGTCCCTCTCGGCCTTCTGGGTAGTTGCGTCGCCGGAATCACTGCAGAGACTGCCTAACCGTTTCAGCTCTCCCGGTGTAACAGCCCATTCTTACCCCCGCCTCCCCCCTCTGGAACTTACCCCGGGGTAAGTCTAGGCTAGCCTGCTTTTACCCCCGGGGGTCATTCTAGGACTAGCTGGAACTTACCCCCCCCCCCCCCCAGTTGGAACTGACCCCCCCCCAGTCATCAACATTGTACAAAGGTACACAGGCACTCAGAAGACACTAATTAGCTGTAAAATAGTTAAAATTTTATATATACATTAAAGTGACCAATGGTCAGTGACACTGACCACTGGTTGTCTGCATTGCATAAGGTATACAAACACTCATGAGACACTGATTAACTGTAAAATAGTCGAAATATCTTATTTACGTCATAGTGACCAGTGGTCAGTGGCACTGACCACCAGTCGTCTGCATTGTACAAGGTACACAGGTACTTGGGAGACTATAATTAGCTGTGGAATAGTTTAAAATCTCAGATTTACGTCATAATGACCAGTAGTCAGTGGCACTGACCACAAGTAATCTACATTATACAAGTACACAAGCACTCGGGAAACACTAAATAGATGTTAATTACTAAAATCTCCGATTTACGTCATAATGACCAGTGGTCAGTAGCACTGACCACTAGTCATCTGCATTGTACAAGCTAAGGTGCACAGGTACTCAAGAGACTAAATAGCTGTAAAATAGTTAAAAGAGGCAAACCGGGATGAAGCAACAAGGGTACTTGGTCACAACGACACGTGGTCACAACATTTTGTCAATCTACGCTTGGTCACATTGGCACTTGGTCACATTGGCCTGTAGCTGTCTTTCTTTCCCACGCATGCACGGGCGTACTCACACACCCGAATATTGACCCACGCATGTAAGCTAGTGCGAGAAATGTTAACACGTATCTGTTAGTGAACCAGTGTGTGTGTGTGTGTGTGTGTGGGGGGGGGGGGGGGGGGGGGGGGGGGGGGGGGGGGGGGGGGGGGTTGGAAGGAGGAGGTCCATCTATTGAGAAGAGTCTAGAACTACACTTTGTCTAAACCCAACTGACTGTATATAGGAAATGGGAGGGGGGGGGGGGGGGGTAAATATGCAGGCTAACACAATTCTTTAAGGCGGGTGTGCGTGTTGGGAAAAAAGCAGAGGAAAGCCCTGAATAACCCTCTCTTGTTCGAAGGGTGGGGTGGGGTGGAGGAAGATTCCAAATAGTCCTAGACTGACCCTTTGGGGGGGGGGGGGGGGGGGGGGTAATCTAGACTAGCCCAAACTTACCCCCGCAGGGGTAAGTTCCAACTAGGGGAGGTAAGTTCTAGCTAGTCCTAGAATGACCCCCGGGGTAAAAGCAGGCTAGCCCAGACTTACCCCGGTGTAAGTTCCAGAGGGGGGTAAGAACGGGCTGTTACACCGGCTTTAACAGTGTGCATGTGAGTAGCAGTCGGGTAAACTTTTCAACCGGCTTCCGGACGACTACCTTCCGGTTAGCACGGTTGCGCAAAAATTTGTGACTGGACGGGAAACGGTCCGTCACAGGTTGGTTGGTCGTTTTGTCAAAAGGTTTACGCAAAACCTGACGAACAGAGTTCAGCTAACCTTGATGGCGGAAAGGAAATGGTTCTTTGGAGTAAAATCAGTTCATGCTGGATCCTCAATATGAAACTTGTTCAAAGGAAAATGCAGAATGCAACATGATTACAGATTTTCCTTTGAAAACGAACATGGGGAGCTTCTAGTTCGAGATTAGTTACTATGTACATAAATAAGTATTTGATGGGGTTCTAACACTTCTTAGTGGTATAAGCGCTGATGTACAGAGTGCACATAAGACCGTATAGCGAAAGCTTGGCTGTGTCTGGAGTGGCACTGTCTTCGTCTGTCCGTGGGCAGGGGTGGTTGGGTTTTTTTGCCGGTGGGATCTGCAGTCATGAAATACGGGCTGGTACACCATGGGGATGCTACTTTAAGGCTGTTATGAGTTGCATCCTGTAGTCTGATTTACCTCTGTTCAGGAGCAGTTATGTCCCCTGATATCTTAATGGAGTGTCCTGCGCGTGCCTGTACCCATCGTCAACACAGTGCAGGCCTCCAGGGTGGTACCCGACTGCTCTAAAGGCAGATGAGGACAGTGCTTCTCTGGGTCCTCCCCAGCACCTTCGGGTGTTTTTTTTTTTCATTCTTCATATCGCATGAACAAATTCATGGTAAGTCTGTGACTACTAATCCTTTCCCTGATAGGGAAAAAGTGGGTCAGCCAACCCTATGAGTACAGTAATTTTACGCTTTTCGCCCATTTGAATTTTATAACAGATCCAGACCGAAATTCAATCTAGGATCTGTGTGACTGTCATGTGATGGGAGCAAATAATGTATAAACCAGAAAGATTTAAGGTGAAAGGAAGGTACAGGGTTAATGAGGGTGAAACGCAGAATTACGTAGCAAAATGAAATGACGTCAAAATAGGCTTTATGACATTTTTTTAATGACATCTGAGGAGGAGCTACTAAGGAGATGGAGTTTTTGTCAGTTGACTTTGATCACTAGAATATAGTGGATGAAATCTTAGTCTTTCAAGAGAAAGAGAATATGTTTTTATATGATAACTGAACTTGTGTTTACTAGTTTGGGTCCGGCCGTGTTGTGACAAGCTGTGTCATCTTTTTGAATCATCACTTTATTGGGCTGTGTTGAGTGGTGACATTTGACGACGAGCTGAAGGAGCTGTGCTGGACTGGACAGTGCCTGCTACTGCGCTGTGTGAACTGAATTCAAAATGTCAGAAGATCATACACTCCAGGGGAGGAGTTGATGTGACTGCCAAATGTATTAACATTTTTTGTGTGTAGCTTGGTACGGATTGAGACTGACATGGAGAGTTTCAGCTTCAGAAGACATTCAAACTGCTTTGGTTCTTTTCCTGCCAGGTCCAGAAAGTTGACCATTGGATCTCTTCTGTATATCTATCTGTGTTGACTTGCCGTTGAACAGTAGTCTGATATCCAACATGGAGAGGGTTCATCAGGCATACGCAGTTTGGGACGATTTGATATCAGGAGATTGTTAAGTCTGTGATGATAGACTAGAAGCATTTACATCTCACCACTATCTCCAATTGTAATGAAAGCCATTGAACTGTGACTACGGTGAAGTTGTTGTTTTGCTAGGAAGGATGAAGGTGATGTGATGTTGTTTGAAAATTAGAAAATTGTGGTAGTTAATTGGGTCTTTTGAGAATTAATTTCTGGGAGTCAGATAGCGAAAATTGCGAGGCGAGTTAGTTAATGTTGCGGGCTCCTTGACTGAAAAGTAAAATTGCGGGAGTGAATGTTAGTGGTATAAACGGTGTGTGAATCGGGATACCGCAACATTACAGTGACCAAGGCAAAGATAGGCGCTCTCCAGCATACCCTTCTAGTTTCATGAGGGTTTATGTTGTTGCGGGTTCATTAAACATCCACATTGCTGTGTGACTGGCAGCGCAGTACAAACTCCAAGAACATTCAGGACACGTGATCGTTGTGATGACCTCCCCATACTCTGGCTATATGACAATGAGAGGAAATCTCAGTCAGAACGATCCAGAGCGTGTGCTGGGACGTCTGTCTGTTCCAGTCAACCACACGCTCATGATAAGCTTCAGACCAAGCACGTCGCGCGCGGCCCACAGTCGTCCTGTATCGTTACTTCCAGCAGTTTGACCGGTCAGTGAACCAGCTCCGAGGAATGCACAGTAAGGTGTGGAGTAGACCACCTGATCTCACCTATGTAGACAATGCCATAAATTTGACTCTTGTAGTTTGGAGAGAATCCTGTATCATGACACGATGCTTTCAACTTTTCTTTACCTTTTTTCCTGAGAACAAAGCACCCCAAAAATTGCCCAGTGGATTCTGGAACTGTTCCGTGGATCATTATTCCAGTTTCCCGTCACCACATGGAGTGTGACTTGAAGACAGAGTGTGAGGATGGACGGGATGAAGCAGGACACTGTCCCTTCAGCAGTGCTGACTGCCAGGGGATGATAGCCGTGTGTGGACGGTGCTACTCATTTGTACGTAATTTGCCTGGATTTAACAGTGATAGAGTAAATATCAAGAAAGTAATAAACGACCACTGTTTTTTTTTTAGGGGGTACGGTAGTTTTTGCCTTTGTGCGAGTTTGACTGGTTTGGTACACAGCTTTTAAAACAACAAGGGTTGATTTCGACAACAAGCTTTCTTTCTTTTGGGTGGGTATATCCAATAATGATATATCATCGCCTCCTATGTATACACATCAACTTTTTCAAGACAAAATGGCGCTTTACCATACACTTGCTGTTTTTGATTCAAATTTGAACGATGGGAATATTAAATGTCACTATTCTGTCTATTTCAACACTATGACATATGCGTCTCGACAATGTTTAAAGGAGCGTCGTATAGCGAAGAAGCTGAACGGTACGGTTTGTGAATTTACAACGAATAAGACTAACGAACAATCATTCTATCTAGAACCAGTTTTCATTAAACAATTCTCAGGTTGTACTGCAACAAGAACATATGGCCCTGTGCCGCAGCGGCCATGTTACATACACATTTCTTCTGTGTGGCTTTCATCAGTTCAAACTATGTCGTGAAGAAGCTAGGTCTTGTCGTTTTGATGACCATTCGTCATACAAAAGCCAGTTACATCCATCCAGTGAACACACCATGTTAATCCCCACGTTTACATGCAGTGATAATATCAACACCATATCGTTTTCTCTTGTGTGCAATTTCATACATGATTGTCAGGACAGCAGCGATGAGTCATTCTGTAGACATCCGGATTGTGTCAAAAGGTTTGCATGCAGTAATGGTCAGTGTTTGTCGTACGCTAAGGTATGTGATCAAACACCCCATTGCCAGGATTACTCAGAAGAACACGGCTGCAGTTCCTACAGAGAATTTCCTGCACGGTACCCATCTTTTCCTTCACCTGCTCTGCTGAATTTTTTGATGGCATCAGGCAGTTTAATCCAACCTCAATGCATTCCAATGAGTCCTGTCCTGACAGTCATTACCGTTGTCCTGGTGACTTCAATGACTGCCTACCTGTGTATACACGATGCAATGGAATTTACGACTGCATAGATCGTATGGACGAAGATAACTGTACAGACATGATGTGTTCGGGATTCTTCAGATGCAGAACATCCACAACTGTCTACACGCTGACCACCTGTGTGATGGCTGGCCTCACTGTCCAATGCACGATGATGAGACAGTGTGTGACACAAGATGTCCTACAGGTTGTCTGTGTCGAGGTCACGTCTTCCTTTGTTTCCAGCCTTTTTCTGCTAGACAGTTTCCATTTATTCGGTTTTTGGATGCCACGGGCTCTGAGATCACATTTTCCGACGTAAACCATCTCGCATATCTTATCCATCTTACTCTTGCTCGGTGCTCCTTGGCCATATTCCCTGAACCGAAATTGTCAAATCTGAGGTTTCTTGACCTCAGTGAGAACCAGCTGAAGCATGTGAACATGACCGTTTTTCTTGCGTTGTCCAATTTACAAACATTGTCACTTTCCAAGAACCCTATTACCTCCCTTCACGCTGATTCATCGTCTGTCGTTCAGCACAGAAACCTGCTGGTGATCGATCTGTCATTCACTGCACTGACAGTTTTTGATTCCAGGGTCTTTTCGCCATTCGTTCACACTCAGAAGCTCAACTTGACGTTCACTGCCATTCATACCATCACTCGCAGTGGATTTCATTTCACGCCACAGTTAGCTGAACTCTACATGGATAGCAGCCCAGTGGCCTTTTTTTTTTCCAATTGATTTATTTAAAGATCTTTCCAGTTTACGTGTTGTTTCGACAGAAAACTATAAATTATGTTGCAAGAAAATACTTAAAAGTAAACTTGATGATGTCTCTTGTCATGCCCCCGAAGACGAACTCTCCTCATGTGAAGACTTACTTCGGTCATGGGTCTATCGAGGCTTTCTTTGGCTGACTACTAGTCTATCAATCAGCGGCAATGTCTTCTGTTTCTGTGCGCGTTTGATAGGGAGGAGTATTACTTCGTCGAGTGGATTCAGTGTGTTTGTCCTCAACCTTTCGCTGGCCGACTTTCTAATGGGTGTCTATATTGCAATCATTGGAGTAGCTGATGAACAGTTCCGTGGCAGATATCTCCAGTTTGATGACACATGGAAAGACAGTATAGCCTGTAACGTGGCGGGTTCTCTGTGTCTGTTGTCCAGTGAAGTGTCCGCTCTCATCATCTGGATGATCACATTGGATCGTCTTCTTGTCCTGCGTTTCCCATTCAGCACCTGGAGATTTGGGAGAATGTCAGCAGCTGTGGCCTGTCTGATAACTTGGTCCATTGGCTGCATTCTGGCCTTGCTGCCTTCACTCCCCATGCTGTCACATTGGAAGTTTTACAGTCAAACAGGCATCTGTATTCCGTTACCAGTAACAAAGCAAGACTTTAAGGGAAAGCAGTACTCCTTCAGTGTACTTATTGTCTGTAACTTCATCCTGTTCTTAGGTATATCTGCCGGCCAAGCCTTTATCTACTGGTCGGTGCAGAGCAATGTTTTCAAGACCAACACAGCCAAAGTATCACGGGACATGACCATAGCTTGGCGGCTAATTACAGTCGCGGTGACAGATTTCATGTGCTGGTTTCCCATTGGACTGTGCGGCATGTTGGCATTGGCTAGTATTCCTATCCCTGACGAGGTGAACGTGGCACTGGCTGTATTCATACTGCCTTTGAACTCTGCTATCAATCCCTTCATGTATACCTTCAACATGTTGGCAGAAAAGCGGAGGAGATCCACTGAGGCCAAACTTCTACAGTGGCTGGAATCTCACTCTGACGTGACTGTCACCCAGCGGGTTGTAAGATAAGACTCATTGCTGGGCAGATATGAAAAGAGGGTGAAACCTATCAGTTCGTTTTCCCTCTGTTTCATACAGTGCAATTAATCACACGAAAGATACTTGTAAATTTAAACACTTACGCTCCCTGAACATTCGAAGCCATATACACTCCAGCATGAACGTGAGTGTGTTCCCAGATTTTCATTTTAGTCCAGTAAAGCGGAGCTTATATGGTGAGGATATTTCCTTTTACTCGTGAAAATATATCCGATATATTTTTCCCCTGAAATGACCAAGAGACATAAAGTTGTCCACATCTTTTAATTTACATGATATGTACAGTACGCTCATTTCCACCCCAAAACAAGGGCAGCAAGTTCTAGGAAAGATTGTTCATTTATCGTCTGCTTGTTCGATGAAGTTTGGAATTCAGCTTGGTAGACAGCTTCTTTCAGTATATTCATGTTAATTGATTGTCATTCTCCCTCGCTATGGTTCTGTGTTAATACTACGCGCTTTCTTTCTTTTCTCAAACGCTTTTTTTTTTTTTTTTTTTTTTTTTTGCTTATTTCTATTTTCCAGATGAAAAGTAAACAACTGGCGATTGATGCTTGTAATGACGTTATCCGGAATGTCAACAGACGTCTTAACATAAATGAACTGTGATGTGATAAACGTCTTTGCTCACACCACACTCACACCACACGACAGTTCTCGATCACGTCACTTAAAGTTTTCTTCAGCACTGGGTGATGGTGACGCCCTTGGTTGACTGGCTCCAGGTTGCAGGACTGGGTCTTCGTGGTCATCTCTGGGAACTCGATGTAGACATCTTCTTCTTTGTCTCTTTTACCCACCTCTGGGCTTCAAACTGAATCTTTTTTTTCCTTTTCAGCTTGTCTTTTACCCTATGACCTTGCTGTCACTTCTGTCTCCCGAAACACGTTTTTTCTCAACTCTACTCTGTCCTGCTCACTCTTCTCTTCTCCCCCTCTCTCTCTCTTCTGTTCTTCTCTCCCTCGTGGTGTTCTTAACCCTCTCCATGATGTCGTTCTCCTTCAATTTATATAGGAATGGACACAAAGGATTTTCCTTTGGGCCATGCCTTTGTCCACGTTACTCCTCAACCACCTTGTTCACAAGTATACTGAATATTTCTCCTCTAGCTACATTCGTCCACACATCAACATTCACACACCCCTACCAAACTGATTAGCAAACAGCCACTTCGCAGCAGATGGACATGGAAATATCCGCCGACTCCGGGAGTCACTTTAACACAGTAATTATCCCAGAGATAGCTACGACAACATCGTCTACATGCATTCATCTAACCTGCCAAAGCATCAACACAGTGCCCCACGGCACTACCATCTGAACAAGTCCAAGACTCCTGCTCTTCAAGCTCTATTTGCAAAGCAACTTCAGCTGACTGAGTATTTAGCGCCCACTCGATGCTCCGAGATCCTACTGGTTAAATTTTCCTCCCTTTTGCTATCGAGAAGATTCGAACTTGGGAGGGGCCTCACTTCCTTAGGTGCCATCTATAACGTGACAATTAATCACCTGACCACTTCAACCTCCTCGACACCGTTCGACCATATACGCTAGGTGAAGGTGCCCACTGTTAATCAGCCCATTACCTATTTCTCCACCTCGCGCGGCATTCTTTACCTCTGAAGCGCTTAAGGCCTTTTGTGAGACGTTTCGCTCCTTTGACAGTGGCCTTCCATTCTAATCCTGATTCCGTTGTATTGCTGCTTGTGACTTCTAGATGCTAGGAGTGCTACTGCAAGGCCAAAATAAGGGGAGTAAACCTCTTTCCATTTTTTTTCTATTTTTACAGGTTCCGATTGCCAGCCATAGTGAGTGATGCAGTTTTCTGTTTGGGAGGTCAGCGTGTGGGCTCATTGTATAAAATATTGACCGAAGCCATGGTGTTTCAGAGAATCGGATAATAAGGACGAAAATAAGGGGTGAAAACCTTCGTGTTTACCTCTTCCTATTTTCATAGGTTCCAATGGCCACCAACAGTGTTTGATGCATTTCAGCTTTCTATATATATTTGGGGCATCAGAATGTGGACCCATTGTATTAAATCGTGACCAGACCATAGTGTTTTGGTGTACCTGATATTAATGTCTTTGAAATAGTATCAAACTCTTTTGTTAAGGCGACTGTTAGTGAATTTCCTGAAAACCTTCTGTCTTTCAAGTGGACAATTACGTCATCAATAGTTGAGACAATCATTGCAATATTCTTTCCTGAGATGAACCCACACTGGACCATCTTCACAAATTTTGGCATGATGCTGTTTATTCTGTTTTTGCCAAGGATTTAGCTTGTATCTTGTAGTCTATGTTCAGCAGAGGTATGCCCCCAATTTGTTTATGTCGTCTTGGCATGTCTTTACCTTTGTGTAACAGTGTTATGATTCGTTTTTGTTAAGATGGTACGTATCTTATAGTCTATGTTCAGCAAAGTTACTGTCCCCAATGTGTTTTTCTTTTATCTGACAAGTCTCTACCTTTGTATTATAGTCTTCTTCTTCTTCTTTGCTAGGGTGGTACGTGTCAAGCTTCAAAAGAGTGCCTGCAGGAGCCTGTTAGCATGTGTTTGATTCCAGCCTGGAACAATTTGTAGAACTCTGTATTAAGGTCATCACTGCCAGGAGCAAATCTGTTGTTCATACCACAGAGTGCTTCTGAAGCCTCGTCATTTTCCTGATGGTGCCTTTACATTGTCTCCCGCGTTTGCCTCTAGCATAATGTGCCAAAAGTGTTGAATGTGTTGTATGTATATCTGTGTTTATAAGTGGGAATCTTCTTTATAGCGGGTTTTGTGGTGCTGTACATATCTGGTAACATGCCTGTCTAGTTTTTGTTTTATGGTCCATTTTCAATAACGATGCTTGTGATAGTTTTATATGCTTTGATATAAAATTTCTCCAAAGCAAAAA
>JADBJO010001145.1:587500-605000 GCA_016801955.1 Conus betulinus | reverse complement strand
AATAAGAAAGACAAAAATCTATGACAATATGAGACAGAGAGCGAGAGAGAGGGGGGGGGTAGGGGCTGGAGAGTTTAAACAATAAGAAAAGACAAAAATCTCTGACATATGAGAAGAGAGAGAGAGAGAGGGGGGGGGGGGTAGGGGCCTGAGGAGTGTAGAAACAATAAGAAAAGACAAAAATCTCTGACTATATGAGACAGAGAAGAGAGAGAGAGGAAAGAAGAGGGGGGGGGGGGGGGGGTAGGCGGTAGCTAAGGAGTGTAGAAACAATAAGAAAAGGACAAAAATCTCTGACAATATGAGACAGAGAGAGAGAGAGAGAGAGGGAGGAGAGAGAGAGAGGGGGTGGGTAGGGTCTGAGGAGTGGAGGTAAATAGAAACAATAAGAAAAGACAAAAAATCTCTGACATATGAGACAGAGAGGAGAGAGAGAGAGGGCGGGAGGGAGAGGGAGGGAGGGGAGAGAGAGAGGAGAGGAGAGCCGATGGGAGAGAGAGCTAGGAGAAGTATGGGGCTGAGGAGAGAGGCGGAGAACAATAGAGAAGACAGTAGTTTAAATGGCCTCAGTGGTCTGAGGAGTGGAGAAACAAGAAGAAAAGAGACAAAATCCTGACAGCTAGAGAGAGGAGAGAGAGAGAGGAGGAGAGAGGAGAGAGAGGAGAGAGAGGAGGAGAGAGAGTGCAATCGCAAGTCCTTTAACCGAAAGGGTAACCTCGTATTTCCCAACATTTGGCCTCCTTACCAAAAATAAACACAGAGAGAGAGGAGAGAGAGGAGAGAGGAGAGAGAGAGGTGAGAGAGAGCCAGTGTAACCGAAGTCCACCCGACTTTCTCAATATCGGCCAGTTCTGTGATAATCAACATCCGAGGGGGCCCACTTCACACAATCGCGTTCACTGTGACACTGCGACTTTCCAATCTCTTCGACATCCGGGTGGGGGTTGGGTGGACACGGGGGGAGTGGGGGGTGGGGACGGGGGGGGGGGGTGGGTGGGTCTGGGATGGCGAAGGATTGGTCGGCTTCTAGTCGTATGTAGTCGAACGACACCAAGACAAAGAAAACAACCAGAAATCGATTGAATGAATTCAACACAGGACAACAGAGGATAAAGTAAATGTATGTTGTTATACACAGAACGAAACAACAAAGTGAATGAGAAACTTTGCATAAAATGAAAGTAGGACAGTAGCTGGTCCATTTTGAAGTGTTCATATGCTCATACAGTCTTCACAGGGTGTTTCTTTAGTACAGATGTAAATGGCTTCCTGATTTTGTACGTTACACATTAATACGAGACTATCAAAGCTTAAGGGAATACGTGGAACTTTAGCGCAGCTCTAGTCTTATGTTCAAAAGCTATGCTGTCATATCGGATTTTTTGTTTGGTTTTGTTTTGTGGTTTGTTTGTTTGTTTGTTTGTTTTGTTTGTTGTTGTTTTGTTGTGTTGTGTTTTGTCATTTCTAATCGCGTCTGTCTTGCTATTTGCTATTTTTTTCAGGGTGTTACCTTTTTTTGCTCCACGTGTGTTGCTGACAGCCCTGATGAGACCCTGTGTGGTCGGTTTGGGCTATAATGATAAAGGACTCTACCTCTGAGACCGGTCTGCCTCTGTTTATTCCTGATCCTGAAGGGTCTTGATGGGGGGGGGGGGGGGGGGGGGAGGGGGGGGGGAGGGGACTGGCCCTTTCTTCCTCTTGTCGGCTCTCGGATTCCACATGTCCGTAGAAAACTGACCAAAGAACGGATCAAAGATTTGTGGATGATCAAACGAAGATGCAGAAAAAACAAATGTAGTCTACAGTCTGAGAGAGAGAGAGAGAGAGAGAGGAGAGAGAGAGAGGAGAGAGAGAGAGAGAGAGAGAGAGGGAGAGAGAGAGAGAGAGCAAAATTAGGTGGAAAATGATTCGACAGAAGAGAGGAAAGAAAAAAAAAAATAGAGATAAAAGATAGACAGACAGACAGATAGATGAATGGAAAGATAGTAGGTAAACATATTATATATATGTAGATGAAGACGTTTGTAGTAGACGTTAGGTTGATGGAGAGGTAGACAGAAAGAGAAACAGACAGATAGTTAATAAGGAAGTGAGCAGATAATCGGATGGGTACAGAGAGAGAGAGAGAGAGAGAGAGAGAGAGAGAGAGAGAGGGAGGGAGGGAGGGAGAGAGAGAGAGAGAGGATAGATGATATACAGACAGATGGGTGGATGAATCAATGGATGGACAGTTTTTGAGTGAGTGAGTCAGTAGGTGGATGGATAAAAAAAAAGGAAAAATATAGAGAGAGAAAAAAAGTAAGGAATGAGAAAATGGAAAGATAAACAGAGACAAGTAAAGAGGGAAAAAACCGAAGACAGAAAAAATCACTCTGGATGGTGGTGATTCATATGGGCTATCTTCGTCAAGTGTTCAGCGTGTTCCTTGATTGTGAATTTTTTTTTTCTTTTTGACAAAACGATGTCTGTTAGCTCCAAGAGGGAAAAGACAAACACATTGCAATATGTCTTTTTAAGAAACGAAAAGTCGTCAGCAGTGTTATCACCTCCGTCATCACCATCATTAACACCCCTCCTCATTATATATCATTATCTTCCTTATTATCCACAAAATCAGTGTTTAGCATCATTTCAAAACACACTTACTTGTCAGCGTTTGTGTGGGGTGGAGTTAATATAAATGACTTCCATCCTCGTTTTCCTTCTCCCCCCCCCCTCTCCCTCCCTCCTCCCTCCTCCTCCTCCTCTTCCTCCTCCTCCTCCTCCTCCTGCCTTCTTCTTCTCCTTTTCCTCCTGTCTTCCTCCTCATTTTCCTCCTCCTCCTCCTCCTTCTCCTCCCCCACTTTTCCTTCTCCCTCCTCCTCCTCCTCCCAAGTTTTTTTTTTTTTCATAGATTACAGTCGCCAAGAAGATGTAATGTTTTCAATGTTTCCGTTGGTTTGTCTGTTTGTCTGTCAAGAAGACAACACGAAAAACTACTGGATCAATTTGAACAAAAACTTGGTCGAAAAAATTCGATACAGGCCCTAGGGCGACGCTGTTGAAGGTTGATACGGATCTGGATCAGTAAGACGGATCAAGGAATTTTTTACCCCAGTTACTTACAGATTGCCAGGCAAGGCATTTTTCTTTTTCTAGAAACTTATTCCGGGGTTTCGTGAAAAAGGCTTAATAATGAAGAAGGAGGAACAAGGATTGAATCCAGATACATACAAACTTATTAGATTTCCGGTGGATCCGAATCACACCTCGGATCCGGTAAATAAAGGATTGTTCTACTTTGGCAGAGGTCTGTGGTTTCTCATGCCCGTCAGGTTGTTCCTGTCCTCCTTCTCCTCCCCCTCTGTTCATCGCCTTCATCTTCCTCAACCTCCCTCTCATGCACATACACAGACACAAAACACGTGTGCGCGCGCGTACACACGCACACGCACACGCACGCACGCACACACAAACGCACGTGCGCGCGCGCGCGCGCGCACACACACACACACAACACACACACACACACACACACACACACTTATACTTGTGGCGCAGACAAAACGTAAGTTCTGACCAGCATATTGCAATTCCGTGAGATCCTCGTCTTAATCCTTAATGAATGATGAATGAATGAATGAATGAATGAATGAATGAATGAATCTTCTGTTTAACGTGCTTTCATCATAATTAGTACGTGGATTTAAATCATTACATCCTTTGCAGTCTGGGCGCGAAACTATGTAGATGTGGTGCAGCATATAATTATGGCTAGCCCGCTTGCAGTGACACTTCTTTGATGAAACTGAAACTGAAACCTTCTCTCGTCGTTCTCTTCCTCCACCATTTCCCTCATCCCTCTCTACTCGCTCTGTCGTCTGTCATCCCCCCCCCCCCCCCTTCCCTCATTCTCTTCACCCCAACCCTCCCCCTTCAATATTACTAGCCCCCCCCCCCCCCTCCCCCCCTGCCTTTTTCTGTATTTCTTTTTTTGTTCCTCGCTTCCTTTCTGTCCATCATCTTTTTTTTATCATTCTTCTTCTACTCTATTACATTTTTCTTCTTTGTTTCTGAACTGTGTGCTTTTCCAAGGGCTTCCGGCGACTCTCCGAGCAGGCTGACGTGGCCACGGAAGTCGGCTAGCCTATCAGTGCAGTCACTTGTGTCGCTTTTGACCTTTCTATCGATGAGTCTGATGAGACGTGGGTTGGGCCTACACCCCCAGTGTGCTGCATAGGATGTGGGCGTGAGTGACTCCCCCCTTCTAGCCGGATAGCAACGTGAAGACCAAACCCGGAGATTATTGTCTGAGATAGTTTTCCACTTTTCGCCCCCGTGCGCTTTGTCCCTGCACCCACTCCTGCTGTTCACCCTGCCCACTGCCGTCACCCGCCTCTGAAACGATACGTCTGTTTGTTTGTTGTTTGTTTGTTTGTTTTTTTGTCTTGAAATGATATGTTTTTTTCTCTTGAAACGACAGGGTTTGTTTTTTTTTTTTGAAACAATACGTTTTTTCTCTTGAAACGATACGTTTTTTTTCCTCTTGAAACGATGTTTTTCTCTTGAAACGATACGTTTTTTTTCTCTTGAAACGATATGTTTTTTCTCTTGAAACAATGCGTTTTTTCTCTTGAAACGAAACGGTTTTTTTTCTCTTGAAACGATATGTTTTTTCTCTTGAAACATACGTCTTTTTTTTTCTCTTGAAACGATATGTTTAACAATACGTTTTTTTTTTCCCTCTTGAAACGATACCTTTTTTTTTCTCTTGAAACAATATGGTTTTCTCTTGAAATGATACGTTTTCTCTCTCTGAAACTGTACGTTTTACGATACGTTTTTTACTCTCTCTTCTGGAGAAAAGCATTTTTCATTATTGAATACTCCTTGTGCAAGTTGATCAGTTGTTTATCTTGTTGTGCAGACTTTTGTTAAATGTTTTAATAAACGGCAAAGTACTGTAAAGACATTAAGTGTCTTCTCTGCAGAACTGACAATTCAGCATAGACTGGTAAGATGTGCTCCAATGAAAACGTTCCTACCTCCGGAAGTCGTAGAATGTATTTTACCTGTTTCTAATGTTCAGTTATTTTGGGATCAGTTTCAATTTTTTCAACCTTTTGATATTTAGATTAGCTGGTTATTTGTTGTGTGGGTCCTATTGCACGTTTCTGGTAACTCTCTCTCTCTCTCTCTCTCTCTCTCTCTCTCTCTCTCTCTCTCTCTCCTCTCTTATTAATATATTTCTTCCCGTTTTCTTAAAACTTTTTTGATGATGTCACAAAATTAACAAAAATTTTGCTGTTTTTGATGCTAGAGTCTAAAATCATCGACACGGTGAAAAGACTTTTGATACACTAACTAACTAACTAAACTTCTGCCCTAGCTTTTAACCACAACCCGCCCTCCCACCCCCTCCCCCTCATTTACAGACACTACACTGCGTCCCACTCCTACACATCTTCCACCGCCTCTCTCTTACCCAGTCTTTTCAAAAGTTCTGTCCTTAGAGAGAGAGAGAGAGAGAGAGAGAGAGAGAGAGAATACTAATACGAATACGAATACGAATAAATGTATTCAGATTAAGGCCATAGCCCATACTGAAGGGGTGACACCCGCAGCAAACGAATAAAGAAGGATGAGAGAAGAGAGACAGAGACAGAGACAGACAGACAGACAGACAGACAGACAGACAGGCAGGCAGGCAGGCAGGCAGGCAGGCAGACAGACAGAGACAAATAGACAGGACAGACAGACAAACAGACAGAGAGAGAGACGGACAGAGTGACGGATAGACAGACAGACAGACAGACAGACAGACAGAGAAAGGGAGACAGACAGACAGACAGACAGAGACAGACAGCGACAGACAAACACACAGAGAGAGAGAGAGAGAGAGAGAGAGAGAGAGAAAGAGAGAGAGAGAGAGAGCAACGCAAGATTTCGAAACATTTGTATACAGAGGCATAGGAGATTTCTTTTCTGCCCTTTTCGATGTGGAGTTCAACCTCATTAGAACTGTCGCAGAGTGGTGGACAGAGGACTAGGGCCAAGAAAAGGTGGGTGAAAAAAGACATCCCAGGAGTCTAGCATGGGGGATTTTTTACTACATTTTTTTTATCCTATCCGTCCACGGTAGTTTCCTGGGGGAAAAAAATCTCTCTGTTTCAAGGTGGCCTTGGTAATTGCTGGTGGTAGGCAGTGTGGGGATGGATTTAAAACCTTTCACAAGAACTGATCTTCCGACGTTGGTGAGAGCGAGGGAGTGTGGATATTATCAGAGATGCGGCGAGTAAGGTTGCGGTGGTGGTAATAATAGCGTGATAATAGATATTAACAATAGTACGACGATTGTAACAATAATAACACGAAGTAGGCGAAAACTGATTCGCACATGAAAAAAAAGCTAACATTACTATTGAAATAAAGAGGAGAAACAAGAAAAGAAAGAAACAAAGAAAGGAGGAAGGAGGAAGGAAGGAAGGAAGGAAGGAAAGAAAGAAAGGAAAACAGAAAGAAAGAAAGAAAGAAGAAGAAAGAAAGAAAACAAAGGAAAGAAGGAAGAAAGAAAACGGAAAGAAAAGGAAGGAAGGAAGGAAGGAAGGAAGGAAGGAAGGAAGGAAGGAAGAAAGAAGGAAGAAAGAAAGAAGGAAGGAAGAAAGAAAGAAAGAAAGGAAGGAAGGAAGGAAGGAAGGGAGGAGGGAGGGAAGGAAGGAAGAAGGAAGGAAAGAAAGAAAGAACGAAAGAAAGCAAAAAAAAAGAGAGATAGAAATAAAGAAAGAAAGAAATAAAAGATGGATAGATAGATAGATAGATATAGATAAATAGATAGATAGATAGATAGATAGATAGATAGATAGATAGATAAATAGATAGAAAATATATAAGATAAGAAATGTACCTATTTGTAAAGAAAATAAGATTGGGAAAAGGTGAATAGATAGGTAAGAAGTAAAACAGATATGACTGAGACAAATAATGGGTAGTACGGTGGTATGTTTGTAAAGAGTATTGCGGGCCGATACTGTGTACACACACAGATCTGGTGAGCCTGGCAGACTCATCCTAGCTGTCCTCCAGAGCACATCTCCCAGTAACTTGACTCTTTTCCATAGCGCAAAGCCTCCGCTCATACCTCAAAAACACAATTCACACGCTCGACCTGATCAATTCGGTCAACACAGACCCCAGTTTCCAACCCAATCTCTTCTTGACGCTAGATGTTGTTAATCTTTACACTCCCATTCCTCACGTTGGCGGACTGAAAGCCTATCCTTTCTTCTACAGACGGCCCCCTAATCGACAACACCCACCCACATCTACACTGGTAAGACTTGCAGAAGTCGTCCTCATCTCAACCTATCAATTCAACAATTACACTTGTTTTAAAAAAAAAAAAATCAGTGGTGCTGCACTGGAACTAAACTGGGAACACTCAATGCCTGCCTTTTAATGGGACACCTGGAACACCGCGCCTGCTTCTCTCCTACCCCAGAGTTCTGCTAAAGATACATTAACGAAAGGATGGAAGCCGCATCTATGCTAAACAAATCCTCTTCAACATCCTCAACTTTGTTTAAACCTTTCAACCATCCATCAAAATCGCCTACATCATTTCCTAGTCAGACCCCTTCCTGGGAATCTCCATCTCTCTCTCTCCCCAAAAGATGGACTACACAAAACCTCAGTTTTCTACCACGCAACTGATTCACAATTAAGACACCTAAAAACAAAAAAACACCTCAACAAACAGGATCAAAGCCACCATACCATGGACCATCTTTCAGAGCTCAACAACAAGAGAGGAGGTGGACGACACAGCATCCCACCACCAAATCCACAAAACATAGCATGCCATACTCTGAATGCCCCCATCTGCGCTGACTTTTCTCGAACAAAAAAAAAATCTGACCCTGCAAGCAGTAGAGCTAGTTGAGCTTTTCATTAAACGTGGATATTCCAGCATCGTCACTGAGGATGTGGTCAACCACACCACAGCTCTATCCAGAACAACTGCCTTGGAGGCCCAGCTTCAAAAAGAAAGAGACAAACCCACTGTCTGCCTCCTCTCTCATCCTCACACACTTTCCGTCTACAGAATCCTAAAGTCCAGGTGGCACACAGTAGAAAATCATACACCCTGCCTCTGAAAAACCAAAGCCCTGAGACAAAAACCTCAAACCCTACTCGTGTGCTCCAGACTGAACAAAGTCACTACACCAAAGTCACCTGATACCTTTCCCCGCTCCAAACCCCCAGCTGTACAAATTGTCCTTTCACTAATCTGGAAATCATTTGACATAGCCCCCAAAAGGTCGTGTTTTCTCCTGTTAAAGCTGCAACATTGTGTAAGCTATCCACTGCAAACATTGAAGTGAGATCTATGTAGGTGAGACATCCCATCATTTTAGAAGTACATGCACGTCTTGTTTTAATACATCTAAATGTTTTTTCTGTCTTTTTTTTCCCAGTCGCTTACAATGACACTTTTCATCATTGATCAGTTTCACTCCTATCCACCCACTTATTATGATTATTGCATTTGTCAATCACCATTGATTTTATCAGTATAGTATAAGAAAGTATCAGTATAGTATAAGAAAAAAAAAGGATACTCTAGGATGTACATGTGCATGGAGTGATGGTTTCCGATGAACAAGACACCACCAGGGACGCTGCGCTGGGATGCTATCCATGATCAAGATCAGGATCATGACCATCTCCCTGCTAGCGAAACCATTCACCATGGAGGGAATGCAAATGCATGCTCCCCAATCAGACTGTGATGATGTCCAGAGTGAAGATTTCTACCCTCACATCCAAATGGCCATCAACAAGGGCTGACGAGAAAGACATTCTCATTCTTCAGGGAGATATTGCCATTCCAAGGTTGGTATGGAAGTGGAAGAACACGGGAAGAATCTTTACTGCCCTGCCTGCGATGAGACCACCAATGATAAAGGACTACGCTTGCAAGAATGTACCATTGAACAACATGGTCCTGAACAGCACTCGTTGAGCATAAGCATCCCGACTATAGACGATGGACAAAGCCTTCCCTGAACGGTGGCTAAACAGCCGGATAGAATTTTTTTTCTCGTGAAGAACTGGTAAATGTCTGGCATTAAGAGGGCTGAAACAGGGACATTTCCAGGAGCTGACGTTAGCAGCGGCCCCACAGCCTTGAAGTTTGAACCACATTTGAAGAACAAGAAGAGAGTGAAAAGCAGCGGTCTGAAATTCAATGGTACCTTAAGGAAAGCTCCTGGTTTCCTTGAAAAATTTTCATGCGGCGATAGGAGGAACATTCGCTGCTGGAACAAGACCTCGGAGTCTTCACGAACAATGACTGAGACAGCAAAAGAGGTCCTATGAATAAGCCAATAGAAATCGAACCCATGGATGAAAAGCAATGTCTTGGAAACCAGGAATTTAAAACCACTGAGGAAGAATGAGGAGGAAACTCTGCGATACCTTGGTTTCAAACGATGTGACGAGGGGTGGAAAAAAATTTGAAAAAGAAATGGTATTAGTTAATCGGATCACCCATTTTGCGCCAAATATAAGAAGATAAGTGGATACTCGTTCTTCGTTTTTTCATTGTCCTAACTGTTGTTTGTTTTTGCCCGAAGAAGACCCAGAAGGCCTAAATGCATTGTGTTTTGTTCTGTAATCTGTTTGCCCGTATCGTCTGGCGGAACTAATACCATGTCTTTTTAAGATCTGTTTCATTTTCCGCCCTCAGTTACCTCGTTTTGAAACGAAACTAGTACTCAACAGGTTGTGGTAGAATACTCTCTGCTGTTTCAACAGATTCAAGAACACGATCAAACCATTTAAACTCCTTTTCCTCCACTTTTTTTTTCCAAAAACGGAGTGATTGATTGCGGCGAAAAAATGAAGCAAAATTTGGAAGAGAGAGGAGGTTAGTTACCGCCAAGGACATAGACAAACAAAGTACAGGACAAGACACAATGCATTTCGACCTCTTGGGTCTTCTTCAGGCAAAACAAATAACATTTAGGACAGTGAAAACGAAGAACGAGAAATCACTTCTCATATTCGGCGCACGACCCAAATGGCCGCCGGACGGAAACAAGGCCACTTAGGAGGGGGTCATGGGAGAGGAAATGGTGAGGTGGAGGGGAGGGAGGGAAAGGGAGGGGGGGTGTGAAACAATGGGGTTTGTAGCTTGTTTTGTAGAATAGTATGATATATTAGTGACGGTAGTGATTATGGTGGGTTGATAATAGTGCTTAGTGGGGCCAAAAAAAAAAAAGGAAAAAATGATAAGAAAAAATAAATAAACAATAACAAATAGTTTCTTTCTATTTCATGTGTCAGTTGTGACTAATCATACTGATGATATGTACACCACTTGGACATATGTTCCTTGAGAACAAGAAGCCATGATATATGTTAGAACATTAACGTGAATATGTTCCATCACTTCCATGTTGGTCTAGTGGAGTGTATGGTGTAAGGGAGCCTAGGAGGGAGAGGGTGTTGTGAAAATGTCATGAGAGGGCACCGAAAAGTTTCAGTAAAGATAATAGTCTAAAAAGCCGTGCAAATGTGGAATGTTGAATCTCAGGGAGAGAAAATATTGCTTACAGCAGAGAGAGAGAGAGAGAGAGAGAGAGAGAGAGAGGAGAGAGAGAGAGAGAGAGAGAGAGAGAGAGAGAGGAGAGATACAAGAGAGACAAGAGAGAATACAAATACTTTTAATGAGGGTAAATAAACCAGCTGAAAGGTTCTTTACACTATGCTATCAAAAGAAAACACGTCAAGAAATCAGAGCACGAAAAACTTATAAAATGCTCAATCATCACCACACATAAAAAAGGGTATGAACAGAAAAATCAAATATAGGAAATCAAAAGACGGGTCAAAAAAACATCAATATTTTGAAAACACACATTTCCCCTCCTTCCACACACACACACACACACACACACACACACACACACACACAGAGAGAGAGAGAGAGAGAGAGAGAGAGGAGAGAGAGCTGGAGAGAGAGAGAGAGAGAGAGAGGGGGGGGGGCACCTGGTATGATTCTCGAGTAGTCTCTTCTGTAGTAATAGGCTGCTAAAAGTTCAGGATAACACTGCCAAAAATGACGTGGCAAATCGATGTCCACTCAATGGCCGTTCTACCTTTGGTCCAGATCCAGATAACGCGACAAATACGAGTGTGGGCGTTGGGGGTGTCTGGGAGGGGGGAGGAGGGATCGTGATAAAATGCACAGTAACACAGATACAATCTTCATTTTTCATTCGTCAACTAGGAATCTTGCAGATTCAGATGCTTTTCAGTTTTAATGAAATGCAGCATTTGCCTTTTTTTTTTTATAAATGTATAGTTCACGCGCGCACGCACGAACACACACACACACACACACACACACACACACACACACACAAACACACACACACTCAAATACACACACACACACACACACACACACACACACACACACACACACAAACACACACACACACACACAACACACACACACACACACACACACACACACACACACACACAGAGTGTGAGACACAGCCAGTCCACAATGCACGGACAGACTGGCATGAAGGAGTTGCAGCCCACCAGACACCAGACTGTGTTGCAGGATTTCACGCTGATCGGTGCCAGCACATGCTCCGCTGACTCCGTTCTGCGAGACGGGGTTTTTTTTTTTTTTTTTTTTTTCTCGGCATCCGCTGACAGGTCATCTTGTACGGCGCCAGACTGTGTGTGAGAAAGTCTACCTGAATTACTGTCAGACAACAGACACAGACAAAGGGAAGGGAGGGTGTGTGGTGAAAGATTAATGAGCGAACGAACGTGTGCAATGTGAGCATTACATACTTTGCTGAACCTCTGGAGGACAAGACAGGGGTAGGGGAGAGTAGAGAGAGAAAAAAAGAAAGACAGACAGACAGACTGATTGACTGACTGACTGACTGACTGACAGACAGACCGACCGACCGACAGACAGAAAGAAAGAAAGAAAGAAATGGATTGAAAGAGCATGGAGACAGGAGACAGGTGAGGCAGATGTTAGGAGCTAGACAATGGGTGACTTGGAATACGTGTAAGAGTTCATAAAGGCTTTGTACAATTTCTATATCTATATAATTATGTAAAGATGCATGACGTAGGCGTCCATGAAGGGTATAATCCTAACGATCATGACATGAGGTACAGATGAACATGCGTCCATAATTAAATCTTTGGCCGTGTTTTTTTTGTTTGTTTGTTTGCTTGCTCGTTTTAGTCTCCTTCCACAAGTTAGCAGCAACAGAATTCTGCATGGTAGGAAGACTGAAACAACTTTACTTCAAAAACAATACTTCGGGTGATGCCGTGGGGCTTTCCCGTAGGGTTTTTTTTCCCCCATTTCGTCATCGTCTTGTGTTCTAGTTCGGTTTCTGCGTCAGACGAATCTCATTAATCAAAGGAGGACTAGGTTTGTGTTTGATTACACACATTCCTGACTCCCTTGGCATTGTGTCCGGAGGCACAATTGAACGGGGATGCTTTTAGCATCCAGCATCTCTGACCGATTTATTGACCACTGCCAGGGCGCCTGCTTCAATGGACACAGGGCGGTGAAGTGTGTGCAAACTATTTTGCCTGACAGCATAGCCAGTGGATTTCCCCCCACCTCAACCCCCCCCCCCCCCCCCCCCCCCCCCCCTCCCTACCACTACCACCTTCCCACCACCACACCCTCACCCTCACCCCTGTCCCCCTCTCTACCCTCTCCCCTCCCCCTCTCCCTCCCTCCCCCCCTCTCTCTCTCCCTCCCCTCTCTCTCACTACCACACACTTCCACACACACCACATACCCCTTATTTTTGCTGCTTCACCTTCCTTAACCTCTCTCACTGCTCATCCTGTCTCAGTCTCTCTATACTCTCTCTCTCTCTCTCTTCTCTCACTCACACCAATACACACAAAGACTGGTTACTTAAATTTTGAACCGCCACGAGGCCTCTCCCGTGACCTTTCGCACTGCTCATCCTGTCTCAGTCACCAGTATATATAGTCACCATACCAGCCGCGTTCTGTATCAGCTCCGGTGCCAATATTTCACAAAGACTGGTTAAAAATTGAACCGCCACGAGGCAACTCTCCCGTGAAGACTCTGCACTGTGGGCTGCAAAGTTTTTTTTTCTTTTTTCTTTTTTTTTTTTTTTCTTTTCTTTTTTTTTTCTTTCTTTTTTTTTTTTTTTTTTTTTTTTTTTTTTTTTTTTTTTTGATGATGCTGAATGCATGTCATATGTTCTGACAATACAGGCGGGAATAGCCGATAATTTCGGCTCTTGGATATCTCGAACAAGAATCGTGTAAGACTAATGACTTGGTACAGAAGCAAGCCAGTGCGTATCCTAGCAGACAGATAAGGACAGTCACATCACGAGGGAATGCATCACGGAGTTTCTTCACTATTTAAAAGATACGAGTCGGTGTTAAAAATAAAAAAAGAGTGACCCTGTGTCAAATCGGCAGAACACTGTTTTCTTCGTTACGGCCAGCTGTGTGGCAGGCGTTTGAAATTCTTGAAGACTTGAACAGATTTGAAAAACTGTTGTCTGTTTTGCCTTTCCTTGTCAACAGCGAAGGGGGAAAAGTAACGAGAAGATGTAAAAAGGAACAGATGAAAGAGGGGGATGAAAAGAGAAGGTGGCGAAGAAGGAGGAAGTGGAGAAAAGACAGAGAGAGAAGACAGAGAGAGAGAGAGGGGGAGGAGAGAGAGAGAGAGAGAGAGAGAGAGAGAGAGAGAGAGAGAGAGAGAGAGAGAGAGAGAGGTGGCGAAGAATGAGGAAGTGGAGTGGAAAAAAAAGAAGAAGAAGAAGAAGAAGAAGAAGAAGAAAGAAGAAGAGAGAGAGAGAGAGAGAGAGAGAGAGAGAGAGAGAGAGAGAGAGAGAGAGAGAGAGACTGATTGGTTTGATAGGTTGATTGATTGATTGACTGATTCATTGATCGATCATCTTTATTCCCAAGAATAACAGACAACCTAGAAGACGCGCGTTTTTTTTTTTTTTTCCCTTTTTCTGTTCATCTATGAAAACTTTTTACTATGTTCAGGAATGAAAAAAACTTGATGATCACAATATACTATGATACAATAATATTAGAAACAGATTACCCGAAAACATTGATGATTCATATTACCATAACAGAAAATGGGGATGAAAACAACTGATACAATAATACTATGACACAATATTAGAACAAGATTACCCGAAAACATTGATGATTCATATTATCATAACAGAGAAAACGTACATACACACTGAAACTGTATCTTACACACACACACACACACACACACACACACACACACACACACACACACACACACACACACACACACTGTCTCTCTCTGTCTCTGTCTCTGTCTCTCTCTCTCTCTCTCTCTCTCTCTCTCTCTCTCTCACACACACACACACACACACACACACACACACACACACACACACACACACACAAGATATTCACTCTTTATGTTTTCTCGTTTACAATTTGAAAAAAAAAAAAACTTCCCTTTGTTATATGTACAGCACACAACTGCTTGGCAATCATGATACTTAAATAACTGAAGTGACAGTTTCGATAACACCAGGAAACAAAAGACTTCCTGGACGTTCATTTACCAATGTCCAAATGATGTACTCGTCTGACTCACGAAGAGACAGAGAATACACGGAAACATGCCATTTTCGACATAGTTTCCAGCTGTCGAGACCTTTTATTGAGGTCATCGTTAAACAGATAGAGATTTCTCATGTGATCTTCAGGTTTTTATAACCTAGCTGGGTGGAGTTTAAGGGATAACAGGTCAAGAATAAAATGGTAAAAGGGGACTTTGTGGACGTAGTTTTCCAGCTCTCTAGGCTATGGGTTGAGAGGATGGAGAGTGCACGTAAGCAAAGGATTTCCTGTGCCTCGTTTTCACCTTTCTAAATGATGGGCTGAGTTTATTACAGGAAAAAAAACTACGTCAGCTTTACGCCAGGCGACATCCGGTATGGGGAAAACTAAGAGGTTCGGAGTGAATGTCAACCGGACATAGCGTTGGGGGGTTTCCTTTTATACACACACACACACACACACACACACACACACACACACACACACACGTGTGTGTGCGCACACAATCATACACAAGCGCGCACTCTCTCTCTCTCTCTCTCTCTCTCTCTCTCTCTCTCTCTCTCTCTCTCTCTCTCATGCATACACCAACATACACGCAGAGATCACGAACACACACACACACACACACACACACACACACACACACACACACACACACACACACACACACACACACACACACAATGCTCTCAAATACACACATGGGCCCGTGCCCACATATCCATACACACACATGTGTACATTCGCTACACACACCTACTATAAAATGGCACAACCAATGTTAGGTAGGTACTCAAGCTCTGATCAGCGCGTTGGGCTAATGCGTAGGTCAGACATCTGCTAAGTCGTAGCCACGAGACCCTCTTCTTAAATTCTCTCATCTTAGTTATAATTCATTTATCCATCGGCTTTAAATCATGCACAGCATGGTCTCAAAACTTAGCGGACGTGGTGTAGCGTGTATGGACTTGTCTGCACACAGCGACACTCTCCTTGATAAAACTGAAAGTAATCTGAATTTTGAGGTTGAGACAAGGGGTTACCAACGTTTGGCTTAAATGATTATAGACACAGATCTAATGTCCAGTCAAAGCATAAGAAAGAGCTTTGTATCGTGCAAGGGCAGAGAGTGAAATCCACGTAGTTTGTACCACTGTCAGGCAGCGTATCATTCATATAGGACAGGTGTACAATTATTCAGCCACGAACAGATGCATACCAACTAACTTCCTCGTATATCACCAGGATATTACAAAAAAAAACAAAAAAAAGTTCCCAAATTTAGGAGCGGGAAAAAAAAATCTTCGCTACGAGAAAAGTCCGCAAAAATCATACGTGAAGATACAGCATAAAGCTATTGTGGATTGTACAGTGACAAGTATCTTCTACCAAACAGTGCGCCTCAATCGGACAAAGGCCGATAATTATTGTGACCATCCCTAAATGGATATTACCTCCTCAAAGGAGGTTCGTTTTCTTTCTTGACTACTTTGTTCTTTCTTTGTCCTTTGGCAGGGATTACACCCGAAACCACTAAACCTAACTTAACCCAATTTCGACAAAAAATCTGGAATGAACCAGCCGCTGTGGCAAAATGGTTAGCATCGCGGAAATAGCGACTGAGAGGTCGATGGTTCGTTTCCCCATCAGATCCACTTACTTGTGAGATTTTTTCCGCCCCAACCGGTTACTACCAGAGTTAAGTTTGCTGTAAGCTCAATTGGGGAGACTGAGATCACACAGTCGACATTCATTCTCCTTCTTTTTTTCCTTCTTCTTCTTCTTCTTCGGTCGATTTTTTTCCATCAGACTTCAATGCTGTGTCCACGATGAAACCTACACAGTCTTCTCGAGGTCTTGACGGCTGCCCCAAAGCTGCATCTGCAGTTCTGCACCCTCTGGCCAGGTTTGACGCCGTAGAACATCATGGGCTGGACAGTGTTTGGGGGTGTATTCTGGGGTCTGAGATCAAGTGCCACAAGGACAGGTGTCTGTGTGGGTAATCTGGATTCGGCTGAGGTGGCTCAGCAGCCGCCAGTGGCCAGTACTCAGTCTGAAGAAAATTTGTTTGCTGGTATCTCTGGAGCTGATGGATTAGATCACCACTGTCATTCATGAATTTTGATCTGATATCCTGACCTACACTGCAAGTGTCTGTATCTCTTGAAAGCGTGGTGTAAAGCCCTGTCACGCAGTCTCCGAGCAAAAATAGAATTCGTAGCATCACCAATCAGCATAAAAAAGGATATCCCAACTTCTATGACCCTTCGTGCCCTACTCCTACGGTGACCTCAGTTTCGGTTGCCTCTCTCTATCTATGACCTTGGTTTGGACCTGTCGGGGTCACCAGTATCAGCAAATCCATGGGGACTGTTGCTGGGCTGATACGGTTGCGCCCTCTGGAGGGAGAGCTCACTCACACTGGCTCCGCGACTCACCCATTATCATCGTCAGAAGAAGGCTAGGCAGGTTTCCCACGTATGCTGGATCAGAACGGGCACCACCGAACACCACACCACACCACACCCACCGAAGTGACTCAGCAGCAGTGCGGCGTCTCTTCTGGTGGGTTGTTCCGATGACTCCTGCCTGTGGGATTGCCGGTGCCAGGGCTACGAGGTGGTGGTGGGTAGGTGTGTGTGTGTGTGTGTGGTGGTAGGTGGGGGAGTGGGGAGCCAGGCTGTGGCTGTGGACAGGGGATCGGACTGAGAGGCGTGGGTGCAGTGCCACTGAAACCCCCCACAGAAAGTGACAGGAAAGAAATCAGGAAGAAGGTCCTGGGACTGTGTCATTAAATGGTGGTAAGAATCCGTGTAGTGGATCTGCTTTAGACAGCTCGGTCCCTCGG
>JADBJO010001145.1:577500-582500 GCA_016801955.1 Conus betulinus | reverse complement strand
ACTGCTTCTCACCCTGCATTATTCACTCATCAAAAGAGTTAACAGTGGTCACTACATTGCCTTTAAAAAAAATAAAAAAAAAAATAGTGAAAAAGTGGAAAAAGTTCCTTTTAGACCCCTTCCTCTATCCTGCTTGGATATTTTGTCACGTATTGTCCATCAGCCGTCTGATCTGTTTATTCGGGAAATATTTCCTTACTGATACCTCCTCTATCCCTAAAATAAATAAATAAATACATATATAAATAAACAGATAAATAAATGAACAGAAAAATAAATATAAAAAAAAAATGCTCACTTCCCCCCAAGAGACCTCACCATAATATTTTTTCCCTCTTACTCTGCCTCACCCCTGTCTCTCTGTCTCTCCTCTCTGTCCCCCTGTCTCCTGCTCTTCCTCCCTCTCCTCTCCTTATCTATGTGTGTGTGTGTGTGGTGTGTGTGCGCGCGCGCGCGCGCGCGCGCACGCACGCGCGTTTGTGCGTGCTTGCATGCGTGCATGCGTAGGCGGGCGCGCACATGTGCCCTTCTTAACTCATGTACGTGCTCTCCGCGACACTGTGCAGAGTTGGTTAGTGCTTCCGATCTTGTCTGTCCGTCTGTCTGTTCTGTCCGTTCTGTCTGTCTGTCAACAGCTCTGTTATGCCCTCATCCCCCACCCCCTACCCCCATCATAACCCCGTGTGGGTTGGACTATAAACAGCATGACTTCAGTGTCTGCTGCCTGTCCGAAAGATGACTCAAGAGCCAGGCAAATCTTCCTCCATCTGAAAGCGTTGTTTAAGGGCTCGTCCACTCTCGGGCAAATCTTCCTCCATCTGAAAGCGTTGTTTAAGGGCTCGTCCACCGTCGGGCAAATCTTCCTCCATCTGAAAGCGTTGTTTAAGGGCTCGTCCACCGTCGGGCAATCCATCTGGAAAGCGTTCCTCCATCTGAAATCTTCCTCCATCTGAAAGTTGTTTAAGAGCTCGTCAACTTCGGGCAAATCTCCTCCATCTGAAAGCGTGTGTTTAGGAGCTCGTCAACTGTCGGGCAAATCTTCCTCCATCTGAAAGCGTTGTTTAGGAGCTCGTCAACTGTCGGGCAAATCTTCCTCCATCTGAAAGCGTCGGGCAAATCTGCCGTGCGTGTGTTGTGTGTGTGTGTGTGTGTGTGTGTGTGTGTGTTGTGTGTGTGTGTGTTGTGTGTGTGCGTGTGGCGTGCGTATGCGCGTGCGTGCTTGTGTGTGTATGTGTGTGTGTGTTGTGTGTGTGTGTGTGTGTGTGTGTGTGTGTGTGTGTGTGTGTGTGTGTGTGTGTGTGCGTGTCTGTGTGTCTGTGTGTCTGTGTCTGTGTTGTGTCAGTATAACTTTACAATTTTGCTTTTTTTCCTTTGTTTGTTTGTTTGTTTTTTAAATTACGCCTCGCAGCACAACGAACGCCGCTTACCGAAGGCGGATGTGTCAGACATCTCTTCACGGATGTGACAAGACAGGTCACGTGACAATGCCCCCCCCCCCCCCCCAGGATCCCCCCCCCCCCCCCCCCCCCCCCCCCCCCCCCCTCGCGTTCACGTGAACGTGATACGACCGTTGAATGAGGAAGAGTGGACGAGGGCGAGAAGAAAAGAAAAGATAGAACATAGAATGAAGGAGGGAGAGCTGGGGCAGAGGTTTAGAGAGGAGGTGGGGTGGGCGACAAGTATAGGTGACGTCAGTGGCGCATCGGTGGTGTCCAAAAATAGAAGCTCGGGCATTAGGGTAGATAGTGTGCTTTGCATTGATCTTGTGTGTGGTTCAAAAAATAAAAATGCTTCAGACTGTTTTTCCGCATGTCACACAGGAAACAGGAAACACCCACAGGAAGCTGGCAGATAAGAAGTTGCTCTCATAATCGAAAGACGTCGCGAACTTGTCTGACATATGTCTGTCTGTATATATATAATATAATATATATATATATGTGTGTGTGTGTGTGTGTGTGTGTGTGTGTGTTGTGTGTACATCTATATAGATATATATATATATATATATTATATATATATATATATAATATATAAATATATATATAAATTAACTAATAAATTCCAAGAATAAGTACCAGCACCGTTCCAGCAACTTACAGAGCAGCTAGGCGTTGCAATGACTGCAAGAAATATTCAATTATAAACAAAGCTTGTTCTTATGTCTTAGATTGCTGTTACTTATCCTTGGAATTAATAAGTTGATTGTAATTTAGTCCCTTGCGGATTCATTCCAAGAACTGGCTCTCAGCACTTGTGTCTTAAGAGGTTATCTTTTTATATTTTCTAACTTTTCACAAGAAAATGTAGCTTGTTTTGCTCTTTCATGGTTTTCTTTGCTTCTTAGATGACACCTTTGGTTAGTTTTTTTTGAAAACTTAACGAGAGAGAAATTGTTAGCTCGCGTTTGTTTCTACCCTACCCTATTTCACTTGTGTCACACACAGACAGACACATACTCTCTCTCCCTATCCCTCTATGTGGTGTGTGTGTGTACGTACGTACGTGTGTGTGTGTGTGTGGGGGGGGGGTTTGTGGGTATTATTTTTTTACATTTAAGAAATAATCAAAATGTGAGGTGTTCAGTCAAGGACGATACAGGGCAACCTTCACTATCATTAGTATTTATACAGATGACGTCAACAAATTATCTTACGTCCGATCGGACAATCTACAGTGAAGGGAGAGAGGAACGCCGGGCAGACTGGGGGGTGGGAATGGTGTGGAGTCCGCCCAGGGAACGATTATGCCATAATTTGACATGTCTTCTAATCAACCTCCCTTCAATTACCTGCCTTCAGAGCTGATGATGAATCAGTCAGAGTTTCAGAGATAGTTGACCCGTGCCTGTCTACGAGGCCTTCATGCTGCAGTTGAATAACAAACAAGTTAGGTAACTCTCGCTCCTGTGATGAAATATTTACAGGGCCCATAACTCCAAACGATTGCTGCTTACGAAACTGAATCGCCTAACAAGACATGACCACACAGAGCACACAGAACAAACAAGGAGACATCCCCTAAAAAGGATGTTCCAAGCTTGCCCTCAGACTCTGTGCCTGACACAGCAACAACAACTGGAGAAATGAACAAACAGAAATTTCTCTGTGTTAGTATTTCTGCTAGGCGATTTGGTGTCGTAAGCAGCAGTCGTTTGGGAGTTGTGGGCCTGTAATTATATTTCATCATCATAGGTGCAAAAATTATTATACATGTTTATCATTTACATTTACTGTTCCCTGCATCATTTAAGATTTTCTTCCAACTAGTGGTGCGGAACGGAATGGCCCACAAACTCCACTCCCATCCCAAACATGAAGTATTGTCACTTCTGCAGCGGGTTATAGCACTTTTTCGCCAACTGTTTTCTTTTTTTTTTTTTTAATGATCTTACCCCACCCTCCTCAACCGCCCCCTCCCCCTTCAGGAAGCATTGCAGACGGGATATAGACTATCCCAGAAGAGTGGATGAAGAGGGGGGGGGGGGGGGGGGGCGCTGTGTAACACTACACCGGTACCACCTGAACGACAACTTGTCGGAGGTGGTTTGTACCGTCAGTCATATCAGATTGGTGGGGATGAACACGTCAGATCTGAAGTGAGGAACAAGTGACTCCTTTCTCCCTCTCTGCCCACGGGGAATCCCAACACGCCTGCTTCACGACCTCACCAGGATTAGGGATATTCAATCCTGTTGCTTCTCTCTCTCTCTCTCTCCTCTCTCTCTCTCCTCTCTCTCTCTCCTCTCTCTCTCTGTATGTGTGTGTGTGTGTGTGTGTGTGTGTGTGTGTGTGTGTGTGTGTGTGTGTTGTGTGTGTGTGTGTGTGTGTGTGTGTGTGCGTGTTGTGTGTTGTACTGTGTTGTATTGTACTGTATTGTGTTGATTGTATTATTGTAATGCGCCACTGGTCTCTTCAAAAAAGATTTCTATACAGTCACTGACTAGTTAACCTGTGTGTGTATGTGTTAGTGTTATGTGTGTGTGTTAGTGTGTGTGTGTGTGTGTGTATGTGTGTGTGTGTGTGTGTGTGTGTGTGTGTGTGTGTGTGTGTATGTGCGCGCGCGCGCGCGCGTGCGTTTTGGTGTGTGTGTGTGTGTGTGTGTGTGCGCGCGCGCGCGCGGGGCCCCGTGTGCGTGTGTGGTGTGTGTGTGTGTGTGTGTGTGTGTGTGTGTGTTTCTGTCTGATTATCTTTTGTCTGTCTGTCTGTCTGTCTACCTGAATCCCTCTCTCTCTCCTCTCTCTCTCCCTCTCTCTCTCTCTCTCTCTCTCTCTCTCTCTCTCTCTCTCGACCTTTTCCCTTTCTTTCTCCCCCCCCCCCCCCGCTCTCTGTACTTCCATCTTCTGCGTTCTTGCCCTCTCGTCCACCCACTGTCACTGTATTGCACCTTTTTATTTCAATGATAACATACTGACGCAAACTGCATCTGGTTCGAAAAGGCCATTTCCGGCTTGTGACTGAACGTTAACTATGGTTGATCCTATGGCAGGATCTCTCTCTCTCTCTCTCACTCTCTCTCTCGCTCCTCTCTCTCTCTCTTCCACTCCTCTCTCTCTCTCTCTATTCTTCTTCTCCTCTCTCTCTCTCTCTCTTCTACTCTCTCGTTCTCTCTTTCTCCTCTCTTTCTTTCGCCTCTCTCTCTTCTCTCTCTCCTTCTCTCTCCTTTCTCTCTCTCTCTCTCTCTCTCTCCTCTCGTCTGACCCGTCTCTCTTCTCTCTCTCTCTCTCTCTCTCTCACTCTGTCCGGTCTGTCTGTCTGTCTGCCTCTCTCTCTCTCTCTCTCTCTCTCTCTCTCTCTCTCTCTCTCTCTCAGGAACAGAACGAAGCTCAGTGTTGATGTTGCTACTGGCCACGATCATGTCGTTCGCAGTAAGAAAGCGACCCCAGAAAATCTGAAAAGTGTTAAAGAAAACTCAGTTGTTTTTCACCTAAGCTATTACTTTAGGGTTCTCGATGATTAGGCCGTTCCTTCTGTTCTTCAGGGCTGGAACTATGGGGGTTC
>JADBJO010001145.1:565000-567500 GCA_016801955.1 Conus betulinus | reverse complement strand
TATTTGTCTAAGAGTCTATATGTCACCGTGTTTACATGTCCCTGCATCTGTATGTCACCTTGTTTATATGCCCTGGTGTCTACATGTCACCGTGTTTATATATATATATATATATATATATATATATATATATATATATATATATATATCTTAGTGTCTACATGTCACCGTGTTTATATATCTTAGTGTCTACATGTCACCGTGTTTATATACCTTATTGTCTACATGTCACCGTGTTTATATGTCCCTGTATCTGTATGTCCCCGTGTTTATGTCCCTGAGGGTGCATATGTCACCATGTTTTTTGTCCCCGTACATGTATGTCTCCGAGTTTATATATCTTAGTGTCTATATGTCACCATGTTTATACCTCTGAGTGTCTATAAGTCACCGTGTGTATATCTCTGAGTGTCCATATGTCACCGTGTTCATATCTATGAGTGTCTATATGTCACCGTGTGTATATCTCTGAGTGTCCATATGTCACCGTGTTTATATCTATGAGTGTCCATATGTCACCGTGTTTATATCTATGAGTGTCCGTATCTTTACATGTCTTCGTGTCTTTAAGTCACCGTACGTATATGTCCCCGTCGCTTAGTGTCACAACGTAGATGTGTCTAACCTTCACCCTAAACCGAACTCTCACAAAACTTCTAACTTTAGCTTGACCAAACTCTAAGCCTAGCACATACGCTGTGACCTGCAGACATGGTGACATATAGACGCGCTTGACATATAGAACTCTCTCTCTCTCTCTCTCTCTCTCTCTCTCTCTCTCTCTGAAATGTGATAATGAGACACAGTGACATAGAGACGGACAGTGATGCACAGCGCGATGATGTAAAGACGTTAAGAAAGAGTTCCCCCCTTTCCACCAATCGGAAAGAAGATCACAGAAGTCGGCAGGTCACGCATCTCAACGGGATGCATATTGAATTAATGTTTATAAATAAAAGAGATGGAGACGAGAAACAAAGCTAAAGTTTAATACAGTCTACTTTCTAATCCAGCTCTTTTTCAGTTTTTTTTTTTTTAATCCACTTCCCCTATGAGAAAACAATTTGAAGGGTGTCATGAATGGCTGAGGGTCAAAAAGTTTTGTTGGTTTTTTGTTTTTTGTTTGTTTGTTTCGTTTTCAAAATATGCTTATCCATTCCTTTGCCCATGCACCAAAAAAAAGACAAAAGCAAAAAAAAAAAACAAAACAAAAACAAAAAAAAAGTTATTTTCTTTCATTGGTAGAGAGGGGACGTCGGTATTTATTTTTGTTTTATCTTTTTTTTTTTTTTTTAATCCGTGAGTGCTACTCGTCCAAGTGGGGACAATTCAGTCAATATCATTACCGTCTCAGTGATGGCCCTTCGTACTGGTGCGTGTCGCTGCTTAGTCAGAACAAAAATGGCGAATGTGTCGTCATCCTCACTGTCCAGTCTGTGTAGGTCATCAAGGTCGGGAGCCAGGATGGACGGACGTTCAGGAGGTCACAGCTCCCAGGGTCAGAATGCTGACAGCTCCACCTAACGGTCAGGGGGGCGTTACCCTTTTCCGATGCTACAAGAGTGGCTGGACAATAAATAGAACATAACTTTCTTCTTTATTTTATTTGCATTTTTCAATTTTTTTTTTTTTTTTTTTTTTTTTGCTCTGAGTAGAATTTTTTTTTCAAACCTACGTTTTGTATTTGAAGAGACAAAAATGAAAAGTTGAACACAATCAGAAATTTTTTTTTTCTTTTTTTTTTTTTTTTTTTTTTTTTCGAAATATTACATTATGATATTTTTTACCGGCTGTCCAGCGAAAGCACCTGCCCATCAATGACGACAATTTTTTCGTTTTTCTTTTTTTTCCACGTCCTTTTTCTCTCTCTTTTGTTTTGTTTATTTGTTAACTGATCGTCATCTGCCTTCTTCCCCCCTCCTCCCCCCTCCCCCCCCCCCCCCCCCCCCCCCTCCCCCAAGAAAAAGAAGGAAAAAAAAACTGGACAGTCTGTGGCGTCCCTTCTGATTGGCCAGTACCTTCCAAAGACAATCTGTGCGGCTCCTTCTGATTGGCCAACGCCTTCTGTCACTTGTCACGATACATTATCATATCGATGACGTAAACAGTGACTTAAGATATCAGTTTTGCGACGTGGCATCTCGGCAGCTGAAGTCTGAAAATATTGCTCCTGTCTGGAAGGCATATCGCAGCGTTCGTCACGTGACATGCCCGGCGCGAAGCGATCGCATGCCCCGGTCAGTGGGACATCCCTTATTGTCCTGCCATGGTCACACACCTCTAAATACAACATTCATCTCCTTTGTATGGAAGACGCAAGTGTATGTTAATGGATGAAAATAAATAAATAAAAATAAATAACCGGAACTACACACTAAACTGTTTAACTATCTTCTTGGATTTCCATCTGTGTCTCTGTATAAACATCCATACACATATCCGGTTACGTGATTGGCCGAAATCTGTCAGCTTCCTCGTGACTGGTCGGAACAGCTGGTGG
>JADBJO010001145.1:557500-560000 GCA_016801955.1 Conus betulinus | reverse complement strand
CGAAGTTATGTGGACTTGACAAGTAGGCCCGTCTCTTGTAAATCAGTCCATGTTCTTTGAGGAAATTTCTAGCTGTAGACTAATATACTCCGAAAGTCCCTAGTTTATGGTGAAATTGATCGATATCCCAATCGGTATGCTTTTTTTTTTCGCTGTCAAATGTATTCGCTAGTGGCTATGGTCGATGTTCGTAAATATGCAAGGGAAGTAATCTGTGCGTAGAAATCACGTTCAGCTAAGTGGCAAGGGGGCCGGAATAGCTCAGTGGTAGAGCGCCGGACTCGTAATCTTGGTGATCCTGGGGTTGCGGGTTTCGAATCTCCACCGGGCCGTTTCGGTACAGGGGGATTTTTCCCTCGGAGTTAACATTGGTTCTGACTCCATTACCCATACAGTCCTTCGAATGAGACTATAAACCGAAGTTTCGTGTGTGAACGCACGCATAACATCTTACACACATAAAATCCCATCCCAACTTTCGAAGAGAAGGCCAGTTTGGCCGTTGGTATGGATGACACGTTACACATAGCATGCACCTTCCCCGAATTTGGAGAATGGCTGCCTTAATGGAGGATTAAAAAAAAAAAAAAAAAGCGCGGTCGTACACACAAAACTCCACTCCCTTTGTTGGGTAGATGGGATCAATCTTTGCCTGTCTATGCAGGGGGTGTCTGCAGGGGGTATCAGCCTGCGTACGCTGAAGAAAAAGAAGAAGAAGCTGAGTGACACCACCTTTTTCATGGGACAGATATCGCCGGTGTGCACCTCCAAAGTAATTTTGTCCCATCAGTCAGCTAGGAAAGTTCACTCAGAGAGAGACCATGGCCAAACGGGGTGTGAGGCGATGCGCCTGTAATGCAGATAGTCGTTATCCTGATCATTATCATCCTGGCGCGTGCTTCAAATTCATATTTGATTCTCTAGATCTGCTTGCTCGACTCATACAATAAAAAGAAAAGGTAACTAACTCTGTTCGCAATGGAAAGATAGGCGATTACTTCTTACTTTTTTTTTTTTTTTTGTTTTTTGTTTTGTTTTGTTTTTGTTAAAATCCGTAACAGGTTTTTTGCTTCAGATGAAAGATGCCTATATATCCTCTGTGCTTGTGGTATTCTCTTTCACCTTTGAGTATTTATGTACATAGAAACATGCACATGCCATTCACGCACATGCACGTTCTCATACATGCACACACGCGCGCGCGTATACACACACACACTCACACACACACACACACACACACACACACACACACACACACACACTCACACAGAGCACGGGTGGACACAGACACAAACGCGCGCGCGCGCACACACACACACACCCACACACACACACACACACACACACACCACACACACACACACACACACACACGCACGCACACGCACGCACACACACACACACACACACACACACACCACACACACACACACACACACACACACAAACGCGCGCGTGCGCATACGCGCACATAATCATATACACAGACACAAGCAATTAAACGCAACTAACGGTGAAACAACAATATATTGGTCTTCTTCAAAAGGCCAAAAAACAAAACAAATAAACAAACAAACAAAGAACAAAGATGATGAATTAAGGGGATGTGATCGAGGTGTAAGGGACATGGACGTGGGGTGTGTCGGTGTTGATGGGAGTGACGGGAGGAAACCAAGTCCTCCTTTACAATGAACAAGATGCAAAGCATATAAACTACTCCCACTTTAGATCTATCTTGAATACGCGGGTAAAAACCGTCACAATCAACTTGCGTCATAATAAAAACAAAACGTCACAATCGGACATGCGTCATAATGAATTTCGTCCCAGAGATAAGAAATCGGCGAAGTGCTTTCAGTGATATTCCATAAAGAAGAACAACCGTTTGGGGTAATAGCCGTAATAGGCCCCATGTTAGTAATCGGCCAATTCTAAGAAAGATCGGCCCAGTAGTTTTGTCTGGAGCGAGTGGAGCACATGTTGACCACGGACAGACAGACAGACTGACAGACAGCATTTCTTCGTTCCCATTGTAAAGCACTCCCTGTTCTCTAAGAACTGGGCGTACAAAAAAAACCGGCAAGGAATGCGCAGTGGGCACTCCACCCATGGTATGTTGAATAGAAACACCATTCTGTGCTATTCTTACTGCCACCAGAGACGGAGAAAACCGTAGGTGTTCTTCCAGATTCTCAGATTTCCTTGGATGGACCTCCACAAGCACGACTCGGCTGAGACCACCTGCTGATGACTTTTAAATAAACAATTAAGAGACGAAAGTCGACACCAGACAAAGGGTTCGGCTCGCGAGACGGGAATTCGAAGGTTTCCATTATGTTGCCAGTCAAGGATTCAATATTTATAGTAAAATGCCTTATTCTCCAACTTTCTAGTCCCCCTGCCCGTCCCCATCCCCCGTCCCCCCCCCCCCCCCCCCCCCCCCCCCCACCCCTCTCCACCCCACCCCCCACCCCCCCACACCCCCCCCCCCCCCCCC
>JADBJO010001145.1:545000-552500 GCA_016801955.1 Conus betulinus | reverse complement strand
AGGTGAAGCGGGACTCATCTGTGAACAGCACTCGAGACCATTGCTGCCTCGTCCAGCGAACGTGATGACGACACCAGTCTGCCCGTGCTCTGCGGTGAGCTGGAGTAAGTGGTACTCGGACTGCTGGTCTCCAGGATGACAGCCCGAACTCGTGCAAACGGTTACAAACTGTCCTTCTACTGACATTGACATTTGCAGCCTGCAGGAGCTCACGCCTTAAGGTGGATGAGGTGACAGTCCGATTGCGTAGGGCAGACAGCAGGGAGGAATCGGTCAGCATGTCTGTCGTACACCAAGGACGGCCTGATCGTGGCCGATCCTGCACGCTGCCCAGTGGCCTGAAAAACTCTCTACAAGACGTTGGATGGTGGAATGGGACACGTTCAGACGCCTAGCCACCTCGCGGCCAGAAATCCCTTCGTCAATCAACGCTAAGGCACGTCCACGATCGGCAGGGTCCAGTCTTTGCCTTTGTGCCATGCTTTTTGGGCTGGCGTAGACGACCGTTCTGTTTACAGATTTGTGGCCAACGGCGTCTGATCTGTGTTCATGAACGAGGTGCCATGCACGTGCATCATGATTGACCCACGAGCATTTCGCCCTTTTTTTTTTCAAACTCATATGCTCCCACAGGCACCCGTTTTACCGGTTTTACGTGATTTCCGCACGTGCAGCTGCTGCGCTTCGCCTTGTACCGCAGTGGGTTTTTAGGTGTTGTGATCCGTTAAGGAACATCTGTTCAATATGTCTAACCAAGTTTGGGTCATTGTGACTTCGTTTCAAGCCTATTTACACACTCAGACACTAACGTCAAAATGACAGGTGGCCCTTAACTTTTTGCCAGTAGTATATATATATATATATATATATATATATATATATATATATATATATATATATATATATATATATATATATGGCCTGTACCCATTGTCAACACAGCGCAGGCCTCCAAGGGTGGTACAGGACTGCTCTAAAGGCAGGTGGGGACAGTGCTTCTCTGGGTCCTCCCCAGCACCTTCGGGTGTTTCTTTTTCTTCTTCATATATACAGATATAGATATGTAGGTAGATAGATAGATAAAGCAGATGCGTGCGCGCACATACACATACATTTACACAAAGAGAGACAGAGAGAGAGAGACAGACACAGACAGACAGACAGACAGACAGACGGACAGACACATACACACAGACAAACACAGACGCAGACAGCAGACAGATAGACAAAGACAGACAGATACACAAACAGACAGACAAAGACAGACAGATAGACAAAGACAGACAGACGGAGAAAGAACCGATGCAGGGGCAGAAGAAGCAGCGGCGGACGGGGGGGGGGGGGGCAACACTTTATAAACTGACGGGTGATGAATGAAACTCTTAAAGGCTTGTGGTTATCAACAGCGCAGCTTTGGGCAACGGGCGTTTTATCTGGACACACCAGAGGTATGGCTGCCTCTTATCTGCACGGAACAAGGCTGTCACTATTCGGCCTCCTCCTCCTCGGAATCACATACGTGACTGTGTGGGCGTGTGTTTTGTTTGTCTGTGCACGTGCCCATTGCTATAAAATAGCCAGAGGAATTTTTGATTGGAATTTTGGTAGGTGACAATTTTTTCTTAGAGTTCGTGGGGTTTTTTTTTCATTAATTTTTTTTCCATGGTTATTAGATCTCTGTCTGTCTGTCTGTCTGTCTGTCTGTCTGCCTGTCTGCCCGTCTGTCTCTGTCTGTGTTTCTGTCTGCCTGTCCCTCTCTCTTTCTGTCTCTGTCTGTCTCTTCTCTCTCTCTCACACACACACACACACACACACACACACACACTGGCACGCACGCACACACACACACACACACACACACATATATGCGCTCGCACACACACACACACACACACACACACACACACACACACACACACACACACACACATACGCATGCATGCGCACACACATTGATCGATAGATAGACAGATGGACAGTTAGATAGACAGATAAATAGACATGTACAGATATGTACATACACACAGAGATATGTATGTAAGCACATAGTGCATACATGTATTCATAAATTTACTGAGAGAGAGAGAGAGAGAGAGAGAGAGAGAGAGAGAGAGAGAATGAATGAATGATGATGGTGTATTGTGGTAAGCTTAACATAGCCCATTCACAAGGTTCACAAGGTTTGGGAAGCGAAGGGTATGGGGTATGACCTATAGATTACAAGAAACTACATCGCGATGTGAATTCCAGATCACGGGAATGTATAGAGACCATAGAATGCAATCAGCTAACTGTCAATCGGATTTTCCGGTTGTTTGTCAACAGTTACGACAGTGCAATAGTCACGAAGGATCATCAAGATTTCGGTTTTGAACCTGTTTGCTGCATGTAGTGCTGCCCCCATCACTTCTGTCTTCAGCTCACACAAGTGATAATTCATTCTCTTCGTCGTTTCCTCCTAGCACGTTATCAAGTCTGCGACAATATTCTGCATGGGATCTCTGTCCCGTAACACTTGTGGTACCTGCACAATCACCATGACTGTCTGTATTACATGGATTTGCTGCTTCAACGAATGTTCTTAATTCTTGTTGCGTAGAATTAGTTAACAGATGAATCCGTTTTCACACAAGGCGTCACTGTTATCTGCATCAGCTTCATGAATACACAGCTTTTCATCACCTATGTCAGACAGCAGATCTGAATTGGGAATTACTGTCACTGACTCAGGGTCTGTGTGGCACGGAGGCCATGTCAATGTCGTGTGTTCCATTGGAGGAGGGCAGACGCATTGCAGGCAGAGGTACAGCGGAAGGGGGTTGGTATGGATACTGGGAAGCATCAGCTCAGGAGGCTCTGTTGTTGTCACTTCTGTCGGCATTGCACATTGTACTGGTTCCCAACTTTAAACAGTCTTATATTTTGGGTGACTTACTTTAGAGAAGTACTGTAGAAAAAGTATTTTACCTTGAAATTTCATAGTTTGAACCTGACCTGGGGGATATATTTGCCTACAGTTTGGTGCGCATTTTGTTTATATCTAGTGTACACAGGTGTCAAATCAAAGGAGGTCAGAATCGCCCTGATGGGGTTCAGTGGAGCAGCGTTTTACTGTTTTTTCGGGAACCAAAGGGTTTAAATTAAACCAGCAGGAACAGGCCAGACGAGGATGAAACACTCATTTGTTTTTTTGCTTCCGGTGTTCCTCAGCCTTTCTCCTGTCCCTGTTGATCTGTGATGGACATTTTCTTCCAAACACAGCACTGTGAACTGAAGGTTTCTGTAACAGGGGAATGGTTGGAGATTGTTGTCAGTTGAAGATTAACAAATGTCTGATTGTCCTTGCCTTCAAATGATGATAATGTCATATCGCACAACGCGGCGCTCAGTATACTTTCTGAATTCGCAGGGACACCCTTCCATGGGCATGTCACACTCTTCTTGCAAACTGGAGCAAAATTTAATCGGAGCTGTGAAAAGTTTATCTTGCTGGCAATCAGACAAGGCGAGCCACAGAGACAGAGACAGAGACAGACAGACAGACAGACAGACTGACTGACTGACTGACCGACCAACAACCGACCAACACAGACAGACAGAAAGACAGACAGACAGACAGACAAAGACAGAGACAGAGACAATGACAGACACACAGACACACTGACAGACGCACAGGCAGACACACACAAACACACGGCAGAGGAACCGATGTGGGGGAGAAGCAGTGGTGGAGGTGAAAAAAATCAACACCTATAAACTGCCTGGTGACGAATGAAACTCTTAAAGGCTTGTGGTTATCAACAGCGCAGCTTTGGGCAACGGGCGTTTTATCTGGACACCAGAGGTATGGCTGCCTCTTATCTGCACGGAACAAGGCTGTCACTATTCGGCCTCCTCCTCCTCGGAATCACATACGTGACTGTGTGGGCGTGTGTTTGTCAGTGCACGTGCCTGGTGTTAAAAATAGCCACTTGACTGGAATTTTGTTGGTGATAATTTCCTTGATTCGCTCTCTCTCTCTCTCTCTCTCTCTCTCTCTCTCTCTCTCTCTCTCTCTCTCTCTCTCACACACACACACACACACACACACACACACACACACACACACACACACCGTCAGTCTTTTCCTGATTCTCCCTCTCTCTCTCTCTCTCTCTCTCTCTCTCTCTCTCATCTCCATCTCTCTCTCTGTCTCTCTCTCTCTCTCTCCATCTCTCTCTCTCTCTCTCTCTCTCTCTCTCTCACACACACACACACACACACACACACACACACACACACTCACTCACTCTCTCTCTCTCTATCTGTGATTCTCACTCTCTCTCTCTCTCTCTCTCTCTCTCTCTCTCTCTCTCTCTCTCTCCTCTCTCTCTCTCTAATCTCTGTCTGTGTGTGTGTGTGTGTGTGTGTGTGTGTGTGTGTGTGTGTGTGTGTGTGTCTGTCTGTCTCTCTCTCTCTCTCTCTCTCTCTCTCTCTCTCTCTCTCACTCTATCTCTCTCTCGCTCTCTCTCCCTCTCTTTCTCGCTCTCTCTCTCTCTCTCTCTCTCTCTCTCTCTCTCTCTCTCTCTCTCTCTCTCCCCCTCCCCTACCGCCCCACCGTCCCACCGTCCTCCCCATCCCGCCACCCTCCTCTCCACATTTGACCACGCCTTTGTTATCCACAAATCAACCCACTCCCTTGTGGCGTTGTTTTGGTGAGGTAGTTCACTGAACAGCCAAGATGAGAAGGAATGTAAATAATTATGCTAGTAACCCCCCCCCCCCCCCCACGCCCCACATCCCACCTCCCCCCCACGAATCTAACTCCACACTCACAAGCCCTAGCGACGAGAAAAAAAAATGATATGTAAACACTCGCAATTAACAAACCCCTAAACACGAAGCCAACAGAATCCACAGCTTCAATCTAAATAAACATATCTAACAGATCGACAAAGGGACGGACATGTTTGCCAGCGCTTGGCAAAAAGTAAGAGCCGAGACATTAGGCCAAGGAAACAACCAGAGGCGAGTAATAAGCTCTTAGTAAACAAGCTGTGGTGTCAGTTCTGTGAGTAAACTGGGCACACAAAAAAAAGACAGACCGATGGGGGAAACCACAAACAAAGGAATAAACGAAAAAGACTAAGAGATGTTACTAACCCTTGGTGTCTCTGGGGTTTTTTTGTTTGTTTGTTTGTTTTGATTTGTTTAGTTGTTTTTTTTTAATGTGTCTGACTTATAACTATTTTTGGAGAAATTCTCTCTTACTTTTTTTTTTCTTTTTAATATTGAAGGAGTCCGGGTTGTGTGTGTGTGTGTGTGTGTGTGTGTGTGTGTGTGTGTGTGTGTGTGTGTGTGAATTTTTTTGTTTGTGTGCAAGGTGAAGCATATTTATGGATGTTTGAGACGTATGTTTTATGCTGCTTTGGAAGAACATTTTAGGTGTTTGGGAAGGATATTTTTGTACTTGGAAACGACCCTTTAGCATTTGTGTGGGGAATATGTGTATATTTGGGAAGACTTTTCATTACTGAAATGGAAACTTTTAGTACTCGAAAAGTGCTTGTTTTTGTGTTTTAAAACTGCATATTTGAATTTTTTATTCACTTTTTTAATATTTGGTAAATAATCTTTGATATGTTTGGATTGTTTTGTTTTACTTCACCAAGCGCATTTCTGGGTGTTTTCGTTTGTTCCTTTGGAAAATGTTTGTCTGTGAGAGGTACATTCTTCTGTATTTAGAGAGAGACTTTTTAATACTAGGGAAGCATATTTCAACTGGAAGACTTTGATCACTCTGTGAGTACTTTTTGGTACGTGGAAATACTTTTTTTTTTATGACGTCAGTCGGGAAGCGTATATTTGGAAGCTAGGAAGACTGGCCCAAGATAATATCGTACACATCCTGCCTCAGGGGAAAAAATGCACGAAAAAAAATAAGGTGAAAAAAAAAAAAAAACCCTCTCATGCTCAGAAGTGTCGACTCACACGCAGCTCATTGCTCACGGCTCGCAGCGTACGGTCGATGACCCTCTTCGTCAATTTGCGTGGCAGAACTGGCGCACGGGGAGAGGCCACGTGCGTGACCCCGACCCTGTTTTTGACACAACCGGGCTGCTGTTCCTATAACCAGAAGAGTTGAAAGGCTCTGGTTTGCACAGGGGATTTCGAAATCATTGTCGTCACGCAGCCGACTGCAAAGGGGCCATGTCAGGGCTGTCGCCACGTTGAAGTCAACTCACAAGTCATTTTTGTTTTTTTAACAAGTACACAAGTTTTTTTTTTTTTAAAATTCATACACACAACCCTTTAAAATACACTCTTTTTTTTTTAACGCACCGGAAACTTCCGTAAAATCCTAGATCAGACGGAAAAACGTTGATCAGCTTTCGGTCATGACCCTCTTCATCAGGTGGTGGCAGAACTCTCGCACAACGTTTTCGTGCGTGACCCCGACCCTGTTTTAAGTCTCACAACCGGGCTGCCCAATCCTATAAAAAGAGAGTTTCAAGGCGAGTGGTTTATGCACAGGGGATTTCGAAATCATTGTCGTCACGCAGCCGACTGCAAAGGGCCATGTCAGGGCTGTAACCACGTTGAAATCAATTCACAAGTCATTTTTGTTTTTTTTAAATTCGGCACAAGACCCTTTAAAATACACTTTTTTTTTAAAACACCGGAAACTTCGTTAAAAAAAAAGCTTTCTTCCGTAAAATCCTAGATCAGACGGAAAAACAGGTTGATCTCTTTCAGACATCCAAAGATCACATCAGGTGGGGACATCTCTGAACAACGTTTTCGGGGAGTCCCTGCTCTTCGAAAGTGTTTTAAGTCTCACGCCGTGCATGTCCCAATACTCTAAAAAGAATGTGTTTCACTGCGAGTGGTATATGACATGGAAGTGCCGCCACAGACCCGGTCTTCTTCGCCTTTTCAAAGATAAGAATGGCGTAAAAAAAAAATAAATTCATAAATAAAAAAAGTGGCCTGTATGCAAACGATGCAAGACTGTTTCATCTTCACGGCCGTCAAAAACATCTCAGTACCAGCTGGTTGCATTGAAGCAGTGCCGCATCAGACCCTGTCTTCGTGCGTTAGTATCAGGGCTGCAGCAGTGCCGCATCAGACCCGGTCTTCATTCGTTAGCATCAGGGCTGCAGCAGTGCCGCATCAGACCCTGTCTTCATTCGTTAGCATCAGGCTGCAGCAGTGCCGCATCAGACCCTGTCTTCATTCGTTAGCATCAGGGCTGCAGCAGTGCCGCATCAGACCCGGTCTTCGTGCGCGTTAGTATCAGGGCTGTTTTGACAGTGTTAGCTGTCCGTAGCGGTATTTCTATGACGTCAAACTTGCGCGTGAAGGAAAACAAGCTAACGTCGGTTTTTTGAAGCTGGCATGTTTTCATGCATTTCTTCGGGGAGTAGCGGGATGGAAAGCTTTTTCTCACTCATAATCTAGTGCATGATGGGTACTTGCTTCCCTAATTCACCAAAGGCAGACTATGCAACAAGAAGCTAA
>JADBJO010001145.1:527500-532500 GCA_016801955.1 Conus betulinus | reverse complement strand
GGGGGTGGGAGGGGAGAGGGAGGGCGAGGAGGGGGGGAGGGGGAAGGAAGGGCGGGGGAGAGAGGGAGCGGGGAGAGTGTAGAAATGGAAAGAGAGAGATTGCCGCTTTCATCTGCCGAAAACAAGTGCTGCGGGAGAAGGTAGACATAGGGAACGGGAGAGATGGGAGGGACTTAATCGCGGAGGGGGCAAAAAATGCGGCAAGTCGGACATGTAGACATATGGAACAGAAGAGGCGCGAGGGCCTGCATCTGAAGACAAACAACTCCAAACGTAGACATGCCTACCGCTCTCGGAATCACCCATCTGCTCTCTCTACATCAAGAAAACAACTCTATCTTAGACTCTGTAGACACATGGAACCGACGCGAGCTGATCGCGACTTCATCTGACACAAAACACACCGCTATAGACAGTAGTAATAGAGAAACAGACATATTTATCTAAGATCTACCTACTATACACTGTAGTATAGATAGATAGATAGAAAGAACACACACACACACACTACACAACACACACCACACACACACACCACAACTATTAAATATATATATGTGTTTTATCTATCTATATAAAATCTGCAGATACATATGTATATATATAGATATATTATATATAGACATATATATGTACGCAATTGATTGTGTGTGCAACACGAATACGTACTCTCATCTCTCCCTCTCTCTCTCTCTCACTCTCTCTCTCTCTCCTCTCCTCTCTCTATCCAGAGGAGACAGAGACAGGACAGACAGACTTTCAGACAGAACAGAAATAGAAAGAGAGAGTACAAATAAAACAAAACGAACCAGCAAACTGTCGTCACTCTGCTCAGCTCAACGTTCTATCGCCAAAAAAAAAAGGACCACGACGACAACAACACAACAACAACAACAACAACAATCAACAACAACCGACGGACAAGCGAGCAGTAACAGCGCTAGTGGTGTGATGGTAGTTGAGGATAAGGAAGACTGGGGATAGGGGGGGGGGGGGGGGGGGACGGGGGCGGGGGGGTAGACATAGGGGAGATGGAGAGGGATGGAGATAGGGGAGAGAGAAAAAGGGGGAGAGGGGGAGAGGGGGAAGTGGGGTATACGAAAGGTACGGAGACAAGCATGAATACTAAACAGAGTAGACAGATGACCGACATTTAACACTCAGACAGGAAGGGGATGGGAAGGGGAGGAAGGGAAGGAGAAAAACGAGGGGGGGTGGGGGGGGAGGGCGGAGAGGAGAGCATTTCACACACCACACACACACACACACACACACACACACACCACGCACGCACGCACGCACGCACACACAACACACACACACACCCACACACACACACACACCCACACACACACCACACACACACACAACACACACCAGGGAGTGGTGAGGGACTTCATCGGAAGAAAACAACACAAAACGTAGACATGTAGACATATGGAAAGAGAGAGAGGAGGGACTACATCTGAAAAAAAACCATAGACATGTAGACATATGGAAAGAGAGAGATAAGGGACTACATCTGAAGAAAACAACACAAAACATAGACATGTAGACATATGGGAAGATAGAGATGAGGGACTACATCTGAAGAAAAACACAAAAAAAGAGTAGACATGTAGACATATGGAAAGAGAGAGAGGATGGACTACATCTGAAGGGAAAAAAAAAAAAAACACAAAACATAGACATGTAGACATATGGAGAAGGCAGACAAAGGGAAGAGGGACTACCGAGTCTGAAGGAGGGGGAAGGAGACACAGAGAGAGAGAGAGAGAGAGAGAGAGAGAGAGAGAGAGAGAGAGAAGAGAGAGAGAGGAGAGGGGGAGAGGGAGAGCGAGAGAGAGATGGAGAGAGAGAGGGAAGAGACAGAGAGACAGAGAGAAAGAGAGAGGAGAGAGAGAGAGAGAGATAGAGAGGAGAGGAAGAGAGAGAGAGAGGAGAGAGAGAGATGGTGTGTGTGGTGTGTGTTTGTGTGTGTGTGTGTGTGTGTGTGGTGTGTGTGTGTGCGCGCGCGCGCGTGTGTGTGTGTGCGCGCGCGCGCGCGTGAGATGCGTGTGTGTTTGTGTCTGTGTGTGTGTGTGTGCATGTGTGTGTGTGTGTGTGCATGTGTGCGTGTGTGCATGTGTGTGTGTGTGTGTGTGTGTGTGTGTGTGTGTGTGTGTGTGTGTGTGTGTGTGTGTGTGTGTGTGTATTTATGTGTGAGATGGATAGAGAGGAGAGAAGACAAGAGGAAAGAGCAAAGTGTCAAAAAAACAAGCAAAAAAAAAAAAAAAAAAAAAAAAGAAAGAAAGAGAGCAAGAAAAGAAAAAGAGAAAAGGAAAAACGCATTGTTTTTCTTTCGTTTGAATATAACAGACACGCACGACAGAACATACCCTGCAGTATCAATCATTCCTAACCTTCAACTGGTCATGACTTCGACTATGTATTTGCGCATAATTGAGTTCGGTATGTTAGTTTTTTCCACTGGGCTTAAATTCAAGTCTATGAATTAACATTAGCTCAGCAAAATTGATACTATTTTTTTTTTACAGTATAAATGAAACATCTTGGTGGTGGTGGTGGTGTGGTGGTGGTGGTGGTTTCATTTGTTTGTGCGTTTTGTTTTTTCAAGGGGTTGGGGGAGGGGGGGAGGTTGACTCGAGGTTTTAGAGATAACATTGAAAGCAGTACAACACGGTATCTCTTGGTAAATACATGACACAGATTTGGGGGGAGGGGGGGGGGGGGGGCAGTATTTTCCGTTGGTACATCGACGAAGAGAAAGACACGAACAAAGAAGAAGAAGAAGAAAGAAGAAGAAGAAGAAGAAGAAAGAAGAAGAAGAAGAAAAGAAAGAAGAAAAAGAAGAAAGAAAAAAAGAAAAGAAGAAAGAAAGAAGAAGAAAAAGAAGAAAGAGAAAGAAAGAAAGAAAGAAAGAAAGAAAGAAAGAAGAAGAAAAAAAGAAAAGAAAGAAAAGAAAAAGAAGAAAGAAGAAAGAAGAAGAAGAAGAAAAAAGAAGAAGAAGAAAGAAAAAAAGAAAAAAAAAAAAAATAGAAAAAAAAAGAAAAGAAACGAAAGAAAGAAAAAAAAAAAAAAAAAAAAAAAAAAAAGAAAAGAAAGAAAGAAAGTGAAAGGAAAGGAAAATGCTTATTTAAAAAAGAAAAGAAAAAAGAACAAATTGCACCATAGAGAAAAACAAAAGAAGAAAACAAACGAAAGAAAACCACAGGGACGAGAGACAGAAGAAGCAGTACAAACAAACAAACAAACACACAAACAAACAATCAGATCCCCAGAAACAAAGACGAACCAAGTCCAGACGGAAAAGAGCAAGGGACTTACCCCTCATAACTTGATTATCCGCCCGTCGTAACGGAAGTCATTGACATACCAACCTTGATAAAAGGCCACTCCTGATTGGACGAGAGACGTCATCCGAGGAATACATAATGAGCATAGGATATGTGGCGACATCGCTGCCAATGACTGCTCATGTGACAGCTCTAAGTGCCATAACCTCTCTGCCCTTTGGTTTTATCCTGGTTGTTAGAGAGGAGAGAGAGAGAGAGAGAGAGAGAGAGAGAGAGAGAGAGAGAGAGAGAGAGAGAGAGAGAGAGAGAGAAAGGTGGAGGGGAGGAGAGATTGGAGGGGGAGGGGGGCTGGGAGGATGAGGAGGCCGTACTCTCCAGCTTCTAAAAAGAGAGAGAGAGAGATAGAGGGACGAGAAGTGAGAGAGACGGGGGGGGGGGGGGGGGGGGGGGGGGGGGGGGGGGGGGGGGGGGGAAGGGGGCGGGGTAAGGGGACGGGGGAGAGAGAATGTCAATGCGAACATTAGTCCGATATGCGAGAATAGAAATTCCGACGGGTTTTCCTTCACTGTCGAAGCATGTTGCTATATTTTTGTGCATCGGGGAAAACAAGAGTGGTAGAAGATATAGTTCGACAAGAATTCCTGTTCTATACATGAAGCTTTTAAAGATTTCATTTATCTTTGTTATTTATCTTGTTGTGTGTGTGTGTGTGTGTGTGTGTGTGTGTGTGTGTGTGTGTGTGTGTGTGGTGTGTGTGTGTGTATGTGTGTGTGTGTGTGTGTGTGTGTGTGTGTGTGTGTGTGTGTGTGTGTGTGTGTGTGTGTGTGTGTGTGCGTGTGTGTTCAAGATCGCATGGGTTTTCAACTTAGAAACCAAATTGCTGGACCTTCAAGTTTGTTTTTCATCTTGTATCCTGTTATCTGTAATACAAACAGGTCTGTGACACGTCGAATGATGTGAACTTATTTACGACTGGTATAAAAGAGCCGACAGGATTCTCCTTTTTAGAAACATAAATCCTAACCGTGACGCTCATGCTGCACGTGTACAGCAACGGCAACTCTATCTGACATAAAAGAAAAACGACACAAGACAGAGAGAGAGAGAGGAGAGAGAGAGAGAGAGAGAGAGAGAGAGAGAGAGAGAGAGAGAGAGAGAGAGAGGGGCTTTCTTTCCTGGTAATTAGAATTTGTCATTGCGAAGTGTTTATATCCAGAACTGTTTCTCTCTCTCTCTCTCTCTCTCTCTCTCTCTCTCTCTCTCTCTCTCTCCCTCCTCTCTCTTCATCTCTCTCTCTCTCTCTCCCCCGTCTCTCTCTCTCTCTCTCTCTGCGAGCGCGCATCTGTGTGGGTGTATGTGTGAGTTAGTTTGTATGTTATGTGCGTGGTTAGTGAGGTGTTAGTTGTGTGTGTGTGTGTGTGTTGTGTGTTGTGTGTGGTGTGTGTGTGTGTGGTGTGTGTGTGTGTGTGTGTGTGTGGTGTGTGTGTGTGTGTGTGTGTCTGTGTGTGTGTGGTGTGTGTGTGTTGTGTGTGTGTGTGTGTGTGTGTGGTGTGTGTGTGTGTGTGTGTGTGTGTGTGTGTGTGTGTGTGTTTGCGCGCGCGCGCGCGCGCGCGCCAAGTGTGTGTGTGTGAGTGAGTGTGTGTGTGAGTGTGTGTGTGTGTGTGTGTGTGTGGTGTGTGTGTGTGTGAGTGTGTGTGTATGTGT
>JADBJO010001145.1:500000-505000 GCA_016801955.1 Conus betulinus | reverse complement strand
TGTGTGTGTGTGTGTGTGTGTGTGTGTGGTGTGGGTAGTGGTGTGTGTGTGTGTGTGTGTGTTTGTGTTGTGGTGTGTGAGAGAGAGGAGAGAGAGAGAGAGAAACAGACAGTCAGACAGACACAGACAGACAGACGGAGGCGGAGACAGACAGACATAGACAGACGACATACAGAGAGAGAGAGAGGCAGAGAGAGAGAGAGAGAGAGAGAGAGAGATGAGAGAGGACGAGAGAGAGTTTGTGTGTGTGTGTGGAGTGAGAGAGAGAGAGAGTACGTGTGTGCGTGCGTGTGTGCGTGCATGTGCGCGTGTGTATATGTGTGCATGTGTGTGGTATGGTGTGTGCGTGTAAGTTTGTGTGTATCTGTGTGCGTGTGTGCGCGCGCGCACATTGTATGTACGTGTATGTCTGTGTGTTGTGTGCGTGCGTGCGTGCGTGCGTGTGTGCGTGCGTGCGTGCGCGTGCGGTGCCTGTGTAAGAATGTGTGTGTATGTGCATGCATGCGTGTGTGTGGTGTGTGTGTGTGTGTGTGTGTGTGTGTGTGTGTGTGAGAGAGAGAGAGAGAGAGGAGAGAGAGAGAGAGAGAGAGAGAGTGTATATGTGTATGTGTGTGTTTTGTATACCTGTGTTTCTGTGGTGTGTGTGTGTGTTTGTGTGTGGTGTGTTGTGTGTGTGGTGTGTGTGTGTGTGTGTGTGTGTGTGTGTGTGTGTGTGTGTGTGTGTGTGTGTACGTGCGTGTATCCATGTGTGTGTGTGCGTGTGTGAGAGAGAGGAGAGAGAGAGAGAGAGGAGTGTGTGTGTGTGTGTGTGGTGTGTGTGTGTGTGTGTGTGTGTGTGTGTGTGTGTGTGTGTAACGTTTTCGAACCTCGTCAGCCCTTTAAACAGACCCCTGAGAGAAACAATACTTCTGAGACAAGCATAACTTCTGTGTAAAAAATATCATTGTCTCCCCTTTATCGCCGACCGCACGAAAGACGTGGGTGGACGTGCATTTAAATGCTGCGAAAAAAAAAGGATGCTTTTAAAAAAAAAAGGAAAGATACACGAAGGATAATCAAAAGGATGGTTGGAGGAAGTGTGTGGAGGGGGAGGGGGGGGGGGGGGGGGGTAAGAGGAATAATGGTAGAAAAAAAAAATCCATGAAGTGTTATATAAGCGGCTTTCAACACAGCAAGAAGAACAGGAAGATAATTGTACTGGAAATGTGTGTAAAAGGCAATACGTGTGAACAGAAACAAGAAAACCAGGGGGGTAAGGAAGCGGGGGGTGGGGGGTGAGGGTGGGCAGGAAGTGTAGGGAGAGAGGGAGATTATAGGGCAGGGACTTAAGAGAGATAGGGACGGATGGGGAATGGGGAAGCGGAGTTTGAGGGGGGGGGGGGGGAGGGAGGGCAGAGTTCCAGAACCACTTGGAAGAATCTCTTCAATTTTTTTTTTTTTTTAGAAAAGAACACAAGAATGAGAAGGGTTTCAGTGTATGCAAAATGACTGGGAAGGAGAGAGGAGGGAGGAGGGGGGGGGGGTGAAAAAGGTAATAAAGGGGATTCGTGGGCGGGTGGAGAAGAGATAGCGATAGGGGAATGAGGGGGGAGAGAGGTGGGGGAAGTGAGAAAAAAAAAAGTTGGGGGGGGGGGGGGGGGGGGGGGGGTGCTTAGCTTAGCAGCAGAAGCAACATCTCAACTAATTTCCTTACAGGGTTAGTAGTTTTCCAAAGCTTCTCTCTCTCTCTCCTCTCCTCTCTCTCCTCTCTCTCTCTCTCTCTCTCCATCTTCGCCTCTCTCCTCTCTCTCTCTCTCTCTCTGTGTGGTGTGTGTGTGTGTGTGTGTGTGTGTGTGTGTGTGTGTGTGTGTGGTGTGTGTGTGTGTGTGGGTGTGTTGTGTGTTGTGTGTGGGGTTTGTGTGTGTGTGATGTGGGCACGCGCCTGCGCGCGCGTGTGGGTGTATGTGTGTGTGTATGTTGTGTGTGTGTGTGTGTGTGTGTGTTGTTTGTGTGTGTGTGTGTGTTGTGTGTGTGTGGTGTGTGCGTGTGTGCCTGTGTCCATCTGAGAAGGCAGGGTTATCCAAAGTGAGAGGGGGATTATGCACCTAGGGTCGAAGAATGCATATTTTCTTCATTTATTTGTTTCAATCTCTATTTCAGTTTCTTGTCTTTTTTCCTTGATTCTTTGTTTTGTCGTTGAGAGAGAGAGAGAGGAGAGAGAGAGCGAGAGAGAGAGAGAGAGAGGAGAGGATGAGAGAGAGAGAGAGAGAATCTTATTTAAGAAAATTGACTGGATAAGCACGAATAATTACTTTTCTTTTATATCCAGCACTCTGGAAGCAAAAAACGAAACAACAACAAAAAACAACACCCCCACCCCAACAACACACACACACACACACACACACACACCACACACCACACACACAACCCACACACACACACACACACACCCACACACACAAAACAAAAGCGGAAGAATCCCAGGAACAAGACAATAAAATGAAATAGAGACGTAAATTACTCAATGAATATTATATGGGGGCATCCGACCCTAGGTGCACACTTTGGACGGACAATTTTCCCCTCAGAAGATAGACACAGGCGCACAGACACACACACACACACACACACACACACACACACACACACACCACCACACACACACTAACAGAAAGAGGAGATGAGAGGAGAGGAGGGGAGGGAGGAGAGTTGAGAGGGAGGAGGAGGGTCTGGAGAGAAGAGAAGAGAGAGAGAATGACAATAATTCTTTATTTCATTGCGGTATGGTATGAAAAGTTAAATTAGTCAGCCATTCTTTTAGAGAGATAGAAGAGAGACTTAAGTCGGAGAGAGGGAGGGAGGGAGAGTAGAGACAGGACAGAGAGACAGACAGACAGACACAGGACAGACAGAAGGGAGGAGAGATAGAAAGACACAGAGACAGAGACAGAGACGTGAGAATGATAACGACAATAATTATATTATATAGCGGTACACTAAGTATTGACTTAGTTAGACCATTTTTTTTTTTTCAAGACAGACAGACAAGACAGACAGACAGAGAAGGCATGCAGGCAGCTTCAACAGACAATAAGATGGGACGACAGACTGGGAGGACCAGGTTCACCAAACACTCATCCGGAGTGTCACTCACGCCGACAAGTCAGAAAAAAAAAGCGGTCGTCTGCACGAGCTTGTCCTTTTCCTCCTCCTCCCTCACCACACTCCTCTCCCACCCATCCCCATCCCCCAATACCTTGGACGGTCCTCCGTCCTCCCTTCCCTCCTCCCTTCGTCCCTCCCCCTCCCCGCGCTCATCTCTCTCTCCGTTCTCTCTCTTCTCCCCTCTCGTCCTCCCTGTCGTTTTACATTTCTTTAAAAGGAAAAACAAAGAAAGTTATAGATGAAAAAAGTTGCAATAGAAATAAAGTGGAACTTGTGTATTCAGTAGCTCCAGTCGAAGATGAAACAAACGGTACTCCAGGATCTGTCGCTCTCTGCAAGACAACACGAATGCCAATCCATGATCCGTTCAGCAAAACACAAAAGCTACTCCATGATACAAAATGACACAAATGGTACTCCATGATCCGTTCAGCAAGATGACATAAAAGTTACCCCAGGATCCGTTCAGCGAGATGACATAGATGGTACTCCAAGATCCGTTCAGCGAGGTGACACAGATGGCACTCCAGGATCCGTTCAGCGAGATGACACACAGACACAGATTGGCACTCCAGGATCCGTTCAGCGAGATGACACAGATGGTATGGATCCGTTCAGCGAGATGACACAGATGGTACTCCAGGATCCGTTCAGCGAGATGACATAGATGGTACTCCAGGATCCGTTCAGCGAGATGACACAGATGGTACTCAGGATCCGTTCAGCAAGATGACATAGATGGTACTCCAGGATCCGTTCAGTAAATGACATAAATGCTACTCCGGGAGCTGTTCAGCGAAATGACATAGATGGTACTCCAGGATCCGTTCAGTAAATGACATAAATGCTACTCCAGGATCCGTTCAGTAAATGACATAAATGCTACTCCGGGAGCTGTTCAGCGAAATGACATAGACGGTACTCCAGGATCCGTTCAGTAAATGACATAAATGCTACTCCAGGATCCGTTCAGCGAGATGACATAAATGGTACTCCAGGAAACCGTTCATCAAGATGACAGATGGTTCTCTAGGATCCGTTCAGCGAGATGACATAAATGGTACTCCAGGATCCGTTCAGCAAGATGATATAGATGGTACTCCAGGATTCGTTCAGTAAATGACATAAATGCTACTCCGGGAGCTGTTCAGAAAATGACTTAGATGGTACTCCAGGATCCGTTCAGTAAATGACATAAATGCTACTCTAGGATCCGTTCAGCGAGATGACATAAATGGTACTCCAGGAACCGTTCAGCAAGATGACAGATGGTTCTCCAGGATCCGTTCAGCAAGATGGCATAAATGGTACTCCAGGATCCGTTCAGCAAGATGACATAGATGGTACTCCAGGATCCGTTCAGTAAATGACATAAATGCTACTCCAGGATCCGTTCAGCAAAATGACATAGATGGTACTCCAGGATCCTTTCAGTAAATGACATAAATGCTACTCCAGGATCCGTTCAGCGAGATGACATACATGGTACTCCGGGATCCGCTCAGCAAGATAACACAAAAGGTACTCCATGATCCGTTCAGCATGATGACATAAATGGTACTCCATGATCCGTTCAGCAAGATGACATAAACTCTACACCAGGATTCGTTTAGCTAGACGCCACCAAAGCTACTGAGCCAATTGTAACGAACCATAGTGACAAGATAGAACATTTATCAACAGAATGTTGGTGTCCAAGGATGAATCAACTGAATCCATCTTCAGGTGAAGTCCCGACATCAGGTTCAGTATTTGAGGTATCACCGTCTGCATTCGGTACATCATCGTCCCACCATTGGAGTTCGTGTGTGTTCTGTCAAGACTGTCATTTTCTGATCCAATTCACCATGACT
>JADBJO010001145.1:462500-472500 GCA_016801955.1 Conus betulinus | reverse complement strand
CTAAAAACAGATTTTAAAGCTTCTTGAAACAGACCAGGAAGTGTGTCTTTATATAACGACATCTATTAATTCAGGTACATTAAAAAAAAAAAAAAGGGTTTGATGACTCTCCTATTCTCTCCAGTGTCTGTTCAGAGGGCTGGTAACGCTACATTATGGGACAGAGGAACCCTTGTCCTTCACAAGCGTGTCCTGCAGGAGACTGTTTATTGAACACAACCTGAAGGAAAAGGTCGCACAGGAGTCTGTCCTTGTTTATTGGCTGGACTACAGTCACCTTTGACTCATCCTCACCGGATCCCCCCCCCCCCTCTCTCTCTCTCTCTCTCTGTCTTTCTTCTTTCTTTCTTTCTCTCTCTCTCTCTCTCTCTCTTCTCTCTCTCTCTCTGGTCTCTTTCTTTCTTTCTCTCTCTCTCTCTCTCTCTCTCCTCTCTCTCTCTCCTCTTCTCTCTCTCTCTCTCTCTTACATCTGCCCCTCTTTTCTATGTCATCTGCCCCCTTCTCACTCTCTCTCTCTCTCTCTCTCTCTCTCTCTCTCTCTCTCTCTCTACTCCTCCGCCTCCTTTTCCTTGCCTCCTCCTCCCTTTCTTCCCTCTCTCCCTCTTCTACTTCTCGGTTTTTGCACCTCCTTCCCTCCCTCCTTCCCTTTCTCTCTCTCATCTGCGCCTTCTCATGTGTCTCCCCTTACCCTCTTCCTTTTCATTCGCCCCCTCCCCCCTCCCCTCTCTCTCTCTCTCTCTCTCTCTCTCTCTTCTCTCTCTCTCTCTCTCTCTCTCTCTCTCTCTCCGGCTTCCCTGTCTCTTCGTCCATACCTCCTCCTCCCTTTTCTCCCTTCATCCCTCATCCTCTTCCTTGTTTCTGTGTTGTGTTTTGTTTTGTTTTGTTTTTGCCACACACCCCCCCCCCCTTCCCTCTCTGTCTTTCTTTATCCTCATCCTCTTCCCTCTCTCTCTCTCTCTCTCTCTCTCTCTCTCCTCTCTCTCTCTCTCTCTCTCTCTCTCTCTCTCTCTCTCTCTCCCTGTCTCTTTTTATCCTCGTCGTCGTCTTTGCATCCTCCTCCCCTTTCTCTTTCTGTCACACACACACACACACACACACACACACACACACACACACACACACACACACTCATACACACATGCACACGCGCGCGTGCACACACACACACACACACACAACACACACACACACACACACACATACACACACACACACACACAAACACACACACGCCCACACGCACGCGCACGCACACACGCACACGCACACATACACACACACACACACACCACACACACACACGCACGCACGCACGCACACAGACACAGACACAGACACACACACACACACACACACACACACACACACACACACACACACACACACTCGTAGGTAAGTAACCTGGAACACTTGTGTCTAAAAAAAAGGCACTTGGCTGGCATTTTTACGGCGAGAACGAAAAACAAACCGAGATATTTCAGACTCTACGTTCGGAGTTTTACATCTAGTTTTACCAAGGCAAACAGATTCGGTGCATCAAGAGAAATTAAGAGAAAAAGTTTAAGAGGGCAAATGATGAACGAGAGACCGAGAGAAGGAGAGAGTGGGTGGGTATAGAGTGATAGATTGGGGGGGGGGGGGGGGAGAGAGAGAGAGAGAGAGAGAGAGAGAGAGAGAGAGAGAGAGAGGCAAGGGGGAAGGAGGGAAGGAGGGAGGGAAGGGACAAATCAGAGAAAGGAGGAGATGGGGGGGGTGAGTGAATTAGAGAGCAGGAGAGAGAGAAGGCGTTGGATAGAGTGATACAAGAGAGAGAGAGAGAGAGAGAGAGAGAGAGAGAGAGAGAGAGAGAGAGATTAGAGAGAGGAGAGAGAGAGAGAGAGAGTTAGGAAAAGCGAAACACACAAAACGGACACACAGATAGAGACACAGACACACGCGCGCGCGCGCACACACACACTCACACACACACACACACACACACACACACACACACACACACACACACACACACACACACACACATACACACACACACACACACACACACACACACACACACACACATACATACACACGCACGCACGTACGCACGCACGTACGCACACACACACACACACACACACACACACACACACACACATGAAGTCACGGCCGCACGCACATACTCACGCACGAGCGTGCGCGCACACACAGACACGCACGCACGCGCGCGCTCACACACACACACACACACACACACACCACACACACACACACATATCTACACCTGTCTATCTGTCTATCATCATTTCCATCTGGATAGATAGATAGTGAGAGAGAGAGAGAGAGAGAGAGAGAGAGAGAGAGAGAGAGAATTGATAGATAGATAGATAGATAGATAGATAGATAGATAGATAGATGGATAGACTGATAGGTAGATAGATAGATAGATAGATAGATAGATAGATAGATAGATAGACAGACAGACAAATAGATAGGTGTGTATGTGTACCATCTTCTCTCTCTATCAATCTCTCTCTCTCTCTCTCTCTCTCTCTCTCTCTCTCTGAATGAATAGGCCTTAGGCCCATGTCACTGGGAGTGGTTACAAGCACAACACAAAATAACAGGGGACGCTTCGAAGATTTGTTCTCATCTAGCGATCAATAAGGAGACGACTTCAAGGATCCAGCGTACACACACGACAATAGGGACTTGTATACCATACATGTTTAGGGGTAAATTTTTCACATCATTTACCCATTTAAATACATATTCCGTAATGAAAAAGCTTTTTCGAGGTATATAGCTAGCCGGATAATCAATGTCTTACTTTCAGTAGCAAGAAGCATTGTCAATTTGAACAGAGAGGGATTATTGTAGTATTTATTCGGTATGTATTTTTCTCTTAATTCTTGATACTGCGGGCAGTATAAAACAAAATGTACTTCAGATTCCACTTGAGAGACACAAAAAGGGCACAACAAGTCACTTTCTGTTATATTTCTATGAAAGCGCAGTTTTATGCACATTTAATTGGGAAACACACAACCTTAGCCTGATTAAACTTATCCTAGCTCGTAGATGGTTAACAAAATTTAGATATGAAGACAGAACTAGATCACTTTTGAACGTCCGATACAGTTGAAAACGATCACTTTGTTCCATGTTATAAAAACCACTGCGTCCTGTAGTCATTAATCAAACTGTATTTCAATGTTCTCAAAAATCCTTTCTCATCACCTACACCCTGGTTTTCCCAGACTTCACCAAACCCGTATTTGTACAGAAAGAAACAGACTGCTGACGCCCAAGTATTCTTGTTATTATTATGAAGATGTAATAACATTTTATAAGACTTTAGAGGCAAACGATGAGATGGCATCTTCACAATTTTTAACCAGTATCTAATACTTTTTACACACAAGTTTACGTATAGTGGAAAGCGTCCTAACTCACCATAAATCATCATATTTGGGGTTCTTGTACTAACATTCAAGAACCTTTTTAAAGAAAACAAATGTACCTTTTCTATTATGTCCAGATTTCCGACAATGCCCCAAACTTCGGCTCCATAGCTAAGCATAGGTTGTATTTGGGCGTCAAAGAGTTTGAAGAATATAGCAGGCGATTTTTCTCCTAATGACCACCATAACAACTTAAAAATGCTGATAACTCCTTTTTTGCTCGACTAGCTAGATCGTTCAGACAATGTGCAAAGGTGAGCCTGGTGGACATACTAACCCCAAGATACTTGTACATATTAACTACTGATATCTTATTCTGGCCATAATACCATTGTTCGTGCTCTGACACAAAACCACCATTTCTAAAGATAACAATATTTGACTTGTCTAAATTCACAATCAAACCAAGCTTTCTTGCTGTGTCATGCAACACATTTAACTGATTTTGCAAACAATAATAATAGAAACAGAAATCAGAATAATATCATCAGCAAAACATTAGGATAAAGATTTCTAAAAAGTCTGGGATAAGTTGAATTCCATGTTTACCTTTTAAGATGATTTCCTTGGCCAACTCATTTATAAGCAATGAAAACAGAACAGGGCTGCATTTATCACCCTGCTTTAAACCCGTAGAACACAAAAAAGCTTCTGTCAGTTCACTGCCAACTCTTACTCTCGCCTGTACAATATTATAAATACTAGTTAAAGCCCGGTACATTTTTCCCCGCACACCCCTTCTCTGTAAGACAGCCCATAACTTTGAACGAACAACAGAGTCAAAAGCTTTTCGAAAATCAATAAAGACAACATAAAGTTTTTTGTGTAAAAGTAGTTGTTTCTGAATCATGGCAAATAGCGTAAAGACATGGTCAATGGTGCTGTAATCTTTCCTGAATCCCGCTTGACAGTCATTTATTACATTGTTGCTTTCGATCCAATTTGTCAGCCTTACATTCAAAATATGGCTGTATAATTTACTACAAATATTCAATAACGAAAATGCCTCTATAGTTGTTGAGAATTTTACGATCACCTTTTTTAAAAATAGGTTGTATAAAGGCTTCAGACCACTGTATAGGGTAAGAACCAGAAGTAAATATTGCATTAAACAGTAGAACTATAAATGGAACAACTATAGTAGCTGCATTTTTGAAGACTTCTCCTATTATTCCATCGGGGCCTGCTGCTTTGCCATTTTTAAGAGATCTCACAGCAGCATAAACTTCATTTTCTGTTATCTCTGCATCCAGAGATTCTGTGTTCGCCTGCTGAAAAAACCATCGTCATCCTGTTCTTCAGGATCACTAGTATCATCAATAGAAACATTTTCGGACAGGACGCGTTTTTGAAGCTCTCCCACTATTTTGCTTTTCGTAGCGGCCTGAAGGCGGCTGTACCTCTCAATCAACACACTCTGGGTGAAAACCTCACAGTACATGTGTGTGCATCATGGCGGACAGAACAGTTTTGGATGATCTAGCGATTTTTGTCATTTTAAGAAGAAGAAAAGAAAAAACCACGCCACATGTGGTCAAAGGATTGGTTACTGAAGGAATGCGCTGTCACATACAAATCTCTTGCAGGAGATAAGAGCTTTTCCAGAAGATTTCAAAAACTTCATGAGAATGGACGAAGAGACATATTTGCATCTCTTGTCTCTTGTCACACCATTGATCTCCAAGAAATCAACAGTGATGAGACCCGCTATAAGCGCCCATGAAAGGCTCACAGTAACTCTTCGTTACTTGGCCACTGGTAGGAGTTACCAGGACCTCAAATTCTCGGCATGTCTTTCTGAACCATCACTTTCACAGATCATCCCTGAAACTTGTGATGCAATCTTCGCCGTTCTGGTCAAGGATTATTTGAAGGTAAGATCGTATGTATGGGGTTCTTCCCACTGCAAGTGTCTAGCCTGCTGTAAAAATAGTGATATCAGAATTTCGTAGTTGCAGACTGTTTCGTGTATCTTTTCTTCAGTTAAGATCTTTGGTTGTAAAAAAGGTCAAACCATACTGAACACGTAAGCCTGTAGAAATGGATTGTTTTGAGATTTTATTCTCAACAACAGTACAATGTAAAGAAAACACAAAACTTAAAGTTAAGGAATTATTGTAGTACTTTAAATTAGCATCTTGTTATAAAGGAAATGCGTTTCAACAAACACTTTGATTGCTTGATTTACAGTTAGCTGTTCAATGATAGTAAAAAAGTGTATGAACTATTTAAATGGATTTTCTTGTTATTTATTAACTAGAAGTGTATACTTCAAGGATCCCCACCTCCAACTCTATGACAAAATCTTTCAACAAATACTTTGATTGCTTGATTTACAGTTAGTGTTCATGATAGTTGTATCTATTTAAATAGTTTCTTTGTTACATTATTAACTAGAAGTGTGTACTTCAACATCCCCACCTCCAACTCTATGACAAAATCTCAATATTGACTGTATTGACTGTATGAGTCATAGTAACCACTATTGTCTGACATCCCCACCTCATGACAAAATCTCAATATTGACTGTATTGACTGTATGAGTCATAGTAACCACTATTGTCTGCACTTGTATTTGGGTTATTAGAATAGGATGGAACAAAAGATCTTTCACGAGAGTGGGCATGAAGCCATGGCTAGTTGCTGCAGATAATTTTCCTAGCTCACCCTCATACAGAATGTCTGAAATATACTTTTGAGCATGAATTCTCTGATCACGTGGAAGATTTCTCAGTCTGAACGCTACACTTTTACCAAAAACGTCGAACTCGTCTTCAGGAGACGTGGGCACAGGATTAAGAAGCCTTGCCCGCGCAACTTTGAGGAGTTCTTCATCGTCAGATTTTCTTTTCCTGTTGTATTTCGTTTGTTGGGGGCGGGGAACTGCTGGTGGTGTAAGGATGCCTGGCTTGATTCAGTGGAAATCAGTGGCTGTGATGCCAATTCTCCATGTTGATCCTCAGACTCCTCAGGACCACCAAAGCTGAGGGATGCTTCGGATTCTGCTGCAGGCGACAACGGTTCCTGAAAGAACAAGTGTTGGGAATGTGATAGTAATTTTTATTTTTAAAGATTACACGATGTCTTGGGACAAGTTTATTCCACATTTTATCTCGTTCTTTCCTACACTCCTTCCTTCCCTCCCTCTCTCTCTCTCTCTCTCTCTCTCTCTCTCTCTCTCTCTCTCTCTCTCTCTCTCTCTCTCTCTCTCTCTCTCTCTTTCTGTGTAATTTTGATAGCAATTAGAAGAAGAAAAAGAAGAAGAAGAAGAAGACAACAACAACACAACAACAACAAACAAAAATGACAACTACAACCACCTCCATAGATCCCCAAAATCTATCATTAAAATGCTTATATTAAGTTGGGATAAGTATCAACAAATTCAGTAATGCTAAGCTAATACACAGTGTAAGGTGTTGTTTGTTTTGGAAATTCTGGTTTTTTTCATCCGGTTCTTTACGTGAACTTGTGTTTGTATAGTGTCGTTCGAAACACTAGCACAGGATCAGATTCAGATTGATACTTTATTCGTCCTCAGTATAAAATTACAAGGATATTTGTTTTGCGGTGTAAAAATCATAATCACTGTGAACATTTTTATCAGTTACACACACCACACACATGCTCACATACGCGCCCGCGCATGGACACACACACACACACACACACACACACACACACACACACACGCACACACACACACACACGCACACACACACACACACACACACACACACACACACACACACACACACAGATGCACCTACAAACACGTATATATACACGGTACAGCCACGGATCTGTACAAGTGTGACCTCGTGTCCCCTTTAATGCATATTTAGCAAACTGGAATCAGAATGGGTCTACAACGTATCTGTATTATATCGTTGTGTTTCAGTTCCCCTCAACAGAAGCTGAATGGCTTCAACAAGCCGAACTTTGTGAAGACATGTGGCAGTTTCCCAACTGCGTGGGCTCAGTCGATGGTAAACATGTCGCCATCATTCCACCACCTGGAGCAGGTTCCTACTTCTACAACTATAAACATTTCCATAGCATGGTACTCTTGGCCATTGCAAATGCAAACTATGAAACTGCTCTATATTCATTTTGGAACAAATGCCGAGTATCAGATGGTGGGTTATAGAAAACACAGACTTCCACCGAAAACTTTGTGATGGGTCACTGAACCTGCCAGGTATCAACCCTGCCAACGGATTGCCATATGCATTCATTTCTGATGAAGCGTTTGCACTAAGAGAAGATTTCATGAAGCCCTACAATGCCAAAGACCTGGATCAACAGAAGAGGATTTTCAACTCGCCTATCTCGGGCTCGACGAGTTGTTGAGAATGTCTTCGGCATCCTGGTATCGCGGTTTCGTGTTCTCCAGCAGAGGATAAATCTGAAGCCTAAAAATATAGAGTCTGTGGTTCTTGCCTGTTGTGTATTGCATAACTTCCTTCGAAGAAAGCTCCTGCGCATTACACCCCACCTGATTCTCTGGATACTGAAGATCCTTGCACCCATGACATACAAAAACAGGTCTTCGAGTGGAAGGTACCAATGTTGTTGATGTTTCACCAGTGCAGCGTAGGAACGCATCAGAAGACGCTAAGAATGTGAGAGACGCGTTCAAGGTGTATTTTAACACAGCTGGGAAAGTACCATGGCAGGACAAGGACCTTTTGAAGGACAGTGTATTCTGTAATGAAATGCTTTTTGGCTCACGTAGTAGACACGAAGTGAGTCTATGTAATCATCCTGTGTCGGTTGTGTGTGTGTGTGTGTGTGTGTGTGTGTGTGTGTGTGTGTGTGTGTGTGTGTGTGTGTGTGACAATAAGGGCCTTGTAATTAATGGGTTTCAGTGCATCTCTCTCCCTCTCTCTTAAGTTATACTTTTCCTTGCATGCTAGTACTAGAAGTATTGTTTATTTGATTTAATTCTCTCTCTCACTCCCCCCCCCCCCCTCTCTCTCTCTCTCTCTCTCTCTCTCTCTCTCTGTCTACTACGTGAGCCTTGAAAGCAGCGCTTCTTGTTATGTATTATTAAATGAAAAGAAGGACAGACAGACAGACAGACTGCTGCTGCAATCACCTACCTCTGCTTCCTGTGAATCCGACTCCATTTCACTTGGACGTGCTTGCTGGGAGGTTACAAGGTTCGAACGACCAACTCTTGGAGTTTCTTGATCCCTCAGGAACATGAGATCCTTAAAATACCAAAGCTTGGACTCATAGATTTCATCTGTTCCTGCTCCAGACAATATGACTGCTCTTCCTTTTTCAATTCCTTCCTGAACGAACTCCTGAGATTGTTTATTTTCTTTGTCACAGTGTCCTTGTTTTGCATTTGGATCAAATTCTTGACAAAATTGCACAAGTTTTTCGTAAGCCTTTTCCTTTAATTGTTTGTTGCTGTATTCTTTGGACTTAATTTTCCACAGACACTCCAAAGAACGATACATGCCGATGAAACGCAGAATGCAGTCCTTGGTCCACGACGCCATAATTTTCGATAGACTCAATCACACAAGAAAAATGCACTGCTTGCATTCATGAACTACACAGTGTGTGTGTGTGGGTCAACGACAGTAGGGTACAGACAGAATCGTCAATGATGAAATGCATGTCAAAAAAGAGACAGGAAATTAAAAGAAAAGAAAAAAAAGGGTAACTTTTATTAAAATACAAAACAAAACGAGTCCCCACGCGAGTCATTTGCCTAATTTTGACGCGCTGATTCCAAATCTGGCATTATTTTTTACCTACGATGTGATTTTCTATAATTTTGAAATTAGTTCTGTTGTCCTGCCTCGGCACACAACAAAAGAAACCGGATGGCCGGATGTCCAATTCACAAGCAGCGCCTGTGAGTTTGGACGAGAGGCGATCGGATCGGATGCCGGACCGGACGTTTTCCTACGGTTTTCTTAATTACACGTTACGATCGGCCTTGGGTTTGCCTACGGCCCAGAAACCTGTCCGGTCGGCCTGTACGTGTAATGCGAGATTCAAGAGGTTCGAAGTAGAACGTACACACTCGAACAAACCGTGGTCACAGCAGCGGATGAGATTAGCAAAACCAAACGCACGGTAAACCAGCTTGAGCAGATTTGACACGATCAACTACAATTCTAGATGAAAAGGTGGAAAAACTAGAAAGGTTCACCAGACGTGACAATTTAAAATTCTTTAATGTGCCATTGCTCCCGGAGAACGAAACGATCGAAGACTGCGTTCAGTCTGTGGTGCGTATACTGGATGGGTCAGTGTCAGGGAAAATCTGGCGTTCGGATGATATTTTGCGTGCCCAACGTCTTGGACGTCACAAAGATTCTGATGGTCGCCCCCCGCCAATGATCGTAACATTTGCGCGCTGGACAGACAGGATGGCAGTGCTGAGGGAGGGCAGGACGGCCCTTCGGAAAAAAAATTGACAGTGGCTGCAGACCTTACCGACCGACAGAGGGACACAATACAGCAGTATCGACGCCGGGGCCTACATGCCTACTACCGGGGAAGCAGACTGGTGGTGGAGGAGCAGAACC
>JADBJO010001145.1:450000-452500 GCA_016801955.1 Conus betulinus | reverse complement strand
GAGGCCAACACCAACAAACACAAAAAAGAAATGACCCTCCTGGTTAGGTGCCAACATCAACAAACAAATAAAAAGATGATTCAATGTCCCACCTGATCTTACCGACGTCCCCAAGCAAAGCTGAAGCTGACTCTAAAATCAGAAGAGTGGACACAACGTGGGTAATGCAAGGTTACTAACCATGCTTGAAGGCTCGTGGAGAGAAGGTTGTGTGACATCAAAAGCAGCCCCAGCTCAAGGCTGGCGGGGAATGGAAAGTGCAGGAGACAGTGGACGTAAGCAAAGGAAAACGTCAGATCCACAAGCTGACAGGACACACACAAACCAACAGACAGGGACTAGGGTCAAGCGATGGTCAAAGACAAAAGGGAAAACAAAGAGAGAGACATGGTGATCTAAAAGATAAAGAAGAATAAAGAAATGCCAGGAGAATCCAGGAGGCAGTCCAGCAAAGCCCAGCAAGGTAGTCGACCACGTTGTAAAACGCACTCCAAAGGAGCGTCAGCTCGAATTAAATATGCAACACGGCACCTTCTAGGATCGGCTTTGTCCATAGATCCTTACATGACCTCCTGCCCTCGAATTTAAGCCTGCTGAGGTGGGGGAGACATCCTAACCTTACGAATCCACTCTGTCAGGTCCAAAAAGAACCCACAGTGGAGCAATGCCCTGACTTCATGAAGGGCAGCTCTTATCCAGGGAAGATACACATGGAGACATAACCAAGCGCTTAAAGAGATCGCACATGATATCAGTACTGCCAAAGGCGAGAGTTTGCCGTTAGAATTCTCCGCATCGACGTTCTGTACACGGCCGAAGGCTTCAGATCATGATATGCAGAAGCTTTGACATCAAGATCATGGAGAAGAAGCTGTAATATCAAGAGCATGGAGGAGAAGCTGTGACATCAAGAGCATGGAGGAGAAGCTGTGACATCAAGAGCATGGAGGAGAAGCTGTGACATCAAGAGCATGGAGGAGAAGCTGTGACATCAAGAGCATGGAGGAGAAGCTGTGACATCAAGAGCATGGATGAGAAAACTGACATCAAGAGCATGGAGGAGAAGCTGTGACATCAAGAGCATGGAGGAGAAACTGTGACATCAAGAGCATGGAGGAGAAGCTGTGACATCAAGAGCATGGAGGAGAAACTGTGACATCAAGAGCATGGAGGAGAAGCTGTAATATCAAGAGCATGGAGGAGAAGCTGTGACATCAAGAGCATGAAAGAGAAGCTGTGACATCAAGGGCATGAAGGAGAAGCTGTGTGACATGAAGAGCATGGAGGAGAAGCTGTGACATCAAGAGCATGGAGGAGAAACTGTGACATCAAGAGCATGGAGGAGAAGCTGTGACATCAGGAGCATGAAGGAGAAGCTGTGACATCAAGAGCATGGAGGAGAAGCTGTGACATCAAGAGCATGAAGGAGAAGCTGTGTGACATCAAGAGCATGGAGGGAGAAGCTGTGCCATCAAGGGCATGGAGGAGAAGCTGTGACGTCAAGAGCATGGAGGAGGAAACTGTGACGTCAAGAGCATGGAGGAGAAACTGTGACGTCAAGAGCATGGTGGAGAAGCTGTGTCACATGAAGAGCATGGAGGAGAAGCTGTGACATCAAGAGCATGGAGGAGAAGCTGTGACATCAAGAGCATGAAGGAAAAGCTGTGACATCAAGAGCATGAAGGAGAAGCTGTGACATCAAGAGCATGGTGGAAAAGCTGTAATATCAAGAGCATGGAGGAGAAGCTGTGTGACATCAAGAGCATGAAGGAAAAGCTGTGACATCAAGAGCATGAAGGAGAAGCTGTGCCATCAAGAGCATGGAGGAGAAGCTGTAATATCAAGAGCATGGAGGAGAAGCTGTGTGACATCAAGAGCATGAAGGAAAAGCTGTGACATCAAGAGCATGGGAGGAGAAGCTGTGCCATCAAGAGCATGGAGGAGAAGCTGTGTGACATCAAGAGCATGGAGGAGAAGCTGTGCCATCAAGAGCATGGAGGAGAAGCTGTGACATCAAGAGCATGGAGGAGAAGCTGTGCCATCAAGAGCATGGAGGAGAAGCTGTGCCATCAAGAGCATGGAGGAGAAGCTGTGACATCAAGAGCTTGGAGGAGAAGCTGTGCCATCGAGAGCATGGAGGAGAAGCTGTGACATCAAGAGCATGGAGGAGAAGCTGTGCCATCAAGAGCATGGAGGAGAAGCTGTGTGACATCAAGAGCATGGATGAGAAACTGACATCAAGAGCATGGAGGAGAAGCTGTGACATCAAGAGCATGAAGGAGAAGCTGTGACATCAAGAGCATGGAGGAGAAGCTGTGCCATCAAGAGCATGGAGGAGAAGCTGTGTGACATCAAGAGCATGGAGGAGAAGCTGTGACATCAAGAGCATGGAGGAGAAGCTGTGACGTCAAGAGCTTGGAGGAGAAGCTGTGCCATCGAGAGCATGGAGGAGAAGCTGTGACATCAAGAGCATGAAGAAGAAGATGTGCCTTCAAGAGCA
>JADBJO010001145.1:430000-435000 GCA_016801955.1 Conus betulinus | reverse complement strand
TCCATCTCCTCTTTGTCTGCCACCTCTCCCTTTTCCTCCCGCCCCCCCCCCCCTCCCCCTCCCCCCCCCTTCCCCTCCTCTTTCGTCTTCACCTCTCTCTCCACTTTCGTCGTCTTCGTTGTGGTCGTCGCTCTTGTTTCCTTCTTCATCCCTCTTCACCTCAGCCTCCACCATCTCCTTCTCCTTCTCGTCCTTCTCCTTCTTCTGCTTCTTCCTTCTTCTTTTAGCCATAAATCTCTGGGTCTGCCGTTTTCTTTTTTTTCAGTCCCTGTCTACTTGTCTTTTTTATTTTGATTTTTTTTTCGGGGGGGGGGGGGGGGGGGGGGGGGGGGGGGGGGGGGGGGGGGGGGGGAGGGGGGGGGGAGAGGGGGGGGTCTCTGTCCGTCTTTTCTGTATCGTTTTCGGTTCCTCGCTGGGTTCGTCTGTTCGTTGATTTATTTCCTTGTTTATGTCTGTTGTTCACAAAGTTGATTAATTACTGACAGACGGATCAAATGGCTGACTTGACCGGCTAGTGGATTTTGTTGTGGTGGTGGGGGGGGGGGGGGGGGGGTCAAGCTGGCAGCCCTTTATTCACATATTATTTACTTGAGACTGTGATGTTGTTGCCAAATGTATATGGGAACGAATAACTAAAAGGAAAAAGGAGGGGGCCCTCAATGGTTATTACTTACATGCTACTGAGAAATTATTTCAGAACTGCATTAGGTTGGTTTCGGCCGTGTTTAGTGACTTTAACAGCTTTTTTTTTTTAATTCCACAATTTTACCTAATAATTCAATAAAAATTCAATAACACATAATTTCAACATTTCATGCACGCACGCACGCACGCACACACACAAAGACACACACACACACACACACACACACATGCGCGCGCGCGCACACACACACACCCCACCCCCACACACACCCAAGGACGCACGGTCGCTCACACGCAGCATACATACACACACACATGCAAGCACACGCACGCGTGCACACACACACACAGGGAGGAGACCACACCTCCGTCCTTTTTTTTATTTTGAAGAAGAAGCCCTAGTGTAGGTGGCTCTAAGTAGAACCAGTTCCTTCCGTAGACCAGATCAAACAGTTACAAACCGAACTTTTCAAGGTCATCAGACTTGAGCCTTGACGGCCTCCTAAAGGCTTAGGTCCGAATGATCATAATGCAGATGCTGTTTACAGATGGCATTTATTAGCATCACACCTTAACGTTTAAAGTTCATATTAGAAACGTATCACATATGGAGGAAAAATTACATTAAGGACTACTTTTAAACTTTTTTTTTTTTTTCAAAAACAAGCCGATTTATGATTGTCAAGGAAAGAGAGGGGATCTCTTTCTCTCTCGATAGATACAAAGGTGTGTGTCTCTCTCGCTCTTTCTCTCTCGATAGATACAAAGGTGTGTGTGTATTATATATGTATATATATATATATATATAATAAAAACAATAAATTCCAAGGATAAGTACCGAGCACCATTATAGCAACTTACAGAGCAGCTTGGTGTTGCAAAGACTGCAAAAAATATTGAATTATAAACAAGCTTACTCTTATGTCTCAAATTGTAGAAATAGGGAGGGGGGGGGGTGATAAACCTTCATATTTGCAGTGGTAGATGATTCTGCCTACTGACAGTATGTGCTTGAGTGGGTGAATGGGGAATAAATAAATGCTTCTCAAAATGAACCTTCAGCAAGTTTATAGTCTCCGAAGCAGGAGACCATCTCCAATGGTGAGAAAGCTCACTAACATATTACTCCTGGTCAGATAGCGATATTTCGAAATCTGATTGTTTCTCCTCAGTGACCGCGTAAAGTGGTAATTTGACTCCTCTGCCTTTTCGGTTTAAGAAGAATGCTATACCAGAAAAAGACTGGTGTGCAATACCATAGTATGTTTGTTGAGTTTCAAAAAACTAACCAAAGGTGCCACCTAAGAAGCAAAAGAAATCATGAAGAGAGCAAAAACAAGCTACATTTTCTTGTGAAAAGTAGAAAATATAAAAAGATAACCTCTTAAGACACAAGTGCTGAGGGCCAGCTCTTGGAATGAATCCACAAGGGGCTAAATTACAATAAAACAATAAATTCCAAGAATAAGTACCGAGCACCATTCTAGCAACTAGAATGGTGCTCGGTACTTATATATATATATATATATATATATATATATATATATATATATATATATATATATATATATATATATATATATATATATATATACACATACATACATACATACATACATACATATATATATATATATATCTCTGTGTGTGTGTGTGTGTGTGTGTGTGTGTGTGTGTGTGTGTGTGTGTGTGTGTGTGTGTGAGACAGAGAGAGAGAGAGAGTGAGTGAGTGAGAGTGTGTGAGTGTGTGAGTGTACGTGCGCGCGTGTACGTACGTAGGAGTGGGGTGTAGATGGAGGTTAGCGAATGCAGACGAGTCAAACACGGACTGACTACTACACGAGCCTGCTCCAACAAAGTGGAAAGTGGAATGGGAAGCCCTTACTCAGCGTGAAGTAAGGCGCAGCCATCCATTGGACAGACTGCTATGGATGTTCCGTCCTGGGACATGCAGGTGTCAAAAGGAAATGAGAGAGACAGACACACTGGCAGACTAGGCAATGATTGGAACTGAAATACAGCTCGAAGACATGAAGAAAGTGAGGTGCATGTCATCGTTTGCCCAGCTCTAGGACATGATAATTGATGTGAAGCGTTCATCATAGCTAATATAATTGACATCCTTTACACATCAAACCCATATTCTTACTGTCATTGACAATAGCTGAAGATGTATTAAATGTTCTTTCTGCATTGCACGTAGTGAAAATCACACCTCAAAATCTTCCCATTTTGGGACTGTAGCACACTACATAGTTCCATTCTTCCCATTTTGGGACTGTAGCACACTACATATTTCCATTCCTCCCATTTGGGACTGTAGCACACTACATAGTTCCATTCTTCCCATTTTGGGACTGTAGCATACTACATAGTTCCATTCTTCCCATTTTGGGACTGTAGCACACTACATAGTTCCATTCTTCCCATTTTGGGACTGTGGCACACTACATAGTTCCATTCTTCCCATTTTGGGACTGTGGCACACTACATAGTTCCAGCCTTCCCATTTTGGGACTGTAGCACACTACATAGTTTCAAATCTGCCCATATTGGGACTGTAGCACACTACATAGTTCCATTCTTCCCATTTTGGGACTGTAGCATACTACATAGTTCCCGTTTTCCCATTTTGGGACTGTAGCACACTACATAGTTCCAGTCTTCCCATTTGGGGACTGTAGCACACTACAAATACCCTGAAGACGAATAGCTGCATCATTTAAATGTACCCAAACAGTTTAGTCTATGCAGCTTGCAACACATCTTTTAAATGACAACATATAACGACATTCAAGAACCATCCATCCACTCTGTACTGCTGCAGCACAGGTCACGAAGGGAAGATGATGGAAACAGTGCCCTGCTTGCCCATCGTTCGCCTCTGTCTACTCCAGTTCACTTGTGCTTGTCTCACCTCTTCTACGCGCATCACTACCGTGCGCCCAGAGAGAATCGTTCAGACGGCTGGGCTGCCCTCTCAGGTTCCCACTATATGCTAGCTTGTGCTCAAGTGAGGTCGGCCCATCACCTGAATGTAGCCCTTGCCCCCAGATGCGGGAGCCACTATTGTGTGCTTCGGGCCACACGCCAAAACTAGGATTTTGCTCTAAAACACTGTAAAAATCTATGTGAGCGTTTTGGGACCTACCATAGATTTGAGCCAGTATCTAATGTTCAACAGATAACTGATTAAAAGAACAACTCCCTACCAATTATTTTCCTTGTTTTTGGGGGGATCTTCACCGATGAAATCGCAATCCTCAAATACGTGACCTTCTTCCTTAGTTGACACACATCTCAGGCCTTTTACACTCATCAGTGACCCTATCTTTGCGCCAGCTTAAAAAAAAAAAAAAATCCTATTCCTTTGATTTTAATCTGTCTGCACGGAACCACCTGGCTTTTACCTTGATGGTCATATGAAAGAAAAAGGAGACAAGTCAACTTTCAGACACAATAAAAATTCTCAAAACAATCCGACTGAGCCAGTCTATAAGTACTCGATTCCTTAAGCAAGGTCTTAACGCATGAATTTTTGGTGTGCAGCCTCAAATTTGACAGTTCCACACAACCAGCGGTTGCGGTATGGGCAAAACAGCACAGCCTGGAATCGGGAGGCAGACGGAGAGCCAATCATCAGATCAACAGGAAGTGGTGAATGACTTCAGTATTCGCGATGGAAGTCTAACCAGCGAAAAGCCGAAGACACTTATCTTCTCCGCTCTCGATCTCTGGCGACAATGACTGACGTGACGGGCTGTTGACCTGCGTCGACTTCTTACGTTCCACCCTGCGCATTTGGCAACTGTGGCTGGCCGCTACGACTCAGCGCTGTGAGCAGGTTTACCGCTCATCACCAATTTCTCCTTTCGCCATTCCCACCTCTTCTCTCCCCCCCCCCCCCCCCCCCTCCCCATATACCTCTCATCATCATCCTCCCCCTCTCACCATGTTCACAAAAATTCCACACTGGTGAGTCTTCAGGGTGCCCATGCAGTAAGTACAGTCCCCCCCCCCCCCCCAGCCCCCCCCCCCCCCCCCCCCCCCCCCCGCCATTGACTGTGAAACACTTCCTGCAGGACTGTCCCACACATTCAAAGCTAAGAACAGAGCATCAGACCAGTGAGTGACTGGCATATTTGGACGCTATTCTTTTTCGCTTTAGAATCCTGACCAGTTGTGATTTCTGATGCTTTCTTTTGTTTTCTTTTGCTTTGTTCCTTTTTTTTTTTTTGTTTTTGTTTGTTGTTTTTTTTTTCGTTTTGGTGGGGGTGGTCACACTGGACAGAACAACAGCAATGGACTTTTTGACTGGTTTCTGGGATATATGTGTATGTGCGTGCGTTTGTGCG
>JADBJO010001145.1:412500-415000 GCA_016801955.1 Conus betulinus | reverse complement strand
GCGGTGGTCAGACAGGATTTGCTGTTCATTTTGTAAACTCATTGCTGCTTTGTAATTTGTTTACGTAAGATAAGATCTACTGTCCATTTGTTCCTTTGTTGTTGTTGTTGTTTTTTATACAGTTCTCTGTTTACGTTTTCCACATGCAAATTTCTTCACAGTGAATAAAAGTGTTTGCCCTTAGATGAAAAAAAAAGAAAAGAAAAGAAAGCAAAGCAAGCAAAGTTGAAAGAAACAGCAAAAAAAAAAAAAAGAAAAGAAAAAGAAAAGAAAAAAAAGAGAGAGAGAAAAAGAGAGAGAATGCAACTTACGTGGAGAAAAAAAAAACAATGCTCTCAATGTGTACGCTTGTATTTGGGGCTTCGAAATGATTCATCAAAACACAAACAAACGAACAAAGGCGGTGGATTCCAAACTTATATATGTCGGGCTATGTGATTGGCTAAGCCTTGTAAACTTTCCTATGACTGGTAACTTACGTGGAGAAAAAAAAAGACACTGCTCTCAATGTACAAGCTTGTATTTGGGGGCTTCGAAATGATTCATCACAAAAACAAACAAACAAAACAAACAAAGGCGGTGGATTCCAAACTTATATACGTCGGGCTATGTGATTGGCTAAACCCTGTAAACTTTCCTGTGATTGGTGGCGAGAGCTGTCTGCTTTTTACCTGTTGACATCACTGATACCTCCTCCTCTCTCGGGTGGATCGGGGTCACTGAGAGCATGACTGATACCTCCTCTCTCGGGTGGATCGGGTCACTGAGAGCATGACTGAGCGGGGGTCGTCAAGTTGCGCGGCAAGGTGCGTGTAAGACCGTTTCAAACTGATCGCCTCACTTTGGATATCGCACTCCGTCTTCCGGTCACGGGGAGGCTGTATCATCATGATCGTTCTGGTTTCTCTGTGCCTCAGAAGTCATCCACATTCCGTTGTTTTTTTGTGTGTTTTTTTTTTTGGAGGAAGCATTGTCGTTCCAATGTTTTGACTGTTATACACATAATGAACATCAGACTTTTTTTTTTTTTAATTCTGTCCCTTGACTTGGTTAAACAGACTTTTAATTGTGTATGCAAATGTACAGCTGAGAGAGAAAGAGAAAGACAGGCAGACAGACAGAGAGACAGACAGACAGAGAGATAGAGAGTATATTTTGTGTTACTCTGTATTTAGTAACTTAAGAACACAGTACACACATGAACAATTTTTTTTGGTCTCAACCAGAGACGATCACTGCACATGAGCAAGAGGGGAGGAAAGGGAGGAGAGAGAGAGAGAGAGAGAGAGAGAGAGAGAGAGAGAGAGAGAGAGAGAGAGAGAGAGAGAGAGAGAGAAGCGACGCATTTCGAAAGTGACGTAATGCTTTTCCGTAACAAATTTTTAAAGATGGGAGAGATGGGGGGGGGGGGGGGGGGGGGGGGAGTTTTGAGAGGGGAAGAGTTGGCATAGATTTGAAATTAATTTGAAATTAATACTGCCGTTTGTGAGACAAAGGGAGAGAGAAAGGGGGGGGGGGGGGGGGGGGGGGGGGGGGCGAGGAGGGTTGGCGCCGTGTGTTTGTACAGTTTGTACAAGAGGGTGGGTGAGAGAGGGGATGGGGTGTTGGGTGTCAGTTTTGACTTGTCACACTGGCAGACAGCTAAGAAAAAACTCGCAACGTTTGTTACAAGTCTGGATGACCCATCCCGCAACACCTGGCACGGAAGGACATCAGCCCCCGTGAAGACCAAGCTGATGACCAGTGTCCACACCACCACCATCACTATCACCTATCCATGGACAGGAGTCAGGAACGGCTCAACAGCTCTCTTACTTGTGAACCATCATCAGCAATGCAGAGGGACTCGAACCCAAACTCCTGTCGGGGGACAGCGCAGCGGCTCTGGCAAGACTTACAACCTGTATGGAAGGAAGGGCGACAACTCCATGGGACACACGATCAGGTTCCTGCTGTGAACGGAGACAGCTGTATTCCTTCTCACCTTCACCTGTATTCCTTCTCACCTTCACCTGTATTCCTTCTCACCTTCACCTTCACCTGTATTCCTTCTCACCTTCACCTGTATTCCTTCTCACCTTCACCTGTATTCTTCTCACCTTCACCTGTATTCCTTCTCACCTTCACCTGTATTCCTTCTCACCTTCACCTGTATTCCTTCTCACCTTCACCTGTATTCCTTCTCACCTTCACCTGTATTCCTTCTCACCTTCACCTCTCCCTTGACATTGTCTGTTGTCGTTGGGGCACCCCTGATGATCTGGCCACCACTCTCTTCCATCCGTCCCTGTCCTCCACCGCTCGCTGTGATTCCGTCAGGCTCATTCCAGTCCACTCTCGGATGTTGTCTTCTCATCTCTTCCTTTCTCTTCCTCTGTTGCGGCTTCCTCTGACTGTTCCTTGCAGGACTGTCTTTGCAAGACCTGCTGAACGGATCACATGTCCGTACCACTTCATTCTCCGCTTCTTGACGACTGCGAGTAGGTCTTCGTGGGGTCCA
>JADBJO010001145.1:400000-405000 GCA_016801955.1 Conus betulinus | reverse complement strand
CTAGGGTTAAGGTTGATGGAGATTTAACCGATTCTTTTATGTGTCCCCGGGGTTTAAAGCAAGGTGAAATATGCAGTCCGGTTTTGTTTTCACTCTTTATCAATGAACTTGCAGAAGAAATAATTAAGAACGGTAAGCATGGCATCCCTTTATCTCCAGACTTAATAGAATTACTGATTCTACTGTTTGCTGACGACGTCGCACTGATGGCGTCCACAGTCGTTGGTCTCCAGACACAACTAAACATACTGAGCAGAACAGCAAAGAAACTCGATTTAATAGTAAATTTGGAAAAGTCTAAAGTTATTGTCTTTAGAAATGGGGGACATATTGCTTCAAAGGAAAAAAATGGTTTTACAATGGTGTACAACTAGAGATAGTAAATCAGTACAAATATTTAGGTGTTGTTTTCTCTACTGGTCTTACTTTTTCGCATTGTCTTGATGATTTGGCATCTAAGGCAAAACATCAGGCTATCAATGTGCTGAAACTATTGTGGAAATATCAAAGTTTGTCCCCAAAGTTATTCTTTAAAATTTTCGATTGTCAAATCCAACCAATCCTTACTTACGGCGCTGAAGTTTGGGGTTTAACTGCAAAGCATTCCGTCATTGAAAAAAATCACCTGTTTGCACTCAAAAGATTTCTTGAATATATCTATAAAAAAAGCCTAATGCATTAGTTTATGGGGAAACTGGAAGGTTTCCACTTTACATAAACACGTATACTAAATGTATAAAATATTGGCTACATATTATTAATATGCCAGACTATCGTCTTCCAAAGAAAGCATACAGGATGTTATACGAGATGCATTGCCGTGGTAAAAACAATTGGGGCTTCATTAGTGTGTTCTACATTAAACCGCTATGGTTTCGGCTATGTTTGGACTAATCAAAGTGTGTATAATGTAAAAGCTTTCCTTAAAGAATTCAAGAATCGTCTCGTAGATTGTCATTTGCAGGAATGGCATAGACATATAGAATCAAACGAACGTTTTCTATTTTATTTTACTTTTAAACAGTTCTGGGGAATGCCCAATTATCTGTTTACTTTAAATAACGTAAGCGCTCGTAAAATCTAATACGATTCAGACTTGGTGTGTCCTGTCTGAATACTCATAGACTACGGCATTCGGATGTCCCCTGTGAAGCACTATGTTGTCCGTTTGTCCGGGCGAGCTGGAGTCCGAGTATCATTTTCTATTAGTATGCCCTAAATATAAAGATCTCCGCGAGCATCACATACCTCCCAAATTTTATACGCGAGCGTCAGCCTTTAGATGTCGCTACTACTCGCTAGCGAAAAAGCAGTCCAACAATGTGGCTGCATTTATTACAAGAGCTTTCGAAATGAGAAGTTAAAAGACAAATGTGACCCAAAAAAAAAAAAAAAATTCGCTTAAAATAAGTTTGTATTTGTCGTTTTTGCAACATTTTTCCTGTAGTCATATATTTGTCAAGTGTGTGTGTGTGTGTGTGTGTGTGTGTGTGTGTGTGTGTGTGTGTGTGTGTGTGTGTGTGTGTGTACCGTACACCTTTATAACTTGTGTATGAGAGCAACGAGCATAAATGCTATTTCATATAGCTAGAGTTAGCACTGAAACATTGGTGAGAATGAACTGGACACATTTTGTATGATTTTGTGGTCTTTACGTTGATTCATCAGGGTATTTATTTATTGATTTTTTTTTTTTTTCCCCCCCTCCCTCTGTTTCCTATTGACACGGGCATGTGGCCCAGTTCAATTAAAGTATTTGTCATTGGAAGCCGGCAACAAAAGCACGTCCTCGCAGGCAGAGACCGAAAGATCATGGGGACCAGAAGCCATTCAGCTACCGCGCTGGGACATCGACTGTTTGACTTGAGCTTCTGTCTGTCTGTCTGTCTGTCTGTCTGTCTCTCTCTCTCTCTCTCTCTCTCTCTCTCTCTCTCTCTCTCTCTCTCTCTCTCTCTCTCTCTCACTCTCTCTTCTTCTTCTTCTTCTTCTTCTTCTTCTTCTCTTCTTCTTCTTCTGCTGTAGAGTCCACATGCACCCCAAACCTCCATATGGTTATGCAAAGCAGTTTTGTTTCTGCATAGAGCTTTCTGCAGTATGAGAAATGATCGACGGTCAAAGATATTTCGTGATACATGAGGCAGGAGTAAAATCAAACATTACTCTATTCGTCAGTGAGATGGAGATGCTAAAGACTGGATTATGCAGAAGAGATTCATTTATGGCATATGAGAGATTAATAATGATAATAATAATAATAGTAATAAAAAAAAGAAAAAAAGGGGGTGGGGGAGAGTGCCCTGTCCAACGCCAACGCGACAGTATGTGGAGACTTAGGCAGAATCCTACTTGTACTACTTCAATGCTATTGTTACTGCTTCTTACCTGAACTGATTTCGACGTTGGAAACAACTGCCGGATGTGTAACGACACGTGACTCCTAAGTTTCACAAGTGCACACAGAACAAAGACATGACGTGAAACACAACTCGACAAAGGGTATCAGTCAGTATCAGTAAAAGTTAAGTTTCACTGAGGGCGGAAAATGAAGCCAACTTTAGAAAGAGAAGGGGTTAGTTACCGCCAAGGACATAGACAAAGTACAGGACAAGACACTATGCATTTTTGACCTCTTGGGTCTTCTTCAGGCGATAACAAATACCATTTAGGACAATGAAAACGAAGAACGAGAAACCACTTATCTTCTCATCAAATGAAGAACAATGAGAATGAGAAGTGGTTTACAGCGTTCACAAGTACACATAGAACAAAGACGTGACGTGAAACACAACACGATAACTAACCCGCTCTCTTTCTAAATGTTGCTTCTTTTTCCGCCCTCAGTCACTCCGTTTTTGAAACTTAACTTTTACTGATACTGGCTGATACCCTTTGTCGTGTCTTCTTCTTCTTCTCTTTTTCCACTTCCTTCTTCTTGTTCTCCTTCTTCTCTTTTCCACTTCTTTCTTCTTGTTCTCCCTTCTTCTATTTCCCCACTTCCTTCTTCTTGTTTTCCTTCTTCTATTTCCCACTTCCTTCTTCTTATTCTCCTTCTTCTCTTTTCCACTTCCTTCTTCTTATTCTCCTTCTTCTTTTTTTCCACTTCCTTCTTCTTGTTCTCCTTCTTCTCTTTTCAACTTCCTTCTTCTCGTTCTCCTTCTTCTCTTTTCCACTTCCTTCTTCTCGTTCTTCTCCCTCTGTTCTCCTCCTTCTCCTCTAATTTTCCTTCCCCTGTTTTTTTTCTTCTCCTTTTTCTTCTTGTTCCTCTCCCTCTGTGCACCTCCTTCTCCTTTTTTTTTTCCTTCCTCGTTTTTTCTACTACTTCTTCTTCTTCTTGTCCTCCCTCTGTTCTCCTCCTTCTCCTTTTTTTCCTTCCTCTGTTTTTCTTCTTCTTCTTGTTCCTCTTTCCCTGTTCTCCTCCTTATTTTCCTTCCTCTTTTTTTTTTCTCCTTCTTCTTCTTTTTGTTCTTCTCCCTCTGTTCTCCTCCTTCTCCTTATTTTCCTTCCTCTGTTTTTCTTCTTCTTCTTCTTCTTGTTCTCCTCCCCCTGTTCTCCTTCTTCTCCTTATTTTCCTTCATCTGTTTTTCTCCTTCTTCTTCTTGTTCCTCTCCCTCTGTTCTCCTTCTTATTATTTTCCTTCCTCTTTTTTCTCCTTCTTCTTCTCTTTCTTGTTCTCCTCCCTCTGTTCTCCTCCTTCTCCGTATTTTCCTTCCTCTGTTTTCCCTTTTTCTTCTTCTTCTTCTTCTTCTTTCTTCTTCTTCTCTCTTCTTCTTGCTTCTCTTCTTCTTCTCGTCTTCTTCTTCTCCTTCTCCTCCTCCTCCTCCTCCTCCTCCTCCTCCTCCTTCTCTCTCTTCCTGCTCCTCCTCTTCCTCCTCCTCCCCTCTGTTTTTATTTTCCTTCTTTTTCGTTCCATTCCCTCTGTTTTCCTCCTCCTTTTTCTTGATCTTTTCCGTGAGAATTACTCTTCCTTTGTTCCTGTTCCTCTGCTTCTGTTTTCCTTCTCTCTCTTCATCATCTTTGCTTTCCTCCTCTTTCTTTCATCTCCTTTTTCCTCTACTTTCCCTTTCTCCTTCTTCATGGTTTTCTTTCTGCGTGTTTTTTCTTCCTTCTTGTTTTTTTTTTTCTTTGTCCTTTTTCTGATTTCCTCCTCCTTTTTCTTGTTTTTTTCCCCCTCTTTTCTCCTCCTCCTTCATTATGTTTTCTCCCTCTGTTCTCCTTCTCCTCATTCCTCTTCCTCTGGTTTTCTCGATCCTCCCTCTTTATCGTCTTCTTTTCTTCCTCTGTTCTCCTACTTTTCTCCTTCTTGAATTTCTCTGCCTTTTTTGTCTTCCTCCTTCCTTGAGTCTTTTTTTTTTTTTTTTTTTTTTTTTTTTTGGTCTCGTTTTCTTTTTGTCATAACAACAGCAACAGGGACAAGAATTAAGTTTTGTTTACAAACGTAAGCTTGGATCCTTCCTACAGAGAAGAGAACTCAGTTTCAGCATTGGTCACGGCAAATAAAAACCAAATAAAGTGTGTGTGTGTGTGTGTGTGTGTGTGTGTGTGTGTGTGTGTGTGTGTGTGTGTGTGTGTGTGTGTGTGTGTGTGTGTGTGTGCGCACGCGCGTGCGCGCGCACGCGCGGGCGTGTAGGTGTGTGTGTGTGTGTGTGGTGTGTGTGTGTGTGTGTGTGTGTGTGTGGTGTGTGTGTGTGTGTGTGTGCGTGTATGTGGGTGTGCGTGCGTGCGTGCATCACTGTCACAAACAAGAGCTGCCTCCTCCCCTACTTACCTCAATAGATTTTCTCCCCTGTGGTAGCGAGTGACGAGTTACGGGAAACTGCACAAATGGCCAAATCTGCCAGTGGCCATGTTTTGTTTGGGGTTGAATTACATTACAGGTTCATATCGTGGGCCCGATGGGGGTTTGGTGGGAGGGGGGGAGCTTCGATGGACGTGGATTGGCCGCAGCCATGGACAGCAGACAAGAGGCACTCTGACATCACATTTGAGCTGTTTACCTGTTG
>JADBJO010001145.1:392500-395000 GCA_016801955.1 Conus betulinus | reverse complement strand
TTTTTTTTTTTTTTTTTTTTTTTTTTTTTTTTTTTTTTTTTTTTTTTTTTTTTTTCTCTTCACTTTTCTTAAAATTCCGCCAACGTTTTTTGCCATACAGACAGAGATGGGTATATCTCGTTCGCTTTCTCTTTTTTCGTTTTCCAACATTTTCTTTAAATTTCATTTGAAAAAGGGAGTAACAGCTGCCCCCCCCCCCCCCCCCCCCCCCCCCCCCCCCCGCCCCTCGCTTCTCACTCCCATCCCCCACCCCCACCGCTCTTTTTTTTAAACCAGCATGTTTACAGCATGCAAAATTGCTACCGATGTGCAACCTGATAATCTTGTTATGCCTGAACAAACGGTTCATATACGAATTAATATAGAAGAAGATGAATGATTCAAAGTCACCTTTTCTTTTAGTCTGCAATTATGTATGAAAATTTTTCAAGCGTTTGTTTGATCCGTTGGTTTAAAACTGATTCACATAAGGCCAAAAATTGTGGAATTGAAGAACTGCTCTTGTACTCATGGATTCTGAGAGGCCAGTACGAACACACATGGACAGACAGAAAGCGATTACTTTTTTCTTCTTCTTCTTCTTTTTTTTTTTTTTCAAGTACCAGTAATGCGATTGTATAGCGACGTGCTCTTTCCGGGGAGAGCACTCTAAAAAGTTGTCACTGTGGAATCGGTAACAACCATAAGTGACACAATGCCATGCTGTGCAATGCAATGCTGTACACAGGGTCATTGAGAAAGGAATAATTGATCGAATTCTAGCACACGACAGAAGATCAATTATGACATTGTTCAGAAGTCCGGTCATTGCTGGCCTGTTTACTTTTCTTTTCTTTTATCGATTATCCCCCCCCTCCCCCCCCCCCCCCCCCCCCCCCCCCCCCCCCCCCCCCCCCCTCCCCTTTTCCAAGAGTGTGAACACCGATTTCTTCATCAACCAAACAAACGATAGTACCATATCTGTTGCAGATAGATAGATAGATAGATAGATAGATATATATAGATAGATAGATAGACAGACAGATCGATAGACAGCTAGATAAGAAAGATAGATAGACAGATAGACAGATAGATAGACAGATAGACATATAGATAGATAGATAAACAGATACATAGAGATAGATAGATAGACCGACAGATGGATAGATAGACTTACAGATAGATAGATAGATAGATAGATTGACTGATTGATTGATTGATTGATTGACAGATAGATAGATAGATAGATAGATAGATAGATAGATAGATAGATAGATAGACAGATAGATAAATAGATAGATAGAATAGATAAACAGATAGATACATAGATAGATATACAGACAGACAGACAGACAGACAGATACATACATACATACATACATACATACATACATACATACATACATACATACATACATACATGCATGCAAACATACAAACATACATACATACATATATACATACATACATACATACATACATACATAACAGACAGACAGACAGACAGACAGACAGACAGACAGATAGATAATCGGACAGGCAGATAGATAGACGGACAGACAGATACACAGGCTGGCCATAAAGGATTTTCCTGTTTAACCCACGGATGTTTAAAGTCCGCATTTGTTTTGTTTGGAGCTGAAGATGAAGTGAAGTTTGAACAGAAAGAAAGAGGTTGAATCACATCTATGGTATTCAAACTTCGTCGATGCTTTTCATCTCTCTTTCATTTGTAAATCTTACTAGGTAAGTCGGGCTAACAGATTCGCCGAATCCTGCAGCCTTCCTTCCGATTGGTGCCAGATTTGAGCATAATTCACCAGTCCATTCATCAACTGAGCTCATTTATTTCCTAGACATCTCTGCCCCAGCCTCACTATGAATAGAAAATCATTCGTAGGTCAGAAAATCTGAAATGAAGCAGGGAACAGCAACAATATAATAAATAACACAACAGTACGGTAACTCTCGCTCCCCGAATGAATAAATCACAGGCCCGTAATGTCCAAACAATGCCGCTTACGACACCCAGTCGCCTTGCGAAAAGACAACACGGAGCACGCAGAACAAACAAAAGCCATCCACGTTCGTCTTCCATTTCTCTTTCATTTCAGGCACGCACTCCCCACCCTTGGATAACCCCCCCACCCCTCGTCTATCATCATCATTCCACCTCCTTCCAGTTAGCATTAATGAATCCCTCGCCTGCCCCCTTAAAGACGAAGTCGATCGAAAACATAGACTTGAAATTCTTCTCTTCCTTCTCTGTCCGTCACTCTCTCCCTCTCCTCTCTCTCACCTCCCTCTCGTCTCACTCCTCCCTCCTCTCTCTCGCTCCTCCTCATCTCTCTCTCTCCTCTCTCCCTCTCTCCCCTCTCTCTTCTCCCTCTCTTCAGCTCCTCTCTCCTCCTCCTCCTCGTCACACACTCCTCCCCCTCGCACACACACCTCTCCTCTTCACTCTACACACGGCTCGATCCCGCTTTCTCTCCCCCCTCTTCTCCTCACCTTTTCTCCTCTC
>JADBJO010001145.1:377500-382500 GCA_016801955.1 Conus betulinus | reverse complement strand
GCTTCTTCTAACGTTATTTTCTCCCTCTAATCTTTCCCGCGTCTGTTTCGTTTATACAAGGGATATCATTCACTAAGTTTCTAATCTCACAATCATCTACTACAGATTCAGCATATAATGATTCATAAAATCTCTGCACTTCTTGGATGATATCTTTCTGGTCTATCAAAATGTTTATCTTGCTGGTCTATGAGTTTAGCCATGTTTTTTACTAACATAGTGTCGCTTTTCTAGATTGCAAAAATATTTACTAACTTTCTCCCCATCAGCTACCCATCTATCCCTAGCCCTGGACCTTAATAATACCCCTTCCATACGTTTTTCACGAATATGTCTTAATTGTTCTTTCTTCATTTCCATTATTAGTATGTCTTCTTCTCCCGTTTTCTTTTTCAACTTTCTCCAGTTTTCGCATATCCTCTTCTAGCTGTCTCTCTTCATCTGCCAATTTCTTTTTTCTTCATTGTAGCATATGCAATTGTTTTTGATCTAAGTTTCATCAGCAGAAAATCGAGGAAGACATCATCTGGGACAGAAAGCTGGGTATTTTCATCCAATGTCTCTTCAAACCGCATTTACTGTATAGTCCTCTTTGACTTTTTCAAATCTCCATATTTATTTCATGCATATATTCTTTATCTTTTTAAAGGGATACATTCAATTTCCAGAAGGTATTATGCTTGACAGTTTCTGTACATTTAAGGCTTAATGAAATTGCAGAATGATCGGTTCTATATCCACATTCAATATCTGCGTCGTTTACAAATGAAACAACTGAATCTGAAATAAGAAAAAAAAAATCTAACGGGGCCTGTTGAAAAAGGGTTTGGCTCTTCTCCATGTGTAACGGAGACATTCCGGGTTAAAAATCTCTCCAAATGTCGTTAAGATCTAAGCTTTCAATCATGTTTTCAACTACTTCTTTCGCTTTGGGATTGTTTTACATGTTTGTAATTATATAGTAATCTTTCTCAGGCTGCAGAACCAGATTAAAATCCCCGGCCATTACAATATTTTTCAACGTTTATGTCGTTAATCTTCTGTTTTAGCTTATGATAGAATTCCGGATCATCTTTGTTTGGTCCATATATATTGACGAAGAGGAAGTTGTTATTTTGAATTTCTGCTAGAACAATTATATAATTTCCAGAACTATCTTTAATGACTCTTTTGACTTTAAACTCAAAATTGTTATTATTAAACAAAATTGCGACCCCCCTCTTGCATTTGATGTAAAACTTGAAAAAATATCCCTGGTATCCCCATTCAGCTACAATACATTGCTCCATGTTTTTCTCAAAATGTGTATCTTGCAAAAAAAATAGACTGAATTTTTTTTGTTTCTCAAATAAATGAAAGACATCACGTCACTTTTTCTGTGAATTATTGAGGCCCTGACAATTTACTGAATAAACAGATATACTACTATCCATAGTTAACAAATGTTTGAAATGAATAATTGAAAAAACATATACTGTCTTCTAAAAACATCCCATTTCAAATCTTTTAGTCATATACATTGAAAACCATAGAATAAATCCATCCACCCTAAAGAAAGCAACTAATAGACAAAAAAATCTTAAAGGACAAGGAAAAATGAAAAATACATATTTATAAGCACAAAATCAAACCTTAAATATACCCGTAAAAAAGACAAATAAATAGATCGATATATGCAGCCAGTTCAATGAGAAGCCAAAAAGGAGTGTGTGTGCATTATACAAACACACAAAAAAAATTAGATAGCAGCAGGATCTTTGCCTGCCAAGCAAAATATATCAAAACAGTTCACTGTAACTTAAACATTCACAGATACTGTGCCAGCGTACGCAAACAGTTAAATGTTTGTACACGTGTAAAACATGTTTTCGAGTGCGCGCGCACTTAAAGGGGATGCGAGCATGTGTTTTCCACGTAACTATGGTTAATCAAAGAGAAATTAAGGGAAAAAAAAAAAAAAAAAAAAAAAAAAAAAAAAAAAAAAAAAAAAAAAAAAAAAAAGGGGGGGGGGGGGGGGGTGGGGGTAAAAAAAAAAAAAAAAAAAAAAAAACGGTTGGTGGTATCTGTATGATGCACATTTATTTTTTCAATCGCAGATGTACAACAGGAAATCTTATTGAAGAGAGAGAAGGAAAACACGAAAAGCACAGAAACACAAAAAACGAAGCACAGAGAGAGAGAGAGTGGAGGAGAGAGAGAGAGATGAGAGGGAGATCTTCCGGTATTTTTTATTGTATTTTCCGTGTTAGAGGTATTTTGAGAGAGAGAGAGAGAGAGAGAAGTATTCATTTTTAGATGAGGAGAGAAAGTACAGAGATGAGTGACAGATCATTTACTGTACTGTTAGACTGTGTGTTTTATACAAGTAAGATCACATCTTTATAACCGGAGGAAAGACACCAAACACCGGCCAAAATGGACCAGACCAAATTTCCACAAAATTAAAACGCACACACACTCACAGAGAACTTTAGAAACATCAGTCACACACCTTGCAGATGCGAAAAAAAAAAAAGTATGGATCCAGTGCGTGCGTGTGCGCGCGCGCGCGCGCGCACCACGCGGCATAAGCGCGCGCACCCGCGCCCGCGAACGAGCACGCGCGCCGCACACGCAGCCGCCTCAGTTTGTGAGAATGCGCACATGGGAAAAAAAAAAACAAAAAAACAAAAAAAAAAAAAAAACGCAGTGATCAGCAATCTCGTATGTCCATCCCATTTCAGTCGTTATGTTCCATAGATATACACATCCTTTCATACATATAATGTATACATGTCAAGGGAGACAAAACAACTTTCTTCCGATACACACACACACACACACACACACACACACACACACACACACACACACACACACATACATAAAAAAAAAAAAAAAAAAAAAAATCAGCCATAAATTAACATATCACCAAGAGAAAAGGAGAGAACAAAAGAGAGAAATTTAACCAGAGAGAGAGAGAGAGAGAGAGAGAGAGAGAGAGAGAGAGGAGAGAGAGAGAGAGATGAGAGAGAGAATAATACTTTGCGCAGATGACAAATATCAAGGGCAATCGTTGGACCATTTTATGTAAAGCAATCTGCATCCCATACTTGTAACAAAAGAAATACACAAAACAACAATTTCGACATGGATAGACAAAAATCATCACAAAAAATCATACAAAAATACATTTGAAGAAAGAAACATGCTAATAATCAATACACACCATGAAGCTGGGGGAAAATATAAATATATGGATTCAAATTATATATGATTGCGCGCGCGCGCGGCGCGCGCGCGCGCGCGTGTGTGTGTGTGTGTGTGTGTGTGTGGCTGCGTAGTGGTGTTGGTGTGTGTGTGTCGTGTGTGTGTGTGTGTGTGTGTGTGTGTGAAAGAGAGAGAGAGAGAGAGAGAGAGAGAGCACCCCGCCCACGCAACAAACAATCCATCTATCCTGCCCCCCCCCCCCCCCCCCCCCAAACTGTGGTATGACTTCCAAATACTACAAACAAGACACATTACAAAATAAAAAACACCTCCCATTATCCCCTGGGGGGGGCCGGGGGGGGGGGGGGGGGGGAGGGGGGGGGGCCGGGGGTGGGGGGGGGGGGGGGGGGGGGGGGGGGGGGGGGGGGGGAAAGTACACGAAAAGTTTCACGCATAAAAAACAAACAAACAAACAAACAAAACAAAAAAAAAAAAAAAAACAAACAAAAAAAAGTTTCACAGCACCCAACCAACCAAAAACGGACCTGTCAAAATCAGGTCACAACCAACAACGGGAATAAACTGATTTACAGAAGCAGCGTATCAAATGTAGGGGGGGGGGAGGGGAAATGGGGAAACAGGTTGTGGGACACAAGGATGTAGGGGCGGAATACAGAAAAGAACGAGATAGATGGGAGAAGGAGAGTGGATGATGAGGGAATTGGGAAAAAAATTGCTCAGATTAAATGATGAACACAAAGTACAGGTTTAAAAAAACAAAAAAAAAAAGAAAAAAGAGAGAGAGAGAGGAAAAATAAGACAGAAAAAACAGAAGAGAGAAGAGAGGAAAGGGAGAGAGTGCAGGGGTAAAAAAACAAAAAAAAAAAAAAAAAAAAAAAAAAAAAAAAAAAAAAAAAAAAAGGGACTCCTCTTCCCTGTCCCACATGTCAAACCTAATTGATTCATTTGGATCAAAAATTCAATTTACATCTCTGCGTGTGTATGTGGTGTGTGCGCACGCGCACGCGTTGTGTGTTGTGTGTTCAACTTTATCACAATCCCAATCTCATATTGTTCTTATTTTATACATTCGTCAAACACATACACATCTGAGAGAAATCAGCTAACTGTCTAGAACATCAAAAACATTACGTGAAACGTGAAAAAAAGCGAAGTAAGTAAAGAAAAATGCCGCCCCTCGCTCATAGTGAGAAGGGCTATTCTCAACTGATATTTAAACATAACGACCATTTCCATGAGAGGTTACCAAGAGAGAAATAGAGAGACAGACAGACAGAGAGCAACCGGAAAAGGGGGGATAACAGGTTCATAATTTACATATCTGACAGATGTATTCAAAGGTAATCGTAGACCGTTTTGCATGACATAATCTAAATAACATATTTATAGCTGGAAAAAGATACAAAACCAATGACAAAGTTTCCAATATGGATATACAACAGATTACCTTAAAATCAGAAGCCTCCTCCTCAAAGGAGGAAAACAACAACAACAACAGAACCCATTGTTCTGGACACTTCTTGAAAACCGTTCAGAAAACCCACCACAAAATCTGATCAAATCAGTGTGTGTGCGTGTGTGCATGCGCGACGGCGCGCGTGGCGCGCGTGCGCGCGCGTGCGAGTGTGAGAGAGAGAGAGAGGGAGAGGAGAGAGAGAGAGAGAGTGTGCGCGTGTGTGCGGGGGAGGGGCGGGGGACGAGCACGCGCGCGTGTGCGTGTATCCGTTCGCGCATCAGCACATCGCACGCGCGCGTGTCGTGTATCCGTTCGCGCATCAGCACATCTATCT
>JADBJO010001145.1:357500-372500 GCA_016801955.1 Conus betulinus | reverse complement strand
TTGAGTGAACGGACTATATTTAACACGCGTGCTCCACAACACTGACTGAAATTTTCCGCTCGAATTTTTTTTTTTTTTTTTTTTAACCAGAAAGCGGCTGTGGTGTGCAAGATCTCTTGTGTTGTTTCATGTAATAGGTGTACAGTCTTTTTTGTTATCTGTAGTCATGTGCATGTAAATAGGCTCTCATTGCCATTCAGTTTGGTTTTTATTTTTATCTGTGAATAGATTATCATCAAATTGTTATCTATTATTATGTGCTAGTAAATAGGCTCTCATTTCTATATACTTGGTTTTGTTGTTGTTGTTGTTGTGTGTGTTAGAGACTGTTATGACGTTGTAAAGTTAAAGATGGATTGAGGACAAAAATGAATGCACCATGTCACAAACAAAGGATTCAGTCGATGTTGTACAAAGGAAAAACAACATGTCGCACAAAAAGACGAAGTTTGAGGGGGGGGGGGGGGGGGGGGGGGGGGGGTGGGTACGCGTTCATTGGATACAAATTTTTTTAGCGAAGGTGAAAATATTACAATTTAACAGAGAGGAAAAAACAAAAACCAAAAAAAAAAAAAAGGGGGGGGGGGGGGGGGGCAGTTTGTAAACACAGCTTTTTTTTTAATAAAAAAATTAAATAAACAATTTCTGGATAACGATCTATTTCTAGAAGCACTTTGCAGACACATCCTTTTCTGTCTTCAGTGATATCACATTGATTATGAACGGCAGTGACAACTTATTAGGCCTACCATAGATGTGTAGGTAGACTACATATCTATGGGCCTACATGTTCCGCAAGTTCTGGGGTCAAATTGTGCCCATGCACATGTTTGTAACTGTCCTCTTGTTACTGTTTCGTTTACATGTGAACACAGTGTGGACTTGTTTTGGACTGATTAATACAGCCTCCAACCCCACATCTTGTTTACCCGAAGTCCGGATCGGCTGAAATGGCTTTTAGCAAAAACCTTGACGTGTTCATATTTGGTGTGCAGCCCATGGCGACCATTTTTCCGCCATTTTTTTTTTAAACAGGTGTGTGGCCTGCTCTCTGTCCTAGGAGTTCGGGAATACCAGAACGGGGAAAGTCCCTTCGAGGGTTGTAGCTGTAGGCCTATTCGACCCGACAGTTTGTGGAGTCGGAAATAATGGCATCGAAAGAACGAGAGACAGTTGGGGGTGCCTCAGCAAGACAACCGGCTCGAGTTAAAGTGATGGGCAAAACAGGTGAGATCAATGTCAATATCCACAAAGTCACTGGAAACATTTCGGTGGCGAACACCAGCACAGTGACACACATACCACCATAAGCCCAGGTGTAGAATCATAGATGGAAAGCAAACATCGTATAAAACGGGGGACTGGACTGACTCGGATTCCTCTGAATCGGACTCGAGCAGCTCGGACTCGGACTCGGAACGGTTCTTCGCATCGCAAGGTGTCGCGATGCCAACGAAACGGGAGTGGAAAGAAATGGCGAGAAACATGAAGCAGATGGCGATGAAAGCGAAACAAATGGCGGATGTGAAGGATGCCAATCGAGCGCACACAGTGATTGTTGATCAGAACGGAACAGCGTCAGCCTTTGGTAAAGATGGGAAACGAGTTCCACTTAAGTCACAAACTGTGTTCATGAACGGGTGGACGACCAGTAACAGTTATGGTGGTGCTGCCACAAATGGGCGGCCAAACACAAACACCCATGCCACAAAGGGGAGGTCAAACAGAAACGCCCAGGGTAGTGCTACCCAACAAGCTGGACGGGGCAACTATGGGTCAAGGCCCAACTCGAACCCAGGGGCACCGGTCACGCGCCCAGAAAACAACGGTGGTCAAGCATCTTGGCACCAGCAGGAAACAGTGGTGGATCCACCAACCACTTATGAAAAACAAACACAAATATTTGAACAGATAATGACCAATCTTTCAAACAAGATTGTCGATGAGGCAATAGTTTTCAGGCTGTCTTCCAATTTAAGCACGGGCTGGCGTCGAGTGTTCCGTCACTTGGACATTTCAGATGCTGAAATTGATGGGGCGTTTCAGGATTGTGGCCAGGTGCAGGAGACGGTGCACAGTTTGCTGCTACGATGGACACGTGGTGCTCACACTCCAGATGTGAGGACATTGGTTGAGGCACTTGTTCGGGCTGAACAATTGCATGTTATTCCGTTGTTGCACCATTGATCTGTCTTTACTGTTATACTTTGTAGATATTTGTTTTGTCTTTACTATTGTACTTAGTAGAAAAGATATTCTATTATTCCGCTATACTCAATAGAAAAAATATTGTATTATTGACAAAAGGGGCAAACATATTACAAGTCAAAACACGATACATTTCGGCCTTTTTTTTTGTTTGTTTTCTTCAGGCAAGAGAAACAACATTCAGGACAATGAAAATGAACAACAATCACATGGTGTTCTCAAATTGGGCACAAAATGGATATGGAGTCAAAATGTCCATTTTTGCACAGAATTTGAAAAGAAGTGATTGCTCGTTCGTCGTTTTCATTGTCCTGAAAGTTGCTTATCATACCTAAAGAAGATCAAAGAGGTCAAAACACATTGTCTTTGGCTCATAATTTGTGTGTCTCTTTTGTCATGGAATAATGTAACAATTTTCCTTTTGAGTTTAACATCCATTTTGTGCCCAATTTGAGAAGATGAGTAATTGCTTTTTCTTCAGTTTCATTGCCCTCAGTGTTGTTTATCTTGCTAAAAGAAAAACCAAAGAGGTTGAAATGCATTGTGTTTTGTTTTGTAATTTGTTTGTCCCTTTTTTCTGGCGGGAGTAATATAATCTTTTCTTCTTTTAAGTTTAATGTCATTTTTTTATCCAAATTGAAACTAATATACTGTGATATGTTTCTCACATTACAATCAGATATCACCAAGCTGTAGCAGAGGTGTATATCATAATATATGTACATGTGAAACTTATTCAAGTGTGTGTGTGTGTGTGCGCATATGATTTTGTCTGTATGTGTGTGTGTGTGTGTGTGTGTGTGTGTGTGTGTGTGTGTATGTGTTTGTGTGTGTGCATGATTTTTTGTTGGATTTTTGTGTGTGGCAAGTGTGTTTTGAAATTTGATGACAGTGTCTAATGATCATGCATGTATGCATAACAGTGTTTCTATTAATATATACCCATCCTAGTCAGATTCTTACACACTTTGTGTGTTTATTATCAATAACTGAACACTGTTTTTTTCACATTTTCAATTACAAGATGAACAATAAACATTTCCAGATCGAAAATTGAATAATATCTACAACAAGTTTCATGTATCATACTTTTTTCAAATGTATTCATCAAGGTCTTTTGTGTGTGTGTGTGTGTTTTTTTACATGAATGACAAAACAAACAAAACAAACAAAACTACACTACACATGTAGCAAAAGAGATAGAGAGACAGACAGACAAGATAAGACAAAGAAAGATATGCAGACAGCTAAATAAGTGCAAACTTGAGAAACTTAGGTTGTGCAGATACTTCAATCAAAAAGAGGGACATAGGCCACCCAAGAAAGCAGGAATCTTTCAAAATAACTGAACACTTTGTATGTATACAAAGTAGAGACTGGTGACTGTTGAATGCTTTTCTGTGGTGGTGTGTGTGTTTTTTAAATTTGTTGATAATGTCTGATGATCATGCATACACGTATATAATTAATACTATTTCTATACAGCCACCATATACAGTCAGTGGAAAGCTTTGCATACATAATCAGTAAAAGAGTGGTAATTGTTGAACACAAATCAAGTTGGCCCCTTCAGTTCCCAGTTTTAAAGAGTGAGGCTATTTCCTCTTCAGAATATTTTGTGAGTAGAAAATGTGACTCTTGTGGTTGTACTGCCCAGAATTTGTTGAGTGACAAAAAAAAAAAAAAAAAAAAAAAAAAAAAAAGATGGGACAGGGGAGCTAAGAGAGGAGAGGAACAGGGGAGATGGGAGTGGAGAGGGACAGGGGAGGTGAGGGGGGGAAGGGGAGGGCCAGGGCACAGTGTGTGGTGTTACATAATGTAAAAGTTCCCTCTAAATGTAGGCCTTACAATTTGTGTATGTCTTTTCACAACAAAGACTTGTAAAGGTGTGCTCACAAGCCATGCGCCAGGAAGAGAGATTTAAAAACAAAAAAAAAAGGTAAAAAAAAAAATAATAATAATACATTACGACTCTAATGCTGTAGGGTTACAGGTAACATCTTAAAGTAAGTGCTGTAAATCATATATTCATCTTGCATCCCATTCTCTCACTCCATAAGTTTGCCCTTGTTCAGTAGATTCTTGGATGAATGATTCTACGGTCAAAGTCTGATTTGAGATAATCCAGAATCAACACTCTGACAATGTAAATGAGATTTCTTTTTGCCCTTGTTCAGTAGATTCTTGGATGAATCGATTTTACGGTCAAAGTCTGGATTTGAGATAATCCAGAATCAACACTCTGACAACGTAAATGAGATTTCTTCTTTCTTTTTTTTTTTTTTTTTTTTGTTGTCAAATAAAAGGAAGAGATGGGAGTAGGTATCTTTTTTCCCCTTCATTTGAATTAATGTGTTTCAATCAATATTTCAAATGCACATGTATATATGTGTGGATGGGAAATATAGGTTGGTGGATGTGCCATCCATTTTGATTGTGTACGTGTGTGTTTGTGTGTGTGTGTGTGTGTGTGTGTGTGTGTGTGTGTGTGTGTGTGTGTTGATAAAGCCAAGCAAAATTGTATTTTTGGGCAGTGTATGATGTCTATAGACTGGCTGAGGGTTTGTTTGTTTTGAAGAATCACAACCTTTTTGTGTACAGTCTAGTGCACAGTACATCAATGTATTGCCATGAATAGTGTGTTTCATTGAAAAATTTATACCTTTTGAGTTGGCTTATGTGTTTAGATGAGGTATAGACAATTTGTGTAAGGATTTCTGCCTCAGTCTCTTTTTTTTTTTTTTTTTTTTTTTTTTTTATGAATGGAGGGGATCGGAGTAGGTATCTTTTCCCCTTCATTTGATTAATGTGTGTTTTAATCAATATTTCATATGCACATGTATATGTGAATATAGGCTGGTGGATATGCCATGCATTGTGATTGTGTGTATGTGTGCGTGTGTGTGTGTGTGTGTGTGTGTGTGTGTGTGTGTGTGTGTGTGTGTTGGGGTGGGTTTTTTTCATCTTACAGGAGAGTGGGACAGAGTTTTTCTTTTTTTTTATCATTGGATTCCAGGTAGATGTGGCAAATCACTTCATATGGCAGAATTCATGATTAGTGATTGAATAGAACACAAAGTCAAAGAGGGAGGTGGGTAGGAGGAAGTACTGAGTCTGGAAAGAAATTAACATATTCATTATGATGCTTAAAAATATACGCATATTTGATTCAGTTGAACACTGGCTTTTAATGAGTTAATTTTTTTTTTTCAAATGTAGCACTTTTTAATCTGAATGTTTTCATATACATGTACACGCATGCACATATGCACACATGTGTGTGGCATGCAAGCGCACACACATGCATGCCCACACATGTGTGGGCATGCAAGCGCACACACATGCATGCACGCACAAACACACACACACACACACACACACACACACACACACACACACACACACACACACACACACATTCACAATTCGCACTCTCACACATCATTCTCAAGTCATAGTCATAAAGACAGAGGGATTGTTTTACTGCAGTTTTTGTTCATATCACTTACATTTGTAGTGCATTGTGTTATTACTCTACCATTTTTTGTAAAGCTCCTCCACCTATGTTTTATCCTGATACTGTTCCTGATAATTTTTCAAGTGGCATGTTAGAGCCCTGCTATAATCTCTTTTAATGTCCAGATACGGTGTGCATATTTATAAAAAGTATAAACTTCCTGAGTGGGTAACCCTTGTTTCTTTCTTTATTGTTGGTTAGTTTTCTTTTCAAACTGAAGGTGTGCGGTATGTTGCCACCATTGTAAAGATGACAGAAGTTGATATCCTGATTTGTATTCAGCACAATGTGATCTGTTGCTTTTTTTGTTATGTGCGTTATAATCATTCTTACTGGTTATGATAGTAATGATTATGGTGGTATTCATTTTTGCCTTTATGTTCACGCTTGTGTGTGTGTGTGTGTGTGTGTGTGTATACATGCTTATGCATGTGTGTGCTCACACACACACCTTCGTGAACACACCCACATACACACCACCACACCACACCACACATATGCACGCACATGCATGCATACGCAAGCATGAACACACACACACACTTGCACACACACACAAAACACACCCACACGCACGCATGCGCGCACACATACACACACATCACGCACACATACTATCATGCACACACATCCTGCGCTGTGCATGTGTGTGCATCAGACACACGTGAGCGCACACTCGCACTACCACTACCATGCACACACACACACCACACACCACACCCACACACACACACATGCATGTGCACAGGAACCCACATTCTCATCAGCTAATGACCATAAAGTTCCTCCCGCCTCCGTGACGATGCTTGAAGATCTTCAAGCTGTGCCCGCCGTTTAGAAGTTCTGTACTGGTAATTCCCTTTTTGTTACTCAGCCTTCTCATTGCTTGTGTGTGTGTGTGTTTGTGTGTCTGTGTGTGTGTGTGTGCGCGCGCGCGCGCGTCAAATTGATTATTTTCAGTTTTATGAGTTTGACAGATGTTCAAACTCTGAATTCAGTTTCTTACACTTGTTCCTTGTGAGTATAGTAGATTTTAATTTGCTTTAATTCAAAAAGATTGAATACTGGTTACTTTTTTGTCCTCATTTTCTTCCTTGTTTTCTTTTTGCTGTTGTTTGTTTGTGTTTTTTTTTTTTTTTTTTGTTTGGTTTTTTTTGTTTCATGTCAAGCAAAGTGAAGAGTTTTGCATCTTATGAGAGATTTTGCACAAAACCATGACTTTTGAATTAATTATTGATAGCTTTTTGTTAGTTGGGAATATGTATGGTGTGTGTGTGTGTGTGTGTGTGTGTGTGTGTGTGTGTGTGTGTGAAAAAATCCACACACGACTGTATATTTGGCAAAGTATGATTCCTAAGTTCTTTTGTTAGAAGAATCAAGACTTCTTGTTTTCAGTCAAATGTGCAGTACATTAGTACACTGTGAGCAATATGTTTTATCAAAAATATCTTTGAGTGCATGCACATTTGTTTGGATAGGATAAACACCATCTGAACATGTATGCGTGTTTGTTCTTAATCAGTAGAGGGAGGGGGGGGGGGGAGTATCGTTTTTTTTTTTTTTTCCTCTCCTGTTCATGTGGGTTGATGTGTTAAAATCAATAAATGCACTTGTATGTGTGCCTGCTAATGTATATTGATGGACATGACATGCATTGTGTGTATATTTGTGTATAGAGTGTGTGGAAAAGTTCTTTTCCTTCTTTTTCCTTTGAATTCTAGATAGACATGGCAAATTACTTCACATTGCATAATTCATGATATGCTAAGTGATAGACAAGAACAAGACAGTTAAGAGGTGTGGTAGTGGTAGACAGCAGGAAATACGAGCCCAGAAGGAGTTTATGTATTTATATTAAACCCAGAAGGACTTAAAGTATCTATACAGAGCCTTAAAAGAGTTAATGTATTTGTACTGAGCCCAGGAGTTAATGTGTTTATACTGAGTCCGGAAGGAGTTAATGTATTTATACTAAGCCCAGAAGGAGTTACTGTATTCATACAGAGCCCAGAAGAAGTTGATGTATTGTCATGTTTGAATAAGTATTGCTCCATTTGATTTCAACGAGCTTTGATAAAAATGTGGCACTTTTATTTGAATTTGAATTCAGTCATGAATACATTATGAAAATGTTCAAAATATATGAGAATGGTGCTTGTATACATGTACAGGCGCATGCATGCACATTCGCTGTCATACACACACATAGGCTTATACATGTGCATGCATGCATACACACACATACACACACACACGCACACGCACACACACACACACACACACACACACACATGTGCACATGCACACACACACACGCACACACACATATACATGCATCGCTGTCTACTCATAGTCATAATGATAGAGGCATTGTTTGTCAGCACATTTTTTTTTTCATATTACTACTAATATTTTAAGCTTTTCATGTCATCAGCCTAAGGTATGAACTGTAATCTTTTGCCATTTTTCTTCCATCAATTTTATTTGAACCTGATACTGTTCCTGAAATTCTTTCAAATGCTGTGTAAATCGCTGCTTTAAATGGTCACATGACCGGATTTGGTATTTCTGTCTGTCTTTTGTTTTTAAGTATTTACTTCAAGGCTAGAGCAGGTTTTTTCTTTTTTTTTTGTTGTTTATTTGTTTGTTGATTTTTTTAAAATTTTCTTTTTTTTTTTTTAAGTTGATGCTGTATGGTCTGTTGCTGCCATAGTAAAGAAGATGCTATTTAGAATACTAATGTTATACTCTGCATTATGTTTATTGTTATAGTTTTTGGTGATGGCATGCTAATGATGGTGGTATTTTTTTGCTTCTGTGTGTGTGTGTGTGTGTGTGTGTGTGTGTGTGTGAGAAACCTTAAAAGAATTTTGGTTAGAACGTATCTTGTACACACACACACACACACACACACACACACACACACACACACTGTCACACACACATATGCATGCATACCCTGCGTGTGTGTACATCAGTGGCATGCATGCACACACACACACACACACACACACACACACACACACACACAACTACCGCCACAGCATACACACACACACACTCTCTCATCTACACACACATACATGCTCACACACATACAAATACACATACACTTTTTGATTTATTCTGGTTGGGTTTCTTGAATTTTTAGTCTTTTCAGTACTTTTTCTTATTTTCTAGTTTGTCTACTAAGAACTGAAATATACCAGCAATTCTAAATCATAACAATGTTGAATAAATGATCAAAATTTTGGTAATGTAATTAAACGCAAGTCAAAATGTGTCGTATTTGTTCCTTAATTTCTATTGTAAATCTTTGTGACAATGTTCAAAATTTAAGAATTCCTGTAATTTGTTTTCAGGCCATCTGAATTTGAAGATTATCATAGGGGAGAGAAGCTAAGGAAATCAGTTTTGTTGAGTGAATTAGCATTATCTTTTCTTCATTATATATATATATATATATATATATATATATATATATATATATATATATATATATATGTGTGTGTGTGTGTATATGTTTATATGAAGGATTCCCTTTTGCATCCCCTAATTCTTTTTGTTTTACATGCTTACATAGTCCATTTATGACCCCTTCCCTTCCTCTTTCATGAGTATTGAATACTACTGTTTGCTTGAAAGTTTCTGGTGATTGCAATAAAAAAGTTTTCATGCTCTTCTGTGGCGTTTGCAATGACTCGGTGTGTGCTGTTGCTTGTGAATTTTTGCTTCTTTTTTTTTTTTTTCTTTTTGTCTCTGAAACTTTATAATATGGAATTTTTTTTTAGCATTTCTTACTGCATGGTCAGAAGTTGGGCAACACAGGAGAGAAACTTGATGAATTTATTACCCAGTGGGAAGAGAAAGTGAGAGAGAGAGAGACAGAGAGAGAGAGGGAGAACAAAAAATACATTTACAGTTGGATAAAGAGCTTGGCTATCTGTAGAACACGCTAGGTCTTCACTATTACAATACTGTTTTTAGATTTTTTTTTTCTTTTTTTCAAATTGAATAACAAAAAATAATTGAACAGAAGGAAACAGATCCCCCTCCATCACACATATACGCACATGCACACACACGCGCGCGCGTGCGCACACATCCACCCACAACCTTCTCCTCTCCTACCAAATTTTCTTGCCATCATGCCAACTCTTACGCACCTGTATCAACATAGTGAAGAAGAACACGCGACACAGTACTCTCTTTCTGTGTGTGTGTGTGTGTGTGTGTGTGGGGGCATGCGCATGTGTGTGTTCTATAGGAAGGTGTAGCAACTGTGAAAGTGGTGTTGGAAGGTTTCAGTAAGCTGTGATGGTGACAAGATGTGCACAGCCAAGATTAGCATGAACTGGTCTCAAACTAAAACACCTGTGGCACACGGCACGCTCTGCAACTTCAAATCGGGGGACGCTTGCTTGTCCTGACCGTGCAACTGTCTCAGTTGGGACCTGTAGGTAGGCTAGAGTCCTGCACATGTGTTAGCTCACCTAGAACAGGCATCACTGAACATCACCCAAATGCCTCAGTAGCAATGCTGTCAGCCTACTCTTCTGATGGGTTGCCTTCTGACGACATGAGTGATAGTTCCCTGTAAAGTGCTGGTGCTGGGGGCTACAATATGGACACCCAGGGTGGGACAGTGGCAGGACTGGAATGAGTGGAGTAGTTGTGCCACTGCAAACAAAACGTGACGGAAAACCAACCCTTCCTAACCCCACTCCTCCACAAAGACTGATTTGTCAGACTTTGAAATGTTCTGGAAAGATCTTGCATTAAAACGTGATATCGTTCGTTTTGCATCCGGATATTGATTCTGCAATCTGTTCAGTGAACATCTGTATCAATGGCCGATTTTGAATTGAGCTGTAGTTCATCTTCTTGTCGCCTGGGCTAGAAGCAAAATGGTTTGATTTAATTTCTTCTTCCTTTTCTTCATCATCATCTTCTTCTTCTTTAGTGTAGGCAACTAATGTCAAAGGGCTGAAGAATCTGCTCTGCTCAGATGTCCTGGGGCTTCCAAGGTGAACAAAACTCTTAGTGATTAGCTGTGAGCTGATGTTGAGCTATAGAGAAATTAGTTTAATCCCAAAGTGGGCGAACTAAAAATAATAATAATAATAAAAAAAATTTAAAAAAGCAGCAAAGGAAATAAAAGAAAAGACTTTGATGCCTGTGGCAAACGACAGCAAAGACATGACGTTGAATGGTCGTGGTGATTTACCTATAGAACAGGAAAGCTGCACCTCACCTTGGCTTCACAGTTTTTGGTTGGTGGCCAGGGCGTTTTCTTATAATATGGCTTCATAATCACAACAGATTCCTGTGTGCAAAACTCAGTTTGTTGTTTTCTGAGACAGCTCATCAGCAGCAGAAGGCACTATGCCCACCGAGTATTAAGAAGAAGAAGACTAAGAAGAAGTAGGAGGAGGAGGAGAAATTATGAAGATGAAGAAGAATGTATGCCTGTGGTTTTAATTTTACTGTTACAGACTCTATAAAAGTTTTCCTACAGAAATGAAACAGGATCAACTATCTTCCTTGCTGCCACGGGTTGCTGACTTGCAGTGTGGCAGCGCACGCTGCAGATGGACCTCAGTTTAGTCGAAAGACCAACCCTTGCATCACCACTTCATCAAGATCTAGCACACAGAGCAGCGAGGAGGAAACCAGTCCCGTGTCAGTGTGACGTGGAGATAGGTGCCAACCGGATGTTCTCGCTTCCCCACTGAGTGTGTTGTCGACTGCTGTGGCCACTTTGCCACTTTGAAAGAGACCGTCTAACGGATGGGGCGGACGAAAAACGAGTCTCTATCCCCGCTCCATAGTCCGTGTATTAACTAATTCACTGAGTATTACGAGAGACAAGCTGAATACTGACTGAGGACAGAATTGATTGTGTTAGCCTGCTGAAGGACAATAGAATTGGTGATTTAATAGATGACTTGTATGAGCTTTTTCTTAAGGGTGTAATGGTCGCAGTTATTCAACCATGGAAAGTAAAATGCATTCTTTTAATACATTGTGACTAACAGGGAAAGTGAGCGCCTCAGCATGGAGGTGACAATCATGACTTAAATTTTCTTCACAGTCATGAAAGTTGACATTCTGTGCAATATTAAGTTGTGTTCAGGTAAGATCCGTGTTACTCAGACCAAAATACACATAAACATCCACACAAAACAAAATAAATTAACGCCGAGTTCATGTGGTCTTCTCTCAGGGGAGTACTGATTTGCACTTTTTGTTTACTCTTGACAACGCCTGAGGCAACGTAGCTTATAGCCCAGCCGACTGCAAAGGGCACTAAACACCTGAAGATGTATTTGTTGATAAAAAGATACCACCGAAGGTACCAGAGGGACACAGAGAAATTCTGTCCCCGAACCAGCTGAACCAGTCTCTGGAATTTTTCTGTAGTGAGTTGGGGTAAGAAATCACCACAGCTGGGCTGAGAGAAGAATATCAAGCCTTAGTGGGTAGAGAGGGGGGAGGTATGTGTGTGTGTGTGTGGGTGGGGGGGGGAGATAATAAGTGAGACAAAAGGTGGACTGGGTCAGCTAGAGAGGGTCTGCAGTGCACAGAACTACTGAGGAGGGATGGGGGTGATCGGAGGGGGGTGGGGGTGGAGGAAAGGCAGAGGGTTTACAGTTGAAAGATAGTAGGAAGAAACTCGAGGGGGAGCTTGCCAGCAGGTCTCCAGAAAAGAAGTTCCCGTCAGATAACTGTTTCAACCCTTAACTCCTTACACTCTAAGGGGGGCGGGCCACATCCAGGTCACGATTTCCAGATACTCATCCAGTGCCAAACTTTCTTTTCTTTTTTTTCTTTTTTTCGAAGGGCTTGGGTAAAAAAAAGAAAAGAAAATGCTATTCCGTCATCAGGGAATAATATGACTGCTTCAGATGGAAGGCAGTTCCACCAGGTGGACCATTCTAACGCTCTACAGGGCTCGGGTCGTATCGCGGTCATGTCTCCCAGGTGCCCTTCTGCTGCCACCCACCCATCCCCCCTCTCCTCCTTCCCCATTCCCCCTGAAGATGCCTAGATTCGAACCTGCAACTTTTAGATCCATGCCCTGACACACTGACATGGCCGGAAACATTTCCATTTGGCCGGTATAACTCGTGGAAGTGGCGTGGCCTTGACTAGCGCCGGTATGAAGCAAGAGACGTGCATCAAATGCAGAACTTTATAAGGCTTGTTAATTTCTTCCACGACCTTTTTTCTGTGTCAGTCTTGCCCATCTCCGAAATTGTATAGTCGATTTTGAAACGTGCATTATGTGCTTTTGTCTGTTTACTAAATTTAGACATGATGCGAACTGGTGGTTAGCTCTTATAGCAGTAAACTGGGAGTTCGCTGCTAATTCGTCAGTCAGTGTGATGAAAAAAAAATCAGGCCGCTTTGGTCACACAACCATAAGATTCTATTGAACTGAAATGGAATGTGGGTGCAGTTCTCTCTCTCTCTCTCTCTCTCTCTCTCTCTCTCTCTGAGATACAGTTATACTCTGTACGCAGTTCGAAATTCTACACTCTCAATGTTTCACACACACACACACACACACACACACACACACACTCACACACACAAGACAAGACAAAATTCTTTATTTACGAGGATAATAGGTAAGCACTGATGTGCTTTTTTACATCCAGTCTTCGCCCTGAATAGGGTCAACATAAGATAAGGCAACAAAGTATGCTAAAAGTGACTAGAACTACAATACGATACAAAAATAAAATAAATAAAATAATAAAAAAGAGAGAGAGAGAGAGAGAGAGAGAGAGAGAGAGAGAGAGAGAGAGAGAGAGAGAGAGAACACATTCTTCAAGAATTATTTCTAGGTTTTTCGAAATGAGGTTTACATGCTGCTTACGACATTCCTATAATTTGTGACAAAGACATGCCAAAGGATATTTTTGGTGATCACGTATGATCTCTGAGCGAGTCCGGTAACACATGATTAGATTATCTCATAGTTAACCTTTGAATGTAAAACCGAAAGTGAAACTTCCATCGTTTTGTTAAGTTTATTAATAAAATACATAGTGGACAGATCCATTAGGTTCATGTACAATGAAAAATAAAATACACAGTTTGACAGCATGTTTCGTTGTGCGGTCTCATTACCTGCCAGGGTTTTGGCTAGAGGAAAAATTTGCAAAAATACCCTTCCGCCTTTGTGTGTTGATTCGTGGATTTACAAAATTGGTTTTACGGGAATTAAGCTTTGTGGATCAACTGATAAAAAAAAACAAGGTTTTTTTTTTTTTAATCAATTAATTGTTATAGAATGCTGATACTGGAGCGAATCCCAAAATTTAATAGGATTCTGTTTATACGAAAACAAAACTGTAAATCATGACCTGACGAGAAACAAATGATTATGAACCGTATGAAGATATTCTCAAACAGTTCGAAGTTATATCTCTAGTACAACCCTAACCTTCCGCCTGCACTCTCCCGGTCATCAAAGAGGTGACTGCTTGCGATACATTGCCGAGGAAAGCCTGTCAAGATGGAGGGACTTATTCCTGTGATAAACAAGCTACAAGATGTCTTCAACACAGTAGGATCGGAGGCGATTCAGTTACCTCAGATTGTAGTGATTGGAAACCAGGTGAGACCTGATAAGGTCACGTAAAGTCTTAGAGCCATTCTAGCACTGTGACAGTAGCAGACGGGCTGACGACAACTCAACCAACTGTTGCATTTATTTCGTTTAATCTGAATCTGAAGTCATTTAGTTGGTGACGTTGACTTGCTTCGTACTTGCCTCATGTAAGAGAGGGAAGATAAAATGTTAAGGCATAACACATTAGAAAAAATTGCAATTTGGGCAAACATATTCCTCAGTGTTTCATCAGGAATTGTTAATGAAATTATGTGTAAGACACGATGTTACTGAGAGTAACAGTTGATCAGAAGATTCAGTATGTTTGCATATAAACGCTCGTATAACAGTAACACACACTCTCTCTCTCTCTCTCTCTCTCTCTCTCTCTCTCTCTCTCTCTCTCTCTCTCTCTCTGTCCTGGCAGATCTAAAGTTTAGGATCCCATGTCACCTTTGCTTATTATTCACACATATTGTTGTTCCCCAGACTCCCACACAAACTTGTATTAAGTAAATCCTACTGATGAGTTTGTATGCGCTGTTTGCACTGTCTGCATTTCTGTGTATGTTTTTGTGTGTGCATGTGTGTGCGTGCACATGTGTGTGAATAATGGCCAATATTCCTATCCTCCTAGTCAGAAGTTCTTTCT